>BSDF01000002.1:63683488-63685988 GCA_027925045.1 Hypotaenidia okinawae
CATCTTTCTGTTCTGCAACGGCCGCAAAGCAAAACAGAAAATGGAAATCTGAGAGACGCCCAAGGAGCTGAGCAAGCTCTGCATTTCTGGTTTGTAGCAAGGTTATTTCGCACTGATGGTCTGCAAGAACATGCCCATCAGCTGACTGTGTGTGCCAGGAGAACTACAACGTCCATGCATGTACACCCAGAACCAGTTTTAAAGTTCACATCATTGCACAGCCACTTTCCAGTCCCTGTCTTCGACATAGTGGAAGCATAAAAACCATCACTATGCAGCAAGCATTTCCCTGAAGGTCCCTTCTCTCTTGTCTTTGGGACAAACACTCGGCACTAAAACCTGCTGAGTTCAAGCACAGTGCCTTAAAACCCCCTCCCGAGCCTTTACGGTTTTAGGTGGCCTCTTACCTTAAGATTCCCCTTTGTGGTAAAAGCTCTACCACAGATTGTGCAACCAAACGGTTTTTCACCGGTATGGGTGCGCTCGTGTATCTGCAGTGCACTTGCTGAGGAGAAGGTCTTCCCGCACGACTGACAGTTGTGCTGCTTGGGAGTCCGGCGAGGGGGGTGCCAGCATAGGGGTGATCCCCGGACTCATCACTGTCTGTGGTGCAGCAGGAACCTGGATTCCAGCTGGAAGCGAGGGGACCTCACCCAAAGAGATCGGCTTGCTGTGACCATTCACTTCCATTTTGATCATGGTAGGCGCTGTACTGGTGACCAGGCTAGGAGTACTTTGGCTGGGACCTAGAGTAAAGTTGGGTTCAAATAACTGAGAAGGCAGCTCTTTTAATTTGTGCGTCAGTAAGTGCTGTTTTAAATTACCCATAGTGGAACACCCACGACTGCAGACTGTACAAACAAATGGACGTTCTTTAGTATGGCTGCGGTAGTGAATTTCCAATGCACTCTTACAAGCAAAAGGCTTGCCACAGATATTACAAACAGTACTTTTAAACTTACCACGTTCTCTGTTCAGGAACAGCAGGCTAAAAGGAGCCTCCTCTTTGATGACCGGTCTTCCCGGGTTGGTGGATGTCAAATCTAATGCGCCTCCATTTTCAGTAGCGGGTGGTGGGCTGTCTGGTTTTTCTGTCTTTAATTGTATTTCTTGTGGCTCTTCTTGGTTACTGAGGCCTGGGGATTTTGATCTGAAACTTTCGCTATTGCTATTTACAGGAGACAAAGCTTGCATGGAGGAAGAAGACTCTGACATTGCAGGGCTGCCTGCACTCTGGCTTTCAAGATCACCAACGGCTGATGAGGAGTCATTGCTCAAATGGTCACTTTCCCCTGATCCATTTTCTATGGATTTTAAACTGGTCAGCTGCTGACAGTTCATGACAGAATCAATCATTTTCATTTGATTCTCCAAAGCAGCAATACTAGAGATCACAGAAGGTGGCGAAGAAGGACATGACCCAGAGTAAGAGATAAGGGGTTTGGACGAGTCACTTGCTGTGTCCTTTAGCTCTGGGTCCTCTTCCATAGAATTTTCATCAATGTCATCGTCAAAGTTGCTCAGCGTGTCAACGTTCTTCTCATCGTAGGAAAGCTCTGAGTCCATGGCATCCTGGAAGCCCTCTGGTAGCGGTGTGTTTGGAATTTGCCCACCCATATGCATACGAATGTGCTGCTGAAGAACAACCGCATTTGTAAATTTCTTCTGACAAATGGGACACGAGTGCTGTACTCTAAGTGGTGGCTTCGCTCGATGAACTCCAAAATGTGTTTTTAGATTGCCTTTCGTAGTAAAGGCACGTCCACAAATTTTGCATTTAAATGGTCTTTCTCCTGTATGCGTTCTGTAATGCATCTTGAGAGCGCTCTGACAACTAAGCACACGGTGACAAATGACACATTGATTTGGATCTGTCATCTTCTTATCAATGTTCTCCACTAGCTGTTGTAGTTTTGAGGTTTCTGACGTTTGCATAGAGTCTAGCAGACCACCGAATGGAAATTTTGCCTTAAACTGGTCAGACACTGCTGGAAGCACAGGGTTTGGGAGGCTCGTTGCAACGCTGCTGTCTGTAACAGCAGTAGGAATTGAAGACGTGGAAGCTGTGGAAACTTGCCCACCTGCAGAGAGGTCCCCGAGCCGCGTGCCTGTGGGAGGCAGAGTGACAGGTTCTGCCTTGGTCAGAGATGAGCTGCTCTGAATGGGCTGTGGGGATTCAGCAGATGCCGGAGCGCCTGACTCAGAAGTGTTGAGGCTCGGGGACAGAGAAGTGCATTCACTGGAGGCAGGAGAAGGCCTCTGGGGTGACCTGCTCATAGGAGTGATACTTGGAGAATCTCCGTAACTGTTCACACCGGGTATAGTGGGGGGCAGCTGGAGCCCAATGGAAGTTGGGACAGTTGGTAAAACAGGTTTACTATCTAACCACGTTGTGACTGGTTTTTCAGGGGGCAGTGACATCCCATATGGGATTCCAGAGCAGGTGGGCACATTATCGAGGTATTCTGGAACAGGATAAGGGTTCATCTGAATATGAGGG
>BSDF01000002.1:63690988-63733488 GCA_027925045.1 Hypotaenidia okinawae
TAATTATTTCAGACACTGTTACAGTAATCACCAAGCCCAAATGTGAACATTTACAATCAAAACAGGTATTATTTTCTGCAGCAGAAGAAAATCTTGTGATCTATATATGTCACAACTAATATGTATAACGCATTCCAACAGAAACCTAAATTACTGATGCCCACTGCCAGGAAGCATCAATACAGACCTGTTCAGCATTTCAAGATAACATCCAGTCTAGCGTGCTAATTCCTAAACTCAGAGCAGCAGCAGTTTGCATCTGGAACATAAGTTGTGAAAAAGTCCCAGTGGAATACAGCAGTATAGGTGTCTGCCAGGGGATCAGTGCTCAGCTCTGATCTCAATGACATAAATATCTGTTTTTGTGCTATCTCAGGGGGGCAGGCTTGCTCCTATACTAACGGTGGACCTACAGCTGTGTTTTGTATTCTTTCTTCCCTCAACTCCTAAGCCTTAAAAAACAGTGGGAATCCTCTTCAAATGACTGATCCAAGTACATTTACCTCATCCCCTGTCTTGAATATTCAAGAACAGCTTTTGTAAAGTATTTTAGACAACAATGCTAGGGAGCACTAATGGGGTCCCCCCCAAATCAACTTCAAAAGAGACATACTGTATTTTCCATTCAGGATAAATTATTTTGGCATTTCTTAAGAAGTCAAGCAAGTTAAATCTCTCTCCAGACTTCACTTTCTTGAACTGGTAAGCAAGGAGGTGACACAGATGGCACCAAAGTAAACGCTGTTTTGCCGCAGATGATGGCACATTCCCTGCACACCACACTGAGGCTACTAAGATGCTTCACAGAATGACAGGCTGCAGGCTCAACCCAACAACTCCTACTCAAATGAGTAGCCCTCTAGTCACATTAGAAGCACCACTAAAATTAACGGGATTGGAAGAAGTCACGCAAACCACAGTCTTCAATGTCTTGCCCCAAACAAATACTTAGGCGCGGGGGGAGTGGTAAGAGGGGGGAAGCAAGAGTGAAAATAATGACTGAAAAGTATTTTTAAATATCTATGTGTGTACTGGAGAAATGGACAGTATTTCACAAATGAGGTCTTTAACATCTCTTTCTGTAGTACTTACTAATATGAAAGCACTAAGGTACTGTATTCATTGTTGCTTTGAAGTCCTAAACAACTCTAACAGGGAATAAAGCTTAAAAGCGCATGCCTCCACATGAAAGGATATTTCTTTTGTTTTCTGAAACTTGATCACTTTATGAATGACAGAAAGAAATACCAAAATTTTATGACTCATCCAGATTATTAAAGATTTCAAATGTTAAAATATTAAGCTAAAAATTAATTTTTCATTTCTAGCTATAGCATATACCTACGGGGGGCAGGGGAAATAGCATTTTTCCATGTTTCTTTATGCTTTATAACTTGCTTTCATTTTCTGGTATATTATGAAATTTGTTAAGTACCAAAGAATTTACTCTTTTATTTTATTTTTCCTGAAGAGAAAAAATCATTTTCCTTTTTACAGTGAGGATGTGCAGTAAAATTTTCAAGGACTTTGGAGGGAATTAATCGAGCACTTACTTAATCTTATAGACATGGGTTGAATTTTGCAGTTCTTAGTTACACAAAAGGTGTTGAATGGGAGTTTTGTCAAGCAGTCAGGATCTCAGCCACTAATAACCTCTCAGTTATTTTCTTTTTCTCATTAGCAGTCTAACAGCTAACAGACTAATCTGAAGCTGCTACGGGATGCAAGATGAATTACAGCACATAAAGCTCACCCTATGAAAACAGGTGAAAAATTGCAGGCAGCATCTCTCAAACGGGACCCGGGGCGAGCTCCCAAGCAGGCACCAACCCGCAGAGCTGCGGTGGCTCCAGCGGAGTGCTGTCACTTCACATCTCTGGGCTCTGGCCCTAAAATTAGCCCACGGAAATCCGGACAACGGTATTTTGAGAAAGTCACTTTGGGATGGTGATATCTGAAGCCGCTCAGGTGCTCTGCTGACTCACTAAGGGTTGATGCTGGGGAGGATTTGCTCTGCCTCACTCGCTAAGATGTACCCAAAAAACGCTTTCCAGGCTGGAGCCAATGCCTGGCTGCAGGGGAAGCAGTGCTGGCCTGCTTTCTCAGTGTCTGAGGGGAAGGGAGAGGGTCTGAAAGGGTGCCGCGAGTCCTTCAGTCACCGTCAGGAAATGTGTAGAGTTGAGAAGAAAAAATTGCCACAGTTTCTGACTACACACACGCAGAATTTGTAAACCTGGCTCTACTAGTTCTGAATTTTTATCTCAGGCATATGTTTCCCTGCTCCATGTGAGAGGGAAGCCTCCCGCACGATGCGTGAGAGAAAATACCATCAGCAGATGCTTCAAAAATGCTGTGTCTACTTTTGTGAAGCAGGCTGAAATTAACTCTGGTCAGTTTAATTCTTTAAATGTATGCTTTTTTCTATTAAATGCCTCCTTTCTTAGGGCTAACTACTCCCACTCTGGAAAAAGCCCCGACCGACTCCACTGTGTCCTATCTCTGCTCCACAATGTTTCTGTTTCGTCTCCACTTCAATCAGTCTTAGTTCTGTACATGCAAATGAGGCAAAGAGCACCTTTTCAATTATATTAAATAAAGACTATTACAATCAAACGTTCTCTGACAACTCAGTATTTTGGTATATTTTGTTACTCTGTATCGTAGAATCCTCAAATTATGTACCATTCGTAAAATCACGTAAGAGAATCAACGTTTTCTAGGCTTTCATCCATTTCAAATTGCTGATACCTTCCCGAAGCATTCAAACAAAAGTGTCTTGTGAAGAAATCCAAAAACCTGTGAGCAAAATATTTTCTCAAGCTTCTTTTTAGACCACATGCAACAACACAAACGAAAGCGTGGCAAAGTGTTGCATCAATTCCTGTTATTTCTATATTCAGAGCTGCACAGTCGAGGCTGAATTAGTATTTTCTAAATGTGGTTATATCTTTCAGGGTGGAAGAGCACACTGATCTGACACTGAGGAGGAGTGTGCGAACTGTGAAGAAGTTTCAGGAGCTGTGCTTGTTAACATCAGCTAAAGGTAAAATGCCTGCCAACTATGAAGACAGATGTATAAAATGCTCTCACATGCAAATCCAATAATCATTTCAAAGTGCAGCTCACAGCATTTCTGTGTACTTAAACAAGCTATATTACAAATAAAGCTCTGAGCATAGCGCACTGATACAGGACAATTATTTACTTTACTACTCCTCTCACCAGAATACACAAACTTATTTTTCCCCAAGCACATTCTAAATAAAGTAAGAAAATATATTAAAAAAAATTAGACCAAAGCAAACCCAAACCATAAATTTGTTTTCAAAATTATATTAATTTGGAAACAGTATCCTTGTAACAGTGTATTGATCCTGGAGAAGAACAGTATTACTTTTCCCTTAGCTTTGTCATCTCTTACAATTGACAGAGCTTTTAAAGAAAGTTTTCTTAAATTGTTAGAACACGTTTATTTTCTTGCAAATTAATTCTTTTTAACTCTTTATGATAGCTTTGAATCCCATAAAGAAAGATGAATTATCACATACTGAGCCCAAGCTGTGAAACAGGAGGAGACAAATAGAGACCCCTACTGTGTTTAACAATGTAGAAGAAATTCCAGGCTCAATAGAAAAATTTTCTGTCCCTTTTCTCAGACCACAAAAGCTGTCAGTATGGGTTTGAACAGTGGAGGGCACTCTTGCTATGCAAAAGCAGGTAGTGACCTGGCACACTCGGTTTGATCTATTCAGTAGCCTAAATCTCAGAATTTGTTAAGTAACAGCCACCTGTGGCACAGGCACTAACTGTGTTCTGTGCGAAACATTCGCCGCTTCTAATCTGTGCAGCGAAGCACACTTCGCTATCTCAGACACTGGCGCCTTTCTGCGCTCACACAGATGTGGAGCAGATGCAAGCTTCCCAAACTGTTTGGAGTATCTGCGCGAGATATCCTATTAAATAAGACCTGTGTCATGATTTTCAAAAATCATATAAACAGCTATTCGGTTGGCTGTTACTGCATGTATGCAACCATCTCGGGCGGTGCAGAATTTGTGTGCGGATATGCTGATGTTCCTGGGAATTAAATTTATCCGGAACACGCAAAGTTTTACTGGGAACCCTAAAATGAATTTAAAAAAAAAAAAAAAAAGGAATTGTGGTCAGTACTTCTAAACAGCTGATATGAAAAAAGACAGTGAAAGCAAACCAATCAAAACAAATAAACTAGAAGGAATAAGCAGAACATGAGGTTCTGCATAGCTTTCCTGTCTGAAAAGCATACAATTAACTACATCTCAAACTATGTAACACCCTGCGGAATGAAGCCAGCCACTCTCTGAACAGCCCCAGGAGCACTGACAAATCTGTATTCGGAGGCTCACGGGGGAAGCACACTTAGGGGCCCAATCCTGCATCTCCCAAGCATCTCCCAGCTGAACTTACAAATAGCGGATTCAACCACGCTACTCCTTTGAGGAAAATCACATGCAGAGGTCCTGAGAGGAGCTAACCCGGAGCGACTCGATGCCAGCCGCACAGCTCAGTCGTTTTGCTCATTTGCCGTTCCGCCTGCTGCAGCATCACACGGGATAGCAAAGCACATAAAGATCTAAACAAATTCGTTAGCTCCCATCATTGCTGGCTTCGGGGACGCCAACGAATTCAGGAAATAACATTGTCAAATGGCACCGGTTGAAGGGATCTCCCGAGATGCCAAATAGCCAGTCGGTTTTGATTAAGTGAAACAAAACCACTGTGGCACCTGCAGGGTTAATTAAGCAGCTCAAAGATGCTGGGCTTCACAAAAGGAAACCTTTTTCCTTCTTTAAGAACTGTAAACACTTGTGCCGAGCTAGATGGGCATTTGATAAGCTGTACAGCTTGTAGCAAACTCGGAGGGATCTCTAGTTAACACTCAAATTCAGTGTTAACACTTAACAGAACAGTGGTAAGCCGTGCTGCCAAGGTCAACTGCACAGATGTACTAATTGTATTATGAGCTTGACATCTAGTGGCCACCCCTGGCAGGGCAAAGCAGGCAAAGGTTAAATCAGCAAGCCTTGTCAAAGCACTTCTAACTACCCACCCTCGGGGAGAGTCCCGGGGAAGCTTTCTGCCACTCTGCGCTCCCACCTTCTCTCGCCGGCTGCAGGCTGAGCTCCTGCACCAGCAGCAGCCGCCCGCTGCGCGACCGCGCAGGGCAGCGCCCACCCGCGCCTCCCGCGCCCACCCCGGCCGGCAGCTCCTGGGGGAGGTCAGCAAGCCTTCCCAGGAGTTTCGGTGTGTCTCCCTCCCTCTCTTGTGTCAAAAGTTTGGACGTTTATATATTTTTTTTTTTTTTTTTGGGGGGGGGAGGGGGCAGGGGGTGCGCCTTCTTCCACCAGCTATAAGGGGCAAATTTTGGAGGGGAGTGGTGAAAGGGGAGGGGGGAACCAGCTCCAGAGACTGACAGCAAGAGTTTCAGAAGGGTTGGTTTGAAAGATTTGTCCTACCCCGTTGACTCTCACTTTGCTCACCGCACCCTAAGTACAGCAAGGAAATACTGGAGACCTCACTCTTAAGTCCACCGTCTTTTCACTTTTCAGCTGAAAAGAGACAGACCTCTACGTGTGTTTCATTACGGCTTTCCAGCACCCCTTTAAACAACTAATTTTTTGGGTTTCCTCAATTTCTGAAGAGGATTTGCTTGAGAAGGAGGAATGTACTCTCTGTCCGACAGCACTGTAACCAATCCAGCTTCTACAACTCTATTTTGGTCTAAAATAATTTAAAAAAAAAAAAAAAGAAAAAAGAAAATTTGCACTACCATTAGTAGGAAATTTTAAGAAGGTAAAGGAAACAGGATTTTGACCCTTTACATTGAAATGTACAATTCAATAAAAAACGAGATTTACTTATGCTTGCTCTGAAAAAAAAATAGCAAATTACTCTCATTTTACAAACACAATGTAATAAAAGAAATTATTTTTACATGCTTTATTTTGGAAAATGTGTCAGTACTTAACTATTTTAATGTGGTGCCAGACCTGGTTTATTATCAGCAGAAGTGATTGACTCACGTCCTGGCTGATGGATAGTCAACAGATATGTCTGTCCTGGCTTGGCAGTCAACAAATCAAAGGAAGGAAAGATAGCCAGAAAATCTTCCCAGGACTCAAAACTATTTTTCAGAAATAGCACTAATGCTAATTATTAATTTGTTTATTTTTACTCTTTCTCTAAAACACCACCCATTTTTTCGAATTGTAGCTTTTCCTCTTTCTTAGGCAAGGAGAAGTAATTTCCAACAGCTAAATGTATGCATATTAATAGCTTAATTACACAGAATTTAAACCAACACCTTTCAAAATTTCCTCCCATTCCAAAAAAAAAAAGAGCCTTTATGTCTGCCTCAGTGGATGGTAAGACTTCCTCAAGATCAGCACCACAGATAAAATCTGACCCAGTTTTGTCTACTTTCTTCATTATACATACACCAGCAAATTGCCAGATTGTTGTAGTTTCCTTATTATTCCAAAAATATTTTCCTATGACTAACACAGTTCGAAAACGAGAATTAAAAAAAATAATAAAATACACATACAGATGTTACGTAGTTTGAATATTATGTCTTACGCTACTATAGTAGCAGAACTATTTCTATAAAGTTTCAATTGCCTTTTCTTATCAAAGGGACAATTTATAGCAATACTTACTCGGCCTTTATTTTTCAAAACAAGAAGCCTTCTCTTACAGTTGACTCAGAACAAACATTTGCAAAAATCACCTAAGTTTTATGTTTACTGACAGCTGCTTGTGACTTCTCAAGTTTTAAAGGCAATACTGTCTGGCTGCTGAGGAATAACCTCTATTTTGTACGTAGGAATGTCCCTCCAAAACGTGTTTTTGCCCTCTGTACATGCAGACAGAGTGAATACACTCACATGAAGCTGGCTGCTCCACAGCAACTGTGTTGCTGCTGTAGCAGACAGAGCATGTGTGTCTGTGTACATACTCCAGAAGAATACCGAGTACAGTCATGAGCTCCTCAAAACTATACAGCCCAGTCCCCCTTTTCCAGGATGAAAAAGATCCATTAGCTTAGACGATGTGGTATGCATTGGAGAGCAGGGGGAGAAACAGGTCCAGTAATAATTTAAAAAAATTAAAATATTGCAAATGGCACATCAGAAAACTGTCATTACACAGTTCACTGCAAGGTAACCCTTCCACCTCAGACTAAACAATGATACATCTTTGCCAGAAACTTCACATGAAAAAGTCCAAAGTGTCATTCGTCATCACCCTTACCAACACTCCACTTGCACACTCTAAGAATCACTTTTCAGCGTTACAAAAAAACACTTTTATTATCCCTACTTTAACAATACGAACGCTGTATCTGTTGTTTAATACAAATATTAATCAGAGGTGAAGCACGTGCATCGCATCTATAATTCTGATTCGTTTGTAATCTGTTGAATTGGGCCAGTCTATTAGAAATGTAATTCCAGCTATTACAATGCTTTACATTTACTGAGAAACTGAGATTACTGTATTCTACAGGCAGTCACTTGAGTCCTGCTGCTGCTGGTTTACAATCATTTCCATTGTATCTTCTAATTTAGTGACCACAAAGTGGGTGGGTTTTTTTTTAAAATAGGTATCTTTTGTTCACTCTTCTACAATGCAATTATTCAAGTAATGCATTGTCACCAGCTGTTTGTTAACACCTCTTTCCAAAATTTCAAAATTTTTAGCATCACTTTCCACAAATAATTTCAAAGGATTCTGAGAGTAAATCTGTATAGTTGGTGACATTGCTAGTTATCTTCAGATTTCCAACAGTTCCTCGCTGTCATGGCATTGCCCTGTTTGGATGCAGTTGTGTTATGCCGTAGCCTAAGTTGGCTATGAAATTATTTGTCCTGATTCTAAAACTTCTGTGGCAGCATTAGCATGAAAGTTATGGTGAGACCGACCAACTTAAAATCCGGCCTAACGTTTATCTTCCATGCTACTCCCCAAACTGCCAGGCTTCTCTCTGCTACCACGAACGCCCCTTCACTCCAAGGATGATGTTTATGGGACGTTCATTTCTAAACAGGAATTAATAAAAAGAAAAACCGTTTGGGGGACGTATTAAAGGCAATTTCACCTAAGCAAGTAACAAGCCTCCTTTGCTTCTTCTTGCCTTAACAGCAACTTGCACCTTGGAAGATAAAACAGCCGAATGAGGGAAAAGGCTCCGGGTACCAAACAGCGCTGCTCGAACGCTTGCTTTCTCCACTAAAAAAACCCCTCAAACGACGAATATTCTTGCGCCGTGCAAACTATTTTTGGCCTGTTGCAAAACCCGCTCAGGAACTGTAGCAATACCTCGATTACAGCCGTGAGCAGGCACGAAGAGCCCTGGCTTGTCGAGAAGCCTTTTCAGTTCGCGGGATGCGGAGCCCTGGTTGTGCCTGGCCTATAAAACCCTGCTCTCGGGATAGCGATCTCCAGGCTTCCCAATATAAACTGCAAATGATTTACATTACGCTAATGCGCGCTAGATAGCCCTCTGCTCGTGCCTCCTGTCTCCACCTCGCTCCCATTTCTCAAATGGGGAGCGCAAAGCCAACAGCACCACTTTAGCTTGTTAATTGTTAACTATGAAGGGTTTCACTCTATTAATTAAAATATGTTTTCATAAAAGGAAACATAGCACGTTTTGATAACAGCCTTCTAAGGCTGAAAAGTATTTACATTGTTGCATTTTAGGGCTGCTGTGAAAGCCGATTTTGTGCTATTCAGGGACCACAATAATAACGCTTTAAAATTCCTCACTGGGATGCAATGTAGTCCTTTTGATGGAAAGACTGTCTTTCTCATTCGGCAGAAATAAATCCATTCATTTGATCATGTAGTCATTGAGGGCAATACAAAACAAACCAAGTGTGAGAAATTCTATGTGATGAAGTAAACAAAACAAAACCCCCCAAAAAAGAGGGGAAAAAAAAATCCAAAAACATTTCCATGACAAAAAGATTCTTTGTCCTTAATCTACCCACCATATGCAAGCGTTTCTTTTTAGCATATCTCTTGTTCTAATCTCGGGTGACATGGCTACATAGATAAGATTCACAAAACAAAACAAAAACCTAGTTTAACAATTTTTTTCAATTTATTAACTCGCCAGGAGTGTCATAATGAAGTAGCTGGGGGTTTTATTTTTCTGTGCTGAATTGGATTCAGAGCATGTAAAAGTTTATAAATGCCAGTGATAAATCCTTAGAACTAGGACCTACCCCAACAGAGACTGGGCTCAACAAATCTTGTTCACACAACAAAATACTAATTCTCATCTGCTTGCATACGATAATCTGTTTTACACGAGCACTGTTGCCTAAGGAGAGGGGGGGAAGGAAAAAAAAAAAAAGAATTTTGAAAACGTGCTGGTTTGCTCCTCCGCTGTGACAGAAGGAGGCATTTCTCTGTGTGGCTGTTATTGTCAGCACCCAAGTGGGTTTTCCTGGAGCAGTGGGCAAGTAGCCCCCACAGCAGCCCTGGACTGTGTGGAACTCGCTCCCTGGCTCCCCAAATACCCTGGGAAGGAGCAGGAGGCTTAACGATTTGCCAGTCTGACAGATGTTTTAACCTGATGAAGTGGATTCACGCTGCCTTAAGCTCCAGGGCTGTAAAGTTCAGCTACAATAGTCAAAATCCTCCTCAGGCTTCAACTTCGCTGCCTTTCTCTCCACACGGATGCAACTTAAAAGTCATTAGAGTTTTGAAGCAGGAGAATGACTTTTTTCTTTCCCAAGGGAGGGGGAGAGGGGGATAAAACAGTGGAGCAAGGGGCCTACACTGAAAGCAGAAAACATTGGGGCTCCCACTTGGTGATGCGAGAAACTAAGAGAACAGTAGGTTCAATGCAAAGAGGGAAAGAAAAACTTTCAAGTGGAACCTCTCAACTTAGCCCAGGAAAAGTGAGTATGGGCCATGGCATGCCTTTGCACGCCGCAATGCCAAGGACTACTAAGGAAATTAAAACTGGGGGGAAAAGCAACAGTAATTAAACCCCTGCAGCCGTCTTCTAGGAAAAAAAAAAAAACTTAAAAAGATAAATTACAGCCAAGTGGAAATAAGGAGTGCTTACATCCCAAACCTTTCGAGCTTCGGACACTTGTTCACTGGCAGCCTGGGCAGCCCAGGATGCACGAAAGCAAGTGTGCGTGTGCCTGCGTGTGGGGAGGGAGCGAAGCATGGCGGATGGGTGAGAAAATAACCCTTCCCCACTGCCTGCAGCCGGCGCGACAGGGGCTGGTGACGGTGGTGGCACTCCGTGTCACCTACCACTGATAATAATTACAGTCGCAGCAGAGCCAGGCGGCGAAGGGGGAAGGCAGCACAAGGGGGTGTAGGGAGGGGGAAGCGAAAAGCTGCTGCTCGACCTCCTCGAAAATAACGAAATCAACTCCGCCGCCCCCGAGCACCCGGGCGGCCCTGCCCGCTCCTGCTGGGGTCCCCTGCCCGCCGCCCAGCGAAGGTTCCCCCCGATCTCCCGGATCCTGTCTGGGCAAACCGGGGGAGGGGGGCGGGAGGCGCCCGCGGCAGCCCAAAGCCCAAGCGGGCTGCCCAGAAACGCGCCTCCCTCCTCTCGCAGCCTGCACTGGGGCGGCCCGGGGCGGAGGGGGAAGCCCCTGGCACCGGCCGCGGTTGGGCTGCCCCGGGGGCGCGCCTCGGGGCCTGGCAGCCCCCAGCCCGCGGGACCCTCCAGAGCCCACAGACCCAAGCGTGGCACCCCGGCCGCGGCCACCCCAACTTTCCTGCAGGCAGGGAGAGGGGAACGCTCCTCTTTTCCGCTCCGAGCCTTTACCGGGAGGGTAGTGGGGTAAGGGGAGGTGGGGGTTGCTGGGGAGAAAAGGGGTATCCAAAAAATAGAGGGAGGGAGCGCAGCGGAGAGGAGGAGGCGGCAGGCGCGGCTCCGGGGTGCCCGCTCATGCAGCTGCCCGAGCCCGGGTGAGCGGGGAGGGAGGGAGGGCCTCGCCCCGCCGCCGAGCCCAGCCGCGATAAAAGCGCTCGAGAGGCCGGGAGGGAGCTGCTGGGAGGGATGGTTAGTCAGGGGGTGGGCTGCAGAAACTTGGCTAAACTGCTAACTTCTCAGTTCCGCTGCCTCCTTCCCCAGCTGCTCTAATTCCCATTCTCCCGCTGCAGAGTAATTGCGCTCCCATGTTCACCATCACCATAAATCCACCTATCTCCATCCGAAACACACTCACAAAAGGAGAGAGAGAAGGAGAAAGAGGCGCCGGGAGCTCTTACCGTGCTCAGAAACTACCTCCGCTTGCAGCTCTTCGTCCGATTTGAGATGCTGGGGTTTCGCTTGCTTTCGACGAGACATGCTGCTAACTGAGCCGTCTTGACTCTGCTTTTTGCAGAGGCATCAGCGACGTGGAGGTGGAAAGGGGGAGGAATTGGGAGCGAGGGAAGGGGGGTGGGGGCTGGAAATAAGTGTTCGCAAATAAAACTCGAGTTGCAAAAACAAACCAACCAAACAACAACAGAAAAGGCAACCAAGCAAAAAAAAAAAAAAAAAGAAAAAAAAAAGAAAAAAAAAAAAAGGAACGCTAACCAGCCAACCAAACTGGGAGTGAGTGGGTGAGCGAGTGGGGGATTAGCCGGGCGGGGTGTGCGCGGTGCGGTGGGGTGTGCGCGGCGGGCTGGGGCGGCTGCGCGGAGCGCGCATGGGGCTCTGTAATTATGATTGTGAATAATGCATGGCGATTAATGGTGCTGGGGGCGAGCGCGGATTGGCGCGACTCCAGCGGACTCAGGCTGCATATGTAAATGAAGGACGGGGCTCCGCAATTAGCCGCTTCGCTCCGCCAAATGATGCGTCTCCCCGGCACCGGCAGCGCCGCCTGCGAGAGGCACCGACCGCGGCGGCGGCAGCAGCAGCGGCGACGGCAGAGAAACACACACGCACCACGCAGGAGGGCTCTGTTTTGCACACACTTTACACAACATATGTGCAAGGTTCACTTGTTGGGGAGGTCACGATCTTCGCTTTTCTGTCTGTCTGTCTTTCTTCCTCTGCGACTCTCTGTGTTTCTTTTGCTCTGCTTTCTTCTGCTCTCTTTTCTTTCTTCTCTGGCGTGTTTTTTTTTTTTTCTTTATTTATTTCTTTTTCTTCACATCACTCTGCGTCCTCTTCTCTCTCGGTCACTTTTTCCCCAGAAGTTGATCTGCAAGGCATCTGATTTCTGTGTGCGTGTGAGTAATTTCTTCCCAGGAGGAAAAGAAAGTTTCGTGTATGCTTTTTCTTTCCCCCTTTCTTTCCGGTGTGCGTGTGTGTTGCTCTGGTCTTCTTTCCCCTTGATCTTCACATGCTTGTCTTTAGCTCTTCCTCCATCCTGTCTCCTTTTTCTGTCGCTTTTTCTCCTTCTCCCCTTCCCGGCTGACTTTTGTTCTCTCCTCTCTCGAAAGCGCACGCACGCACAACGCAGAAGACCTTGGGCAGTTTTGTCTTTCACCTCTCCTTCCTTCTTCTTTGTCTTGCAGCTTCTTTCTCCAAGCAGAGACTCCCCGTTGGTGGTGGTGGTCACTTCCTGTTGTCCATTGGTAGGAAGTTTTTTTTTCTTTCTCCCTCTCTCTCTCAGGTTGTAATGACTTTTTGTGACACTCCTCACCCTCCTCCCCCCTCCCCACCCTCCCCCCGGCTCAGTCGTGTGTCCTGTTAGCTAATGACAGCGGTCTCGCGTATGCGCCGATGAGCAAGTCCTTGGTCTCCAGCAAATAGTATCGATCCTCTCCCCCAGATTTGGGGGGTTGGGGGTGGCTGTTGTTGTCGCAGGGGTGATCCCCCCTCCCCTGCCTTGCCTCGCTCTCGGCGGCGGCCGATCCCTGCGCGGCGGTTCCCCCGGTCGATGCCTCCGCTCCGTGCCGAGGAGCGGTGCGCGCACCGCGGCCGCTGTTGATTTCGGGCAGATAAACTTTCAAGTTTGGGAGCGGTGCGGGTCACACGGCAGCTCCTCCTACTCTCCTCCTCCTCCTCCGCCTCCCGTGCCGCGCTGCCGGGGCTGCCGCCGGGGCTGCCCCAGCCCCGCAGCCCGATCAGCTCCCCGCCGCCTCCGAGCCTCCCTCTCTGCACGCACTTTCCCAACAGCGGCTTTTCTCCCAGGCCCCCCCTTTTTTTGTAAAAGTGGGGGGGTGGGGGTGGGGAGGGAGATACTTCCTTCCCCCTTCTCCCCCCCCCCCCGCTCTCCCCTCTATCGCATTACAAGTTGCCGGGGAGTCGGGCCGAGCCTCCCCCGCCCCGTCCCGCCGCCCCGTGTCCCCTCCCGCCCCGTCCGTCCCCCGGGGAGGCGGGCGGCCCCGCCGCCGCGCAGCAGCAGCTCCAGCGCCCCGGCCGCCGCCACAAGTTGCCGCTTCCCGTCGCCGTCCCTGCCCGCCTCCCCCTCCGCCGGGGCGGGAGGGGAGCGAGGCCAGCCCGGCTCCCATGGCAGGGAGCTGCCGCTAGGATGTACCCCACCGTCGCCGATGGCGGCCGCGCCGCGCAGGGCCCCGCAGTACGCGCACTGCCGGGCGCGCAGCTCCCCGCTTGGGTGTGCGTGTGTGGTTTTGGGGCTTCAGGGTCCTCCAGGGACTCCTGCGCCCCTTCCGCTCTTTTGGTTTTTTTGGTTGTTTTGGGTTTTTTTAATGTTTTGTAGAGTGTTTTGGTTTTTTTAAATGTTAGTTGCAGCCCCGATCCCTGCAGCGCGCTGCTCGTCCCGTCCTCCCCCGCCCCGTGCCGCGCTCGGCGGAGCGGCCCCGGCCCCGGCCCCGGCGCCGGCCCTGGCTGGGGCACCGAGCCGCAGCCCACCTTGCCGGGCGCGGCGCGGGGGCGGGAGGGCGGCGGGCAGCTCAGCGTATGGGGCCGAGGATCAGTGAAAGGGATTTCCTTCTAATACCCCCACCCCGGCCCGTGTAATCCAGCCCTAGTCCGTAAAACATACTAACCCCGGCTTCTTTGGGAGACTCCTCTGTGTAAACTTTCCCTGCTGATAGCTCGCTTTATCTCGGGCGTTGTGATACAGTGTCTCTGGGCTTTCGGTTTATTCCCCGCTTTTATGTTGGTAGGCAAACCAAATAAAGTTAGAGGCGACAGTTCAGGCCACCCCGGGTAGTTTGCTGACCTGCATGCAACCGGCGGTCTCAGTGTTGCAGGTATTCGTTAGAAACGGGCGCGACTCTAAAGGGAAACAGCACTGAAACACCAAATCAACGCCGTTTGGATATTAGACGTGTACACTTTTCTGCCCTTCGTTTAGCGAGATGCCTGCTCGAGACCCCTCGCAAATGATTGTTCTCTTTATAATTAAAACCAACAAACTTGTTTACTGCCTGTAAATTCTAATGCATCTTCTCCCCGGGCATCCATCCTTGCTGAAAGTTTGGTCGCACAGAAAGCGCCTCGCTTAAAAAGATCTGGAGACGATCGTGACGGGTGAAATCTGATGTAATTTTCTAATATGAAGTGGGAGGGGATGAGCCCATTAATTGAGCAGGGTGGGTTGTTGTGGGGTTTTTTTTTTTGTTGTTGTTTTGGTTTTTGGGTTTGGTTTTTGCTCCCCCTCCCCCCGTCAGAAGTGGGGATTTATTGCACCCGGTGCACACGAATAACACGTTACGCGGGTGCGTGTGTGTGTGTGTGTGAATGCTGCATGATATTGTAGGCAGCGTGCAGGTGAAAGCCAGCGTCTGCGGGCGTTAAAGTAACCCTCAGCACCGCAGCCGCGAGTGGGAAGGAAGCTGGAGTTAAGGCTTCTCCTCCTTCGACAGCCGAGAGATACATTTCTCCTGAGAACTTGCTTTAGGTGCAGGGGACTCAGCTACCCCCTGTGCCCGGAGTATTTGCCTGGAATGAAAGAGGACGCACTTTAACCTCGCAGTTTCCCTCCCCCCCGTCCCCCCGCCCCAATTGCAGTGGTACCAGAAATGTGTCAATTTTCAACCCGTCATCTTTTGAAAGGGTTTGTAGCTGTTGCTCTGGCAACATTTCCCCCTACTACCCCCCAAACTTTGGCGCTTTCTGTTGCTCAGTGCCTGGTAGTTCCCCCAGCAGCTAGGCGATTTCTTGAAGAGGTTTTTAAAAGTGCCTTTCTTATAGAGAGATGTGGAGAAAAGAGGGGGGAAAAAAAAGGACAGCTCACTGACAGCATTATAAAACTAAAACTTCGTCCTTTGTAAAAATGAAAATGATTGAAAATTAATATGATTTTACGGAACGTGAGAGAATCTTTAGGTGGAAAATGAAATAATCCCGTCTTCAATGTTTAATGAACAATGGAGAACACAACAGGCACGAAAGGCATAATTACCAGATTTGTATCTCTTGGCATTAACATATTCTAGGGTTACAAGTGATGCATTTTATGGTTGGGTTTTGTTGGGTTTTTTTTTCCCTTACGCCGCTCTCCTTTCCACTTTTTCACTTGAAGAAAATAAAAAAAAACCCCCACCGTGATGCGCCGGGGTCTCCGAGCAAGTTGCCGGGCGGCCCGACTGCTGCTTCCCCCACACCCCCTCCCCCTTCTCATCACCCCTCCTCCCTCCACGGATGCGCCGCCGAGCCCGGCTCCGGCGGGCACCGCCGGGACGTATCGGCGGGACCGGCGCAAATCGTCACGGGGAAACTTTCTACCCGAGCTGTGTGGAAAACCCTGACAGTGCAGAGGGCTCGGGAGGCGAGTGGAAAGTTATGAAGTGATACGCGTCTCCTCCGGCCCCTGCCCCCTTATCCTCATCCCCCTCCCCCCATCTCCACACACCCCCCCCCCCCGCTCTCCCGGCTCCCTATTACACCGCAAAGTTTTCCACGGACCTTTTAATTAATCTTCCTGACTCGAGGGCGAAAGGAAAAAAGAAAAGAAAAGAAAAAAAAAAAAGAGAGGATGCCTTCGCCGAAGTTGGACTGCGCAAAGCACGGCCACTGCGGAATGGGGGTGGGGTGGGGTGTGTGTGGGGGTGTGTGGAGGATCGCTTAGCCGCGTAAATCTCTGCGCACCCACGTAGCTAGGTGCGCGCAGGCGAGCGGGGTACGCGGCACCCGCGCACATCTGAGCGGCAGCTGCGCGGCCGGCAGCCACGCGTATCCCGGCGCAAATCGCGCCCGCTCTCGTCCCCCTTCGCCGTGACCGGTGTGAGAGGGGGTCCACTGAAGTACCTCGCTGCTAAAGGGAAGCAAAAGTTGTTTTCCTTTTCGTGATTAAATCTAATTTGTTAATTGTCTCCTTCTCTTGCGATGCTGATTTCATGGTCAGAAGGGACACGTTATTATTCTGCCTGCTTAATAATATTATTTACCAACTAGCACTTCATTTTCTACATTAACTGGAAGACCTAGTTACGCGTTTGCTTTAATTTTTGTCCTTGTTCAGAGCTAATAAAAACCTTCAGAAAGCTTATCTACAAGATTGACTCTACAAAGAGCTTATAAGTAGTCCAGTCTACACAAGGCTGTTGTTCTTAAAGCCGTCAAAGTTACCGGCGTGC
This sequence comes from Hypotaenidia okinawae, assembly GCA_027925045.1. Taxonomy (NCBI): domain Eukaryota; kingdom Metazoa; phylum Chordata; class Aves; order Gruiformes; family Rallidae; genus Hypotaenidia; species Hypotaenidia okinawae. The sequence goes on from BSDF01000002.1 coordinate 63,707,489, forward strand.
GGATGAGATGGACCTGACGTTTTGTGCAATCCATCTACAGCCTTTTACAGTTATTATTTTGCTCAGCAACTTTATTCGAAGGGGCGTGCAATTATTTGGGCTTTATTTTCTATCATCTCCTTCTCTTCGTGGCAAGCTGAAGTAGCATCTTCCCACCCCCTTTCTGCACCACAACTTTTGTTTGAGGACCTTGGGGTTAAATCCAGCACAATTTTGTCTGTTTAAAGCTGCAACAACTGACCGCTAATTCGTTCTCACATGAGCAGAGATATTACCATACTAATATTATTATTGGTAAGAAGAGGTAATTGATAACACCACCTGCCACTCTGCGGCAATCACGATGATAAATGTTTCCATCAGAGGGAAATCTGTGCTTGGTCTACCACAGCCTAACCCAAACAGCATGTCAAATGTCAATTATAAAGATGTTTCTTTTCTATTACAATTTTTTTTTTTGTGGAAAGCAACTAGCCTCACCGCGAGATTTATAGAGCCAGTCTACAGCACAACCGTGCCTAAACGCTTTGCCTTAAACGCTGAAGTTACTTTTCCTTTTATTTAACGTTACACCACCCTTGGACCTAAATAAACATCGATTCATATACACAAAAGCTTATGTTCACATTTAGCAAACCCCCATTTCCACCCACTTCCGTTCTTTAATCTATCATGACGCATTAATTTAACCAACAGTTTTAAATATTTTTTTTTGAAAATATTTGCAGTGCACAGGGCTGTGGGGATATCGTCGAGGCGACATCCACTTAAGCTCATACGTAGACGTCATGCTCACCTACAGATGCACAGGTGCATCATGCTCACCTACAGATGCATAGGTGCATGTTACACCGCGGTATTTGTACGGCAGTGTGTCTGTCAGCACACACTCGAGGAAGCGCAGGTAGGAACGCAGCATGCATATAAAATCGGTGCTTTTAGCCCCTTTTCCAGGATCCGTATGCTTCTGAAAATGACAGGTCAGCTTAATGTTAAAACGCGTGTCAATATGTATATGTATATGTGCATACCGCACAGACGCAAGCAGTGTAACATTGCTCACTAACTCCTACTGTATAAATAGTGCCATCAAGTATAAAAACTCTCACCCCCTTGGCTACAGATATGCTCAGAAGATTATTATTAGTTTGTATTAATAGACAGGCCTCAAAAGACGAAATCAGCTATTGATAATTGCAAGAAGTATACAGCAGCTACTGTATCGATCGGCTTGTCCCTTATTCCCCTGGTATAGGAGAGATAAGAAGACACACTCTTTAGTGCAATATAATTTCTTTTGACCTATCTGCTTGCTACAGACTTATGATGAATAGCCGGAGTGGTTAAAGTCCTTTATCACGAAAGTTACCCCTTGATATAATATTGATTCTTTATAACTAGCTCCAAACACAAAAATCAAACTGTCCACTTGACCATCATCATCATCAATATCATCACAAAGGCTCTGGAATAAAGATCAGCACAGGATTGAAAACGCTTTCTATAATCTGCCCACCTAATCTTTATTTGCTGATGATGAAAAGAAAAGGGGTGTGAGAGTGGCGGGGGGAGGGGGGAAGAGGGGAGGGGGTGCGCGCGCCGCGGGGGCGAGCGGAACAGCGAATGTCATCTGAACAAATAAAAAGAAAGGAAGAAAAAATAAATTAGATTAAGAAAAAGACCGTTCAGCCTCCTTCAAAAGAAACCGAATGATGATCACCGAAGTTAATGAGCACGCTTCGAAGCCCCGTGCTCCTGAAGGAGGGGAATCAAGTGCGGAGAAGGCCCGATGTGATAATATACTCGGGTCACCTCCCCCCACCCCATCCCCCCTCAGCGAAGCGGTCTGCGGTGAATACAGAGAGTTATGTAAGAAGCAATCACGGCAGGAATGATATCAGGCGGCATTCTCCTTGGTTAGAGTGAGTCAGGACTAACAAGTCGTCTTCTCACTTTCTCTCCTTTCGCTGGTCCACGAAGCGAGCCATCATTTTTTTCCATATCACCCGATGATACATTAGAAAAGAAAAAAAAAAAAAAGAAAGAAAAAAGCAGGAAAAGAAAAAATATCCCCATGGGATGAGGCGGGGGTGGTGGTGAGGGGGGGAAGGACTCTAGGAAACGAGGTGCTGATGTTTGGGTTGATGCTTAACGTGCAGTATCTATAGGGTGATGTCAAAATGGAAGAGCATAATCCACATGAATATTGTCTTAAATTAACGGTCTTTCCTTTGCCTTCCCTCTCCATAGTACCAGCATGCTTTTGCTCAGGGTTGCATTAGCACAATCACCAGTAATTACCAGCGTGTGTACACTGGGAGAATGAAGATCGGGAAGGTGGGAGGTAGGACGTGATTCCCCTTTGGAGCAATCAGGACTGGGAAAGGTTTCATTCCATGCAGACGGTACGTTGATCATATTTAATGGGCTGGTTAGACCCGCGTTCGAGCCGAGGTACCATTTCAGAGCCAGTTTGCGCTTTTCAGGAGAGAAGGGAAAAAAGGCGGGGGGAGGGAAGACAAGGGATGGAAGCGGCCGCGGCAGCTGAAGTTGGATTTACTCCGTCCAGCGCCCCAAGGGAGGACTGCTCCGGGGAGAAGACGCTCCCTACCGTGGGCAACCTTTGGGGGGGGGGGGGAAACGGAGCGGGGCGGGGCGGGGGTGTGTGTGTGGAAGCGCCGTGCGGACCCGAGCAAGCGGCGGCTGCGGCAGGAGGGGAGCCGCGCCGCGGGGCGCCGGTCCGGCCCCGCCGGGCCGACTGCACGGGCCCCGCCGCCGAGAGCCGGGCCGCGCTGCGCCGCGCCGGGCCGGGCCGGGCCGGGTCGAGTTGTGCCAGGACCCGCCGCCGCCGAGGCGTGGACACTGACCGGGACGCACCGAAGCGCCGCGGCGGCGGCTGCAGCCGCCCGCCCGTCGCAGACACGGGTGCGGCGGAGGCGGCCGCTGCCCTGGCCGCCCACTTCGCCGGGGCTCCCGCTGCTGCCCGGAGCCCGCTGGCGCTGTGACAGCCCCCGCCGCCTCCCCCGGGGCCCCGGTCCGCTGCCGCCAACTTCGCTTGACTTCGCAGATTCCGTGCTGCCTCTCATCGCCCCCCTCCAGCAGCCTCGGCCCTGGCACCCGCGGGGTCGCCGCCCCCTCCCCTCCCCTCGCCCCCGGGCCTTTCCCAGGGGGAGCGGGGCAGGGGGAAGCGGAGGGCGCGGGCGCCCGCGATGCGGTGGGGCAGTGGAGCTCCCGCCCGCGGCGGTGACACGGGAAGGGTCGCGGAGGTGGCAGCGGTGAGACCCGGCGGCTTCAACCCTCGGAGTCGCGATGAGGCTGCTGCCTTTCCCCGGCCCCCTCCTCCTCTTGCCGTATGGGGGCCAGAGCCCCCCACCCGGGGGAGCAACAACGGCAGCAATTACTGTCACCGCGCTCCCATCCCTTCTCGCAGGGGAGGCTTCGCTCGCTCTATGAGCGGCTCATAATTACATATTTTAAAAGCTTTCCTCCTTCCCACTAAGTCCTCGGCACCCTCTCTTTCTGCTCCTCCCCCTCCCTCCCCCTTCCCAAATAACCTACTGGGTCTTCGGGAAAAAAGAAAAAAACCACACACACACACACACAAAAAGAAGGGGGAAGGACGCGATAAATATCGAGATCCACTGAGGCCTCAGTCCCTTCTCCTCATCAGGTCACACAGACAGAAGCCCCTCCTGATAGAGTCCCCTCACCCCTTGCAGATACCTCGGAAGAATTGTTCAGTGACCTTTGCAGTGGATATTGTTAGAGGATGAAATCAGCCAATCAAAAAGCAAACAAACAACCAACAACAACAACAACAAAAAAGAGAAAAGACAGCCTTTTGTCCAGGTTATGACACATGACTTTAAATTAATTATACAACAGGCATTGCGAGTGCACCCAGGGGAACAGAGGGTATTCTTAAGATTTAAACGGGTTTTTTTGGATAACAAGAGGTGAGGTTTCTCAGCAGATGTGGCGTAACACGTGGTGATCTCTAAAAGATTAGGGCACAGGGGAAAACATGAAAAAGTGGAAATGGGCAAGTATATCACACTGCTTGGTGGGAGAGGGGCAGAAGGGCACTTTCACCCTTAAGCTACTGGTACGCAGAAAAAGTTGATCGAATTGTGATGGCTGCTGGGTTGTGTTTTGTTTTCTTTTTCGTTCACAATGCATATCTTTGCTATGACCTAATGATATGTATGCTATTGAACTCCACAAAATGCATTCATGCTTCCCTTGGCAGGTCTAGGTGTAAGAGTTGATGACTAACAAAAGTAATATAGATTAGAATCAATTCCCCTTATCTGGTGACAAAAAATAACATCATGTCAGCACTGTGTACATCCTATCATCAGATGACACAATATAATTTGATTAGTTGAATAAATAATCAGGTATGTCCAGACATATAGGTCACCTACTTGCAAATTAGATTACTCTGCTTGGGTACCGGCAGCACCTGATTAGGAAACAGCTTCTCCCTGTGTCACTCTAGCTTCCCTTCAGAAAAAACATCTTATATTTTCAGATGCAAGGGTTTTGGAATATGCTTATATATTTTGCAAAAGCTATACGTGTTTTCAGGCTCACATGTAAAACTTACGCAGCCTGTTCTAGAGATACCACCTTTACCATTAAAGCTAGCTGAGTTGTCTGCATTTCTCTGAGTATTTGCAAGTTTTAAATGATAGCCCATGCGCTGTGATCTGAAATAAGGATAGCTGAAATACAATCTTTTTGAAAACTAAGCAGCATACATTTCCATAAATGATTTTGGCTAACCCACTCTGACTGCACACCCATATAAATAACAGGAATGTGAGAAAGAATAAAGTGTCAGATAAGGGAGCATGGAAACATTTAAATTCTGAAGTCCACGCTGAGGAAGGTAGTCAAATCTCAAGATAAGTATGTTGGCCTTTCTATGTAAACCATTATGTCACATGCTGCAGAAACAGGAGAAAGCTGTAAGGATGTGCTAAGGCTCCCAAGGGCTGGGGTTTCTGCTGGGTTTGAATCTTCTTGAAAGGAATCCTTGGCCAAGGGGATCTGTGAAAAACCTTTCCTGGCATTTTACTTTTTCCATAACTTATGAATTTTCACAAACGAAGCGTGTGACATTCTGGAATACGTTTTGCTATGAGACGAGGTGTGTCGGCTCACACTGAGTAGCCAGGGTTATAATCACCGGGAGGTGTGCAGAGAAACAGGAGAAAGCACAGAGAGCACACAATGAATACTTGGGAAAGAAGCGCTATTAAAAGGAAGAAAAAGAGCAGTTTGGGAAAATAGATAGGAGACTCTGAGCCACTTGAGTAGTAAGAGAATCGTGGTAAGGGCAAAAAGGTGAAACAGAGATGATGGGAAGAGAGATTACATGGGCAGAGAGAGAAGAGGCCAGTGTGTGACTGTGGGGAGAAAGGAAGTGTTTTGGAAACGTTAGCACTGAGTTTGGGGAAGTTAGCAAATGAAAAATTACAGCCTTCATTTTACATGAAGAGTTGTGCAAGGCAGGGTTCTTAAAAAAGCTGTAGACTCTAAGTAATAGAACAGGACTGCGGATGAGACTCTAGGTGTATCAAACCTGTGGATCCTGTTGAAAACTTTCCTGCTTTGAATGAAACATCAGTTTGTTTGAAAAATTTCTAGGCCTAAGCTGGCACAAAGGTCAGTGTTGCTCTCTTCGGACACACCATTAATCAAATGAAAGAAAAAAGAAAGACGAAAAAAAAAAAAGAAAAGAATTCTACTCTGACACTTTGCTTTGCCTTCTAAGACCTCCAGCAGCTGATAGTAAGTCGTATTATTGCAGATCTTTTGTGTATATATTTTATATAAGGCACGCCTTTTAGTTCAAACTGCTCATGATGTTGTCACACAATAGCATACCTTTTCAAGTATGTGCATTTGATTCCTTTGCTAAATGTCACCTGACAGCCCTTTCATTCAAGGTAAACCAAAATGGCAGTGGTAGTATTGACTTTCTGGGTTTTTTTCACCGCTGAAAGGTATGAAACAGTGGTAATGGTGATGGTGGGGGGAGGGAGGGCAGATGGACAGACAACTCAGCTAAAATTTATAAAGTATCACCCTTGGGTTGCCAGCATTTACTTAAAGAGTGCAATAATGCTTCCAACTTGTGATTTTGGCCATTATAGCAAAATCTCTGCAATTACCATGATCAAAATCAATTGATCAGTCAATCACCCCGCCTGCCTCTGCTAACAGGAATGATACCACGAAGCCTGTACTCACTGCCCTTTGTGAAAATAAAGGAATAGGTTTATTTCCCAGTTTGTAAACCATTTCCTGAATGCACCCGTTTTTGTACATATATATATATATATATACACACACCCCCTCCTCTATATATGCATGTGTATAGAGCTGTATAGAGAGTTGTACAGGTATAGGTATACCCATATAGATCTGAAAACTGTATGTGCACATCTTGGCTTGATGTGAAAGTAACATCTAGCCATGCACATCTCTTTGCAAAAAGTGTTATCTTGAGGATCTAGGGGGTCAGTTGTAAAGTCTACCTGTGATGACACGGATACATTGTGTTGGGTTGCGTTTCCCTCTGCCAGGCACAGAGAACAGTGTCTGTGGTTGAAAGAGGGCCACCTTTCCCCACAGTGTGAGATTTCTGCCTGCTTTTGTGTGCTCTCAAAGAGAACAAGTACATGTATATAATTTATCACAAGCACAGTTTCCAAATGCAGGGTCTGACTCTCAGAGACGCTGTATTTAATTAATGAAAACTATGAATTCAACCCATTTTTTTTTTTTTGTTTCTGATAAATTTACAAACACTTCAGAGATTATATTCTCAGCCAGGAGAGGAACAGCGACATACACAAACGCAGGGGAGGTGACCCAGAATGTCGTAGACCAACCACTGATTGCTTATGCCTAGAAAAAATTTCCATGGTGGGCAGGTGATTTTACAGTCAACACCAGGAGCGTTTCTGACATTCCTCTGGAGCACCTGATACAGGCTGTTGCCACAGACTTGTAACAAGTAAGACAGACAACTGTCCTGTGCCAGCGTGACGGTTCGTATGTCCTTCTGTTCTCTGGGCAAGAACGGCTACATCTCTGTATCTCTGGGACTTTCTCTCCTCTGCTTCCCTCAGAGAGCAACAGCGACGATGTTTTCGCTTAAGAGACCAGGCCAGTATAACACAGCGCGAGGTGCGTTCTTTGAAATAACCTTCGTCATGTTTGATGGTTGAGGGGACTGGCAGAGGGAGAGGGAAGCTGCGCAAGGGAAGGAGGGACAGCTGCGATGACAATGCTGTCCTGCCAGCCTCTCTTTCTGTGCACCAAAGCCTGCCCACAACACGAGGCTGGTTGCTTACCTGCAGCTCAAGGCTGGCTGCTGAGCTTTGTCATTTCCCAGAGCACGGAACGGGACTAGCACTGTCCCGCCTTGCAGGCGCGGGACTTTAATTTGTGCTGCAAGGTGGACGTTGCCTGAGCATGGACAGTCCCATGCTGTGACTCCAGGCACTCCTGGCAGGAAAGGGAGGGCTCAGCTGCTGTGCTCTCCCTTGCATTGAGCACTAGCAGCAGTCCCTCCTCGTCTGTCGCAGAAGAGCTGATTTATGCAAAGGGTTTGCTTTTCAGGAAAAAAACCAAACCCACCCTGTTGTAAGCCTCGCTGTGAGATATTGACATGCATGCAAGTGAGGCAGTCTTGTTGCATTATTTTCATGTACTTGAGATCCATATAATTTATTTTAACGGTCAAAAATAGGATAGGCGAGGTGGTGCCCTGTGCGTGTTCTGCGTTGCCTGTTTCATTAGCTGAGTTGTTTGGACCCTGCTGTTCTCAGAGAAAGATTTTGTATTTGACACATCATGCTAATATCAGTCATTAGGCACAACTGCATGTGATTGGTGCTCTATAAATACCTATGCACAAGTGGCTTGCGATTGTTGCTGTATAAATACCTACCAGAGATAGCTCTGCAGTGGCCAGGAAATAAATGAATCAGATTGTCCTACAAGAAATGTGTGGAAGAAGGCAGTGAGACAACACTGTACTGTGCTCCTTTGCAGATGACATTGGTTTCAGGGAAAGGCAGCCTCACCTCCAGGACCCAGGGATCCCGTAGATGCCTCTATTCGTGTCAGAGTCCTGAAGCTTTGCTTGGCTTCCAGGTAATGCAGCATCAATGGATGTACACAGTGTGGTTTCTCCACTGGCTTCTCCTGCCTAGGGGAGACCAGACCAGGACCAGGGTCTGCTGGAAATCTTGATGGTTGATATCTGAAATAACTGCTCAGAGGACCTGTGGCTGGCTACTGAAGTATCAAGTCTGCCCATCTTTAGTCTCATCACTGAAGTTTTGCTGTCACTGTTTTGACAATTTCTCCCATAGCTTCTAGTGTTTTTACAAAAGTATCTTCAAACCCAGGAAAAAAAAAGCCTTGACACACAGATTGGCTTGCCTCTGTAAGGGAATGATTAGAAACTAGGTTCAGATTGTCTTCATGGAGGGATTTTTCCAGTTTTACATCAAGCATGGGGACTATAACATTGTTCTCTCTCCCTGTAATTTGAAGGACAGGTACATTCTTCACCTTAGTGCAGGAACCATGGATCACACCTCCAAGTGAACGAAAGAGGGCAAGAAGAAGGTAAGAAAAAAAAACCCCAGCAAGAAAAAAAAGTTTTTATTTTGGTGATAGAGATTTGCTGAGAAACCCAAATAGTGGAGACAAACTCTGAACTGCTCCTACAGAAACTGGACAGTCAGCACTGGTGGTGTGTTAATTCAGCCAGGAAATGCTTCTTGACTGATGGGAAAGTTGGCTTGGATTCAGTTGCCGAAATGTAGACCTTAGAGAGGTGTTGGAGGTTAAGAAGTCCAGGTGTTTTGTGTATATGACAAACAGCAGCATCTTAAACACTAAGGTAAGGAAAGAGTAGGTTGTACAAAAAACAGTGACCATGATAAGGAAAAACACGTCTAATTTGCCACAGTGTTTGCACAGGGCCAAGTGTATTCCTGCTTACAGAATTCAGTAGCCAGCGCTCCTAATCATTTGGACCTCCTGATTTCAATGGGAATTCTATCCTACTATAACATAGAAATCAAATGTGGCCCTTATATGAGATTGGTGTAAGTTACAGTCATTTTAAACATCTGTTGCATCACAATTAAGTATGATTATGCACTTCACCCCCTATAGTCATTTCCTTACCTAATTATATCCCACCATTTTGTCTGCCACTATCAAATTTGCCCAGGTATATTTCTGAGTCAGTACTCCTGTAGCTCTGCAAATGCTATGATGTTGAGACAAGAAAGTACTTTTTTAGATTAAGAGCAATTTACAATATGTTACACTTTCAACATTCAATTAAATAATAAAGATATGAGAATAAAATCCTTTTGCAACCCCAGGGAGCCGCTGATGGAATAATCTGCAAATAAGATTAAAAGATTTCAGTACAACTAAGATTGCCTTTCATGACCTTAAATGTCATCCACATCAGATTTAATACTAAACACCAAATTTTTCCTTTTTCATTAATCAGCCTGGGAGAGAGATCATAACGCTTTATCATGAACTAGAAGATGGGTATTAGTATGTGAACAATGCTTTATTTTCTAGAAATACATACTGCTCGATTTGTATTTCCATTTCAGCAGTAAAGCCTTTGCTGTGTAATGTATGTAAAGCTCCCACCTGCAAACGTGATTATTCTGTGCTGTTGACATCACATTATTATGCAATCAATACTTTGTCATGGTTTGCATATTTTTTTTCAGTTCCTCTGGAAATTTGCTACTTTATAATTTTGACTAAATAAAGAAACCTTTCCTACTATCCAAGTGGATTTTCGATTAGTAATTAGACATTTACACATCAAGAGCAAATTGGATGAAAGAACTACACCTCCACCCCCTCACCTCCCTCCCCCTGTAAAACTAAGATGATTTAGCCTAAGTGAAACTTCAGCTGTTTTTGAGAAATTCTGAGGGGGGAAGGAGGAGGAAGAATTAATTTTTTAATTTGTTATTTAAGCATCCATTTAACATCAATGAATTCATAGACAATCTAATTTTTGGGCTGTGCATTTCAGTTTAACAAAACCTCCTAGAGTGTTTTTTAAGTTCGGGCTGAAAAGCTGGTGCCAGTTTCCAGGTGGGCCTCCTGACAAAATGGTATTCAAAGGTAAGCATGAACCATAAGAAAGTTTAGTCAGAGGTTTGGGTTTTTTTTTCAATAAAAGATTCAGAAATACATTAGAGTCACTAGAAAAAGGGATTTCCTTGGGTGGGGTATGGGTTTGTATTTGTCTTTCGCATTCTATAAAAATATAAAAATGTAGTTTAGTCCTTAAGGAAGGTTTCAGCTGGCAGCAACACGCCATCCAGCTGAGAAAGCAGCAAGTTTCAGAAGTCTCCTGCAAGGTCTCAGTTACAGAGACCACCATTTCTCGTAGAAGGAAAGTGAGGCAAAGACATGAAAGGACTTTAGGACTGTCTATGAGACAGGTGATAAAGGAACCAAGGCTGCCTGGTGTGACTACAAATTGTCTCCCTGTCCATGGGAGCCTTGGACGCCTGGATTTCTATGGGGATCTTTCCTGACAGGTAGCTTTCCATCAGAACCACACCTGTGGCTTAATTAGGATTTATAAAACCAGATAATTTTTTTTCTTTGCAAAAAAAATTTTGCTTTGACAAACGAGTGTTTTCTGATAAGGCTTACTGCTGTCAGAACTTTCTTTACCATTGTGTTGACCTCAGTTCTTGTACCCCTGTTACAAGGACCTGTGCCACAACCCTCTTTGTATTCACTTGCTGCAGCTTTCATCCATTCCAAGTATCTACAAAGCTCCTTGCCTATGTTGGATGACAAATAGAGACACAACATTTCTGCCTGGTGTGGTTTATGCATCAGCCAGATACTTGAGTTCCAAAGTGCACTAAATGGCATGAACTTAAACAGATGAGACAGTAATGAAGTCTGAGTTAGAACTTGGGCTTTCTAGCTCTGTCTTCTGAAGGTGTTCTCTAATGCCAGAGCCTATGCCTATACACTACAGCTTTACTGATAGTTTCTTCGATGTATCATCACAATCCCAGTGACACTGTGATCCTCCTAAATTTCATCATCTAGTGCTCAAGGAGGAACCAATTAGAAGTAGGCTGACCTAATTTGTTTAAAGTAGAATATCTACTTCTAAATTACCATTCAAGGGCACTTCCTCAGCTGGAAAGGATCTATGAATGATACATATTTGCGAATATTATTTGACCACTGAACTTCAAGAACCACACTATGAAATTTCTTAGCATTATTCTATCTATTTCTTAGCCTTTATTCCTAATAGCTGATGTGGACTGCCTCATTGTGCATACAGTGACAATCACAACAACGTTAAGACCATTTTTTTCCAATGAGAATTGGTGAGCACAATCCATGGGACATACTTTCAGAGGTGCCAAGGACATGGAGCCATTCCTTGTACTAAGGCAGACAACATCAGAAGCTGTGTCTCCTGAACTTCAGCCTGAATTGTCAACAAAAGACCATTCTCTTGACACTTTACCGTGAAGTACCTTTCTGAGCAAAAGTCAGATAGAGTCATAAAATCATAGAATCATTTAGGTTGGAAAAGACCTTTAAGATCATCAAGTCCAACCATTTGCCTAGTCCACCACTAAACCATGTCCCTAAGCATTATACCTCTACACCTCTTTTAAATACCTTCAGGGATGGTGACTCAACCACTTCCCTGGGATATATGTTCCAATTCTTGATAACATTTTCAGTGAAGTTTTTCCTAATATCCAGTCTAAACCTTCCCTGGTGCAACTTGAGGCCATTTCCTCTTGTTTTGTCACTTGTTATTTGGGAGAAGAGGCTAATACCCACCTAGCTGCAACCTGCTTTCAGGTAGATGTAGAGAATGATAAGGTCTCCCCTCAGCAGACTAAACATCACCAGTTCCCTCATCTGCCCCTCATAAGAGTTGTTCTCTAGACCCTCCACCAGCTTTATTTTCCTCCTTTGGACATGCTTTTTCTTCTTGTAGAGAGGGGTCCAAAACTGAACACAGTACTCAAGGTGCAGCCTCACCAGTGCTGAGTACAGGGGGATGATCACTTCCCTGGTCCATCCTTCTGACCACACTTTCTGACACAAGTCAGGATGCTGCTGGCCTTGTTGGCCACCTAAACACACTGCTGGCTCATTCTCAGATGGCTATTGTCCAATACACCCAGATCCTTTTCTACTGGGCAACTTTCCAGCCACTTTTTTCCAAACTTGTACAATTCCATGGTGTGAGTGTGACCCAGGTGCAGGACCTGGCACTGAGCCTTGTTGAACCTCATACAGTTGAACCTGACTCATTGATCCAGCCTATACAGACTCCTTTATAAAGCTTTTCTGTCCTCAAGCAGATCAACACTCCCACTTAACTTGGTGTTATCTGCAAACCGAGTGTGCACTCAATCCCCTTGTCCAGATCATTGATAAAGATATTAAGGAGAACTGGCCCCATTACTGAGCCCTGAGGAACATCGCTTGTGACTGGTCGCCAACTGAATTTAACTCCATTCACCACAACTCTTTGGGTCTGGCTGTCCAGCCACTTTTTACCCAGCAGAGTGTACACCCACCCAAGCTGTGGGAAACAGTGTCAAAGGCAGACAACATCCACAGTCTTTCTCTCATCCATGAAGTGGGTCACCTTTTCATGGAGGGAGATGAGGTTGGTCAAGCAGGACCTGCCTTTCATAAACCCATGCTGACTGGGCCTGATCACCTGGTTGTCCTGTATGTGCTGTGTGATGGCACCCAGCATGATCTGCTCCATGACCTTCACCAGCACTGAGGTCAGACTGACTTCCAGATCCTCCTTCCAGCCCCTCTTGCAGATAGGTATCACATTTTCTAACCTCCAGTTAACTGGGTGCTCCCTGTTTAGCCAGGGATGCTGATGGAAAACAACTTGGTGATCCACTTGCTTTCCCCTTCTTCCAAAGGTCACAAACTCCCATTTGTTTTCTGAATGCCAGCCAAATCTGTCTATTCAGTCAGGCCGGTCTTCTTCCCTACCAGCCTTCCTGAACAACTTTGCTTGTCAGGACTGTCTCCCAAGGGACTCTGCCAACCAGTCTCTTAGACAGGTGTCGCAGTTTTGCATAGTTGGCTACTGAGAGAGAGAGAGAGGGCCAGGGGCTGCAGAAAATGGCTGCTAGAATCTTCTACAAGCCTGCTTATAGCGCCTCTGAGAATAACATATAGGAGACAAAGACTCCACCAGAACACCGAGTGCCAGGAAGACCGCAAAGTTTGGCCCCTTAAGGGCATTGGGATGTATATTTGCATATAAATGTAAGCAGTTGACAGACACAAAAGGCTGGGAAGGCTGGGGGAGGAGGCGCCCAGGTACCTGGGCAAGAGATGCCCCTGCAGCCCGAGCTGAAGCACGTGGAGTAGCCGGAGGAAAGGACCCATGGAGGAGGCAGAGACCCGACCTGCCCGGTGGAGATGCTCCACGCTGGATGGAGCCGGTGGAGACACAGAGAAGATGCCGTGACTTACGTTGGGATGAGCCCCTGCCAGCACAAGCGACCTACAGAGATGAGCCAGACAGGTTTGCTGGAGGAGGCATCATAGCCCCGTGGAGGACTGGGACTGGGAGACACTGTGATTTGTTGCTGCCTGCCACAGCAGAGATGAAGCCCGGTGGGAAGAGATTTGCCTTGGAGAAAGTTCGTGGAGGACTGGCTCTTGTGGGTGAGATCCTACGGTGCAGCAGGGGGAGGTTGTGTGGAATGGATGCCCCCATCCCGGCCGAGAAGGAAAACATCTTGCAAGGGACTGACCAAAGCCCCCATCTCCTAGTCCCTGCCCCCCTGTCCTGTGCTGCGAGCAGGAGAGGGGGAGAAGGGAGCAAAATCATGGCTGAAAGGGAAGCCTGCTTTAGAATGGAGGGGTGGGGGGAAGGTGTTACCGAGACCCCCATTTTCCCCAGTCCCTGCCCCTCCTGGGCTGCGACCGGGAGGGGAGAAGGGAGCAAACTTCTAACTAAACCCTGCTAAGGAGGGAGTGGTGGGGGAAAAGTGTTTGCCTGGTTGCATTTGTTTTAAGATTGTTGGTTGCACTCCTGATTCTGAGTTTTGACTGGTTTTTTTTAGCATAGTATAGTAAATTAGATATCTTTCTCTTCAGTACTATGTGTTGAGTCTGTTTTGCCTGTGTCATTAATGAGTTTGTCTCTTGAGACGGTCAATTATGTTATTACTCCCCTGTCCAACTAAGAAGGGGAGTAATAGACTGATTTTGGTGGGCGTCTGGCTTTTAGCCAGGGCTCAACCACCACAACAGACCAAACTCCAAGGTAGTAGTTCTGCTGTCTCAGTTCCTAACTCCTCTGAGAAGCAAAAAAATCTATCATTTCATGATCACTGTGCCCAATGTGGCCTCCATCAAATCACCCACAAGTTTTTCTCTGTTCACAAACAACAGGTCCAGCAGGGCACCTTTCCTAGCTGGCTCACTCACCATCTATGTCAGGTGAGTTCTCTTCCACACACTCCAGGAACCTCCTAGACAATTTCCTCTCTGCAGTATTGTATTTCCAGGAGATGTCTGGTTAGTTGAAGTTCCTCACAAGAATAAGGACTTGCGATCATGAGAATTCTCCCTGCTGTTTGCAGAATATATCCTCTGCCTCTTCATCCTGGTTGGATGCTCTATAACAGTGTCCCACCATGATATCTGCCTTGTTGTCCATGCCCCTGATTTTTACTCATAAACATTCAACACTGTTGTCACCATTGTTAAGCTCTAGACAATCAATACACTCCTAGCAAACAGGGCTACCCCAGCACCTTCCAAGCATATCCCTTCTGCAGAGTTTGTAGCCATCCATGGCATCACTCCAGTTGTGCCAGTCATCTCACCATGTTTCTGTGATGGCAACTGTGTCACAGCTTTCCTGCTACACAGTGGCTTCCTGCTCCTCCTGTTTGTTGGCGGTGCTGCATGCATTTGTACAGATGCACTTCAGTTGGCCTATTGATCCTGCCATCTTTTTTTGCAGGGAGGGCAGTGGGGGTGGAGTGGAGAGGGAAGCCCTAATTCCTACGTGACCATTTTCAGGCACTTCTATAGTTTCCAAAGCATTGGTAACCTATTCTTCTTCGCTACTGCATGCATCTCCATCCCCTACCTCCACTGAGGTGGCAAACTGAAGGACCTTGTTAGCACACTGTCCCTTAAATATGGGTGTGCTGCCCCCAGGCTTGTCTCTCAAGAGCCTGGCTTTGTGCCTTACCCCCTTCAAAGCTGGTTTAAAGCTCTTCAAATGAGCCCTCCTAACTCCTATGCAAAGATCCTTTTCCCTCTCTGAGACAGGTGTATCCTGTCTGTCACCAACATGTTTGGGACCATCTACTAATTATGCTATTACTGTAGAGGCTTAAATAACTCCCTGAATTTGCTTTCACATGCAATTCCACATTTCCTTAATAACTTATAAATCCCCATGTTTTGGAGTGTCCCTTTGTCTTGGTCTTTTGGATAGAGGGCATTTGCTGCAGCAGCACAAGTTATATGGGAAGTGTGATATGAATGGAAGAGCAGGATGTTCTCTGTGGAGGGCAACCAGGTGTGAAAATGAAAGAAGTTCTTTTCATCTGAACCTTTGCATGTTTCTTTCTCTTTTCCTTGTCTATATGTACAGCAGAAATACGTGGCTGGTTTTCAGTGGCACAATGCTCAGGGTGCGATAGGCGAAATTTTAAAGAAGTTAACGAACAGCTCACTTGTAAGAGCAAGCGATCAGAGCTCTTATGCGTGGTGGTACAGAAGGTCAGCACAAGACTTCAGGGCCACAGAAGAGAGAAAAATTTCATTTCTCTCTTCATAGAACCCAGCTAAAATCACCATGACTGAAATACAAGTCCTATGGGGAGAGCATGTATCAATTTCCTTAATGAGGACAGCAACGACACACCACAGAACGGAACCAAAAGCAAAGTTGCAAAGGACACAAAATTTTTCTTTCACAGGAACTTTTCAAGGTTTATTTTGTTTCTGGAATGGAATAAAATCAAATCGCTCGAAGTGACATTTTCAAAACAATTTCATTTTAAGCCCCAGTCTTTAATCTCAATTTAAAATATAACGCAATCTGAAGGAGTAATTTCAAAATGAAAAATGGAGTCACTGTTCTGAAAAGGTTAATGCAGGGTATTTTAACCTTACTGAAGGAGTTGTAATCGGTTTTCAGAGTTTGTTGAAGCTGACACTTTTGTAGGAGAGCTTTGTTTTCAATCAAACAGCAGTTTTCCATTGAAAAAACATTCGGCTGGAAAAGTTCCACTCAAGCTAGCTGAAGCACGGGAGGTTTGTAGATAAGGAGAATATAATTAGCTACAATAGAAATTTTGTCAGAAGGCTGAAGCTAAGTGCTCTCACACACCGAATAAATACCACTGTGCTGCTGAAAAGAGGGCAAGCAGCTAGGGCTGTTGTTTTGCTTTTCTTCAAAAAAGGTTGCTGCTACTGTACTACATCAGTGTCCTCCCTGCCTAATCACACTGTCTTGACACTGACACAGAGGGGATGAGAAAAGATGGCTGCTTACCAAAGACCTATTTTTGGGAGAGGATTTGATCACGTGCTCCGCTTTCCATGTGCTAAGCAGTTGCGCTGAGGTCTGTGGGACAGCTCGCACAGCAGAGGCTGGGAGACAGCAGCAGCGGCAATGCTGAACTGCCCATGTCCTGCTGCTCTCAGACATCGCTTTCCCAAGATGTGTTCTTACAAGATCACATCGAGGATGAGGATGGTGGGATTACAAATCATTGATTTGTGTAGTAACAGTCTCTTTATCTCTTTATTTTTTTTTTCTGATGACAAACAAAAGACCAAAAGTATCTGCTAGAAATATTACACAAATGTAAATGAAAAAACATTTACCTCCTGTTTTGAAGAGATTATTATTCAGGATTTTTTAATCCTCTTTTTAATAGGTGACAGGAAGCGTTGATACGCAGCTCTGCAATATATTCTACTAAGGCAGGAATCACTGCCTTAAGGCAAACTTCTTTATCTTGTTGATTTTACAAGGGCACACACTCATTCGTGGAATGTGAAAAAGATCTTCCTTCACAATAAAATAACACATGCCAAGAAGCACCAGAAAGGAGCTGGGTTAGAAGGCAAATAGTTTCCTCTACCAAGAGAAGCATCGTAATGGAGACTAACTGGCCCAAATATTATTGCTCAATTTCTCACTCAAATTCATTTAGCTAACAAAGGTCAAAACCCATTTTCATATTGAAAGGGTAGGATGACTTTTTATTAAGGCAAATATGGCTCTACTAATTTTATCATTATTCCTGCAAAAAGGAAATCTTCATGCTGAAGATTACTGCACTCCAATTAGCATTACACTTTTCAAGGAAAGCATCCAACCACTGTGGGAAAACTTGTGCTTCTGTATTAAACTAGCTGTCTGTGGAGGCCTGGTGTTGATTTTGTTTTGGTTTTAGTTCTGGCATAAAATAGGTGCCAAAAATTTGCATAGGTAAAAACCCAATTAGTGCAGAAAAAAAAAATTCTCCAAGGACTATTAAAGACTAAAACTCTGGCCCAGGATGTTTTGAGCCACAGACTGTTGGAAGATGGGTTAATATGTCTAGAAAGCGTAACAAAATGTTTGCCCAGCCCTGTTCCTTAAACACCTTTTCTCTTTGGAGAAGACTGAAATCATGGTGTTAAAGCTGCATCTTAAAAGTTAATAGACAGAAAAAGTTTTAATGTGGTTGCAAGAGGCAGTTGCTAGAAGTCTGAGGGTCCCCAGCTTAGGCAGCCACTGATAAACTGCTACACCTTTAGCAATGTGTTTTTGTGCTGGTGGGGTGCACATGTAGGTGTTGCTCATTGCCTGCAAAATATCAGTGGATTACTTGCTGCAACTATGCAGTAGCATAAAGTTAAAAAAACCCACCAAAACAACAGAACAAAGCAAAACTAACCAAACCCCAAACCTTTCCTGAAAATTAACTTTCCTAAAAAGTGTGTTTCCTCACGAATCAAACCTGAGTGGGACACGGGAGCAGTCTGTCTGAGCTGGGGCAGCAGTGCATTATTTAAGCATGCTGGCAGGATTGCGAGGAACCGGTCACTCTCCTCAACTATAACATGGGAAAATGCCATAGTGAAGCTGAATTAGTTGGAGCCTGTTTCTGGCACCCTTTCTCTGAGTGGTAGGACTTAGCATCTTGTTCAATAGACTGAGGTACTCAAAGTGATGCTTCGCTGTGGCCTTGGCTTCCTTGGCTTCCTAAGATGAAAAATACCCCTAAATTAATGCCCTAAATTAAAAATGTCCTTAAATATTCTAATTTTGCACTGTGTAAGGAGTGTTTCTAAGACTTCCAGGCTGGCTTCACAGTCTCTCAGACAGAAGTGAGCTGATCTATTTTCATTTTAGCTAGATGAATGCACGCAAGTGGTGCTTGTGGTCCAATCCCGTGTTCTCCTTGCTGCTCTGGTTTGCCTGAAAACGGAACCTCACAGCTTCTCTCATCCCCACTGACGCATTAGGTACATCACGAGGGGTTGGTTGGAGTCTGAATGCAAAAGAAATCCTGCCTTTCCTCCTTCCCTATGTGGAGTGATGACTGGAACCAATGGAAAATTAACTGCAGGTGGCTCAAAATCACTGACACTTTATTGCCTGCTGATTTCTCATTGGAGCACCTCAGTCTCCTTTCATTTGCACACATTTCCTCTTTTCCAATGGAAGGGGCACTTAGGAGCAAATAACTTTTCTGTAAATTGGGCCATATGCCCGGTCCTTGAGGGGCCCACCGTTTCAGCCCTCATCTAGAAACTTCAGAATAAATCAGAATACAACAAACCCTACATTGGAAGTGAGAGCTTTTCCTTACAAATGGACCACCTACCTGAACCAGAAATCCTTTGCTCATCTGGAAAATCTCTGATCCAGTATCTGACATGAGAAATCTCTCTCCTAGCCCAGTCTCAAAAGGATGGCTTACTATATCTTCTCCTGGAAAGCTAGTCCAGCAGAGTGCCTGTTGCAAGCCATCATTTTTCAGTCTAGCCAGCACTCGCCCTTTTCATTAACTTGACTTTCAATAGGAATTGTTTTAAGTGAATATGAAGCCCTCCTGTGATAGCAAAAGGTGCAGATGTAATAATATACATCGCCATATATTTCCAACCCACCAGAGTAATTTCCTCCTCTTTTGTTTCTTTTTATGACCCTGATGTCATTTGGAATAAACTTTAATTGGGTCATTTTGTCATCCACTGAGCAGCCTCCATTAACAAACCTTTACAGCAGTAAGTGCTAGTAGCAGGATCTCTGTCACAGGCAGTTGCCACTTAGTGAAGTTTCACAAACATATCTTCATTATTTATGCATGCTGTGCTTTATTACCGACACCAGGTGTGAGCCAGGAACACTTCACTACACACAAGCAGCTAAAGAGGTCAGATGTCAGTGTTAAAGTAATAACGATAAAAAACTGAACAACGGAGGTGTGTTCTCACGTCACTGTCAGTTATCCCATGCCTCTCAAGGCACTGCAGTCATACTCATGCTTTGTAGTAACCTTTTAAGTGACTTACTCATCACAGCGTTACTGGGAGAACGCAGACATCCCCGGCCCCTGATGGACACCAAGGCAATGTTTCGGCCTAGAAATCTTGCCACGTCTTAATGTGGATATGTAGGTGCAGACAAAAGCATGTGTATCATGCCATGAGTGAGCACATGCTCCTAAGCAATTTGATTTTACACCACTTCTGGTGCAAATATATACATAGCGGTGGAGTTATTTCGGGTTTACATCACTGTGAGGGTGATTAGTGTCAGGTCCTCTGTACGTAGATGCATATATTTATAATGAGAAAATGAAAAAAATTGCGTTTCTAAGCAGTAGAAAATACTACATACAGAAAGATCTTATCAGTGCAGATTGACTCCACTGAAACCAAAGAAATTATGACAGACTTGGATCGATGTATGTAAATTAATTGTGACCACCAGTTCCACAGGTGTCATTCTGGTTTTGTTAAAGTTGATGGAAAAATATAAATATATTCCCACAGACTTTGACAGGGGCGAAATCCAGCCTCACATTTTAAAACTTAGCCAACCTAATACTTTAGAAATGCACATAGGAGTTTTTAATTAGCTGTTATGTTTCTTCTGCGTTATCATATTGTAGTTGTAATATATGAAAGAATTACAAAATTTAATTAGGGAATGGTTCTTAGGTCATAGCAAAATTGGCACACTAAACACACAATAAATGTCTACTTTACTTTTAATTAAACAGCTTCCCCTTAAAGGTTTTTAATCACTAGTTTAGATAAGTGGGATTTGTAATGATTGTTAGGGAACTGTGGAGAGTGGCTGAAAACATGCACCTGCATGCAGTTAGAAGGGGGTATTATGGAAAATGTTATTGAGACTGTAGGAAAGCTTTCCTTTATGCTTAATGTGCTGTTAGGATGATGAATAATGTCATAATTCTCACTAAAACTGGAAAATCCTTTTACAGTAGCCTGTAAAAGCCTTCTTGATGTTAAGTTCTAAAAAGTTCTCCATCACTAATGCGGTCCATATTTGGGAAAGACTGCTTAACAAAAAGAAGGTTTGCAATGTGAAATATTCCAGCTCCACCAAGTGACAATGAATATAAGATGAAAGAAAACACAAACTTGAACGTTTTATTTTAAACTTTGAACCTTTGGACCTTTCCTATGTATTTTTTTCCTTTTTTTCTTTAAAAGTCCTGGCTATGCATGTAATCACATATCCTCATATTTATTCTCTGGGTTATTGCTGAAGAAACTTAATTGGAACTGTTAAATCACATATTTATCTGGTAGTTCTTTTTTTTTTTTTCCCACAAATTTTACTTTGAGACTGGTGAGATTTAATAATTTTATGGGATACCAAGATCAAGAGAGCTTCAAGTATCTTGATTCACGCCTTTCTTGCACCACACTTCTTCTTATCCGGGCAATATTTTGTATAGTGCTTTTTCCATGGACATATATCCTGCCATTTAAAGCAATATGAAATAATGTGGAAAGACTTTCTGACAGGAAATTAGGAATGACATGTTTAAGATAAAGGGGTGCAGCCACTGAAACAGTGTCTGATGAAGATTTAGAGTGGTGGCTGAACCACGTGAATTGTTTATCCATTCTGCCACACTATTGCTGCAAGCCAAGAAAGGTGTAATAATTTATTTGGAAAACCACAGTTTAGTACAGTGAGAAAAAGTAATCTACCACTGCTCTGACAGGCCAGGCAGATAGATATGAAAAAGAGCAACAGATCTATTTCTTGAGATGTAGGCAACAATTATGAATGAATAGGCAGCCTCCTTAATATATGAGTTGCTGTCTCTCAACTGCTTCAGCAGACGGCCTACTTTATGTACTCTGCTCCAAGTTAGTCATTCAAAGGCTTGATATTGCTGAATGTAATGCATCATGAGATTTTTGCTGATCAGTACATGTATATTAACTACGTTCCTGGTTATGGTAAACCTGTTCTTCCAATGAGGACAGCTACTTTCGCTGTAAAATATGTTAGGAGGTCTAAGCTATTTAGCTACAACAATAATGTGACAGTATTTTGATTACCAGTATCTACCCCTGAATTTGCCATTCCTCTGATGTCTCCTTTCTCCTCATAAAATCATAGAATGCTTTGGGTTGGATGGGACCTTAAAGATCATCTAGTTCCAACCCCCTCCCATGGGCAGGGACACCTCTCACTAGACCACTCTGCTCAAGGCCCCATCCAACCTGGCCTTGAACACTGCCAGGGAGGGCCATCCATGACTTTCATGGGCAACATGTTCCAGGGCCTCACCACCCTCACAGAAAAGAATTTCTTCCGAATATCGAATCTAAATCTACCCCCCTACAATTTAAAACCATTCCCCCATGTTCTATTACTACGTGCCCTTCTAAAAAGTCCCTTCCCAGCTGCTTTGTAGGCCCCTTCAAGTACTGGAAGGCCACTGTAAGATCTCCCTAGAGTCTTCTTTTCTCTCCTCCTTAGTTCCTGTATTTTTCATCGAGTGGTCCAGCAGCTTTCGAGTACCTGCCTCCACAGCCAGGGTGCTGTTGTCAGCTGTCCAAGGAAGGTTGCCGCCAGCACAGCCTGAACACACTGCCACCGCTTCAACACTCTGCTGGCTGGATCTTTCTCATGTCCATTAAAAATGAGAAGTGGGCTGAAATGCCAATTAGATAATGTCGACATTCGGCAAACAGAGCTGTCTGCCAGTTTGCAGGCAGTCTGGGCAGTGTCACAATGAATCCATCAAGAAGCATAGAGTCTCCCCATGGGATTCAAAATCCAGCTGTCACTCAGCACTATAGTAGCTGGGATTTGGGTGTCAGTGTAGGTGGGGGAGGAGGAGGTTGATTTACCTATGGAAAGTAGGTGAAATGCCTTCCCTAGATTTCTGCAGCATCCAATTGACATCCACCAGCATGGGATTTGAAGTTACTACATAAGGGAGGAGATACAATGCGTCTCCACATGCAACTTCCTAGAATTGCTCCTACAAGGTGCTAACGTAAACATTTGTAAATCAATAATGGGGTTGGACTTTCCGAGCACTTCAAATGTATAGTTTTGAAGAACTGCGGTATATCCCAAACTGCAAGGCTTTTGAAATTGCTCACATGAGGTGTAAAAGCTATTGCACCAGGATGGAAGAGCATAGAGTGAATGGCCCTCCTGCAAAAGACACATGCATCAGTTCTCACTTCTTTTGATTGCTGAAAACCTACTGAAGTTGCAGAGCACATGCTGACAAGTACATGACTTCACTTAAAAAAGCAAACCCGTATGATGTAAAATAAAAGTTATTTTCAAACCAAACATCAATGGCTTTTTGCTATTTTTGCTTTCTGTTTTCATTAAAGTTTTAATGCAAATTTGCAAAACTGTCTAGTAAATTCCTCAGAAGAGAGGGAGGGGAAAGGTAATATTTAGCAAGTGCTTGGAATCATTGCTACAAGTGTTGAATAATTCTGTTCCTCTGTCTCAGAAAAGGAAAGGACTAAAACCATACTGATGAGTCTTAATCTTATTAGAGATCCATGTCTCAGCTGACCTTGTAACACTGCAGACTGACTGCTATGAGTGACACTAACTTGGGGATTAGGATGTCAGAAGACCCAAGTGAGAAACGACATCCAGAATACAAGAAAGGAGATATTGCCCAGGGAAAACCCAGAATATTAAAATATGATGGAGCATTTATCAGTCATCCTGTGTGATTAGCTAAAGCCTCCTTGAAGATAGCTCCACGTCCTGGTGCTCTTGACAGCTGGGATATACACTGATGTCTTCTGCAAACATAGAAATGATTTCTGCCTGACTTCTCATTGCAGCTCATGGACTTATTTATACCCACACACTGTCTCCACATTGAAGCTTTTTGCTCATTTAGACTTGAGATAAATTTTTGTATTGAGTTTACCTCACACAGAAGCCAGTGAGGTAAAAAAGAAGGAAGTACACGGAGCATGTTGATAGAAAGTCTTTTTTTTTGTTTTAATCTAGTTCACATAACATCTATCTGTCTTTGAAATCACGAAGGTAAGATTGCTGTTTCAGACAGGTGGGTGTTCTGGCGCCATTCTCCTGGCAGGAAAGATGTAACACACTGAAAGAGGAAACTAGTATTTGTTAAACATGGAAAAAAACCCCCACCCAATGTTAAACACACAGTGCTTTAACATAGGTGTCAACATATTAATTAAACCCATGATGTATGCTGCAAAAATATTTTTTCCCCTCTCTTTTAAAATTCCGCATTCATGAAAGGCTAAGATTTTAATTTCCCTCAGCAGGTTGTGTAAACAAGGAGAGATTGTG
Organism: Hypotaenidia okinawae; assembly: GCA_027925045.1. NCBI lineage: Eukaryota > Metazoa > Chordata > Aves > Gruiformes > Rallidae > Hypotaenidia > Hypotaenidia okinawae. The sequence continues at coordinate 63,731,439 of BSDF01000002.1, forward strand.
CTAGCAGACTCCTGAAGTTTTAAGGGCCTGTTCTGCACACAAATGTACAGAGTCAGCAGCAGAGCTCCAGCTAATACTCAAGATAAGACAGAGCAGTCCCTGGGCCTGTGGTGGGAAAATGCCCTTATGATGCTCCAGCCTGATGAGCTATATAAATTAATGTGAAATGGAGTTTTTTAAAAATGCAGACTAACAAAACACAGGAACTACTTTCTCTTTCCCAAAGCCCACTAGACAGTAATCTGAAAGTCTTTGCATCTCAGTGTTGCAGTGTTCAAGGAAAACATTTCCTCGCGATGAAGAAGAAATCTGTTCCTTGTAGTGTAGTACTGGAGAACTGTACTTGGAAAAAGCAAGAGTCAGAGGCTTCAAAATGATTTAGCGGGAAGGGGGCAACCTTCCTAGAGGGAAGTAGAAGAAGGGAAAGAGTAATTTTGAGCCCGTTGATGTGGGCTCAGTGACACTGTGTGGTGTGGAAAGGGGGAAGCTCAGTGTGGAGAGCTTGTGATAGTAACATCGAGAGGCACTTTGGACAGGTTCTGTTAGCCTGAAACCACTTGCTCTGAAGCATACTCATTTCTCAGAAAGGCATGTAACCATGGCTCTACTTTCTACAGCTTCTTGCTAGAAATGAGCTAGAATATTGCATGGTCCTAGAAGGATTTGTGCTCCAGCAAGCTACAGAGGAGTCACTCATCCTTGTCATACTGCTGCCTACCCCCAGATTATTTCCCTTCTACATCTGTAAATGTTATGGGGCCCTTCAATGTCTAACCCTCCCCCAGACATACTGCAGAGAACATGCAGAATAAAGAAGAAACACTGCAATGACTTATTTCCCCATTTATTCCCTAATGTTGCTGCACATTTTTCTCCCACACAGGACCGTCCTGGGTACCTTATACCATTTCTGCATACTATGGTGAAGAAAAGAACCACTTGTACTTAAAACTTAACCAAACCAAAGCAAGCTTTCCTGAACCCATTCTACATGCAGGATTTCCACTCCCATCTTTCATGTGACATTTGTGTGCCATTTAGGGAAAAAGTTTTGGATGATAAGCTTAGCTATCTGAGAGGCCGGTTAAACAATGTGGAAATCCCTAGGGCTATGTAAATGTAAACAATAACTGCAAACTCCCACCGGGAGGTTCTTTTTACCCAGTTCATTGTCTCCGTCTTTGTAGCATCTCTATCGCAGACTTGGGACGAAGTGAAGGAAGGTTTCCATGTTGTTTGTTCCTGCATCAGTCACATCTGAACTCATCTGAAAAGGAGTTTGGTTTTTTCCCCTCCTAGTAATCGCATGATCATGTGATTTTGTTTTTTATATTTACATGTCAATTTTGGAGCAATTGCCCCAGTGTCTAAAGTTACCGCCACATTTAAGTGCTTGTTGGGCCAGATCCCCAGTTTGGACTTTGTTAAGGTGACAGGCTGTAAAGAGTCTTCTGTAATTCAGCAAGGCATCTGTCTTCCCTGCAGAAGCTATTTAGCCAGCGATTAGTCCATAGTGCAGTGTAATCACTGTTATTATTTGGGGATGGGTGGGAGAAGAAATGTAAACAGCAGTTTACTTTTGTGCTGTCAGTGTTCAAACCGTGTGCTTTATGCTTTACCTTACTCCCAGTGGCTGAAAAAAAGGCAAGTAAACAAACCCAACTGTTCCCCACCAAATTCACTGGACTTCACAGAAGCAGACTAGACTGCTTGGGGACTTGGTTAATGCAAGAAGAGATGTTACCTACTGCTCTGAGCTCTGCAATTCCTAGGCAAAACCAAGTCCAGTTTAGGGAAGCACTTTCTTAATAGATACTCAGCCTTTCAAGACATAAATAAAAAAAAAAAGAAAAAGAAAAAAATCACCTTTATATCTAAGTATATTTCACAGATAAATGCAACACCTGACGCTGAACTAATGGAAAGAAACCGGAGTGCATGGGAGTGGGGGAGAATCTATAATTTTTTATATTTAATTTGTACTTTTGATGGTACTTTATGATTGGTATCACTATATCCTTTCACTAGTCAGGTAAACATTTTTTTTGTG
>BSDF01000002.1:63738488-63885988 GCA_027925045.1 Hypotaenidia okinawae
TCACAAGCTGTTCACTTTGTACATCCAGTATTTGATATCTGAAGTGTTTTGATTGGACACAATGGGTCATGTTGGCATGGTTTTCCTTCCCTACTTAGTTCAGCTAATTAAATCCTAAGCAAAAATAACCACAGATACATTTTTGGTACCTGAATGTCCTGCAAAGGAACTGGCCATTCCATTGTGAATGTTTCAATAAAACCATTTGCTAGGCCAAATACAGAGAGGACATGAATGCAGACGTGGAAAACTTATGTAAAATGAGATTAGGACTTCTGGGACTGTAATTTTTCTCGAGATCTAATAAGTGCTATTGATGGGAGCAAGCACCAAGCCAAATTACAGCTGCAGATTAATGCCAAATTAAAAGAAACTACAAATGCAAGGCTATAGCTGACATATTTTCTTCCTTTCAAAAAGCTTGAATGTTTAGACTTCCCTGTTCTTCTACTGTATAATCTGACATTTAAATACCAACAGCTGCATTCCATTCTCATAAAGAAAATTCTGCATAGGACCTCAAGATTAATTGTCAGTGCCTTCTCTTTATGGGTCCTTGACCATTAACTTTTAGACCTATCTGGCAGTTCTAGACTACAAAAAAACCTTTCTAATTTGGTCATCACAGCAAGACTAGCATGCCTATCAGTCTTATGACTACAACTCCCTCTTTAACAAGCTGCATGTGGGCCAGCTCATGAAACAGAGTTTGCAAGTCCACCAGCAGCACTGGCCAATTCCTGACCTCCATGCCAGCAGTATATGGACGAGGAAGGGTTGGAAGTCTGTCCTCTAAAGGACATAGTGCCTGGACAAGACCCAAGCACCTTTGCAGATTTTGGGCTGTGGCATGGGGTATGATCTTCAAAAGGCATAGCCCTGTCAGGGTGTGCCAGGGCTGGGATGTCACATCACGTCGGGTGCTGGTTACAGTGATGGTCTCTTGATAGCTACTGTGCAGAAAGACGTTATGCAGGGATGCTGGCCATGCCTCCCTCTGCCAGCTTGAGTGCAGAATGGGGACAGGGTTGCATACTGTCCCTGGGTCCCCACTCAATGGCTGATGTTTGTGTTGACAGAGATGCTCTACTGCGACTACTGTCCTGCCCCCATGGCTGGAGAAGGTCTCTACTCAGGACAGCTCTCATGGAGCTGGGGCTTAGAGGACTGCAATGTTTCTTTCCTTCTGCCTTTCCCAGCTAAACAGAGAAGCCCACTGCTTCCCAATTACATGTAGTTCCCCTTTTCCAAAATAGAGAAAGAACTCTGTCCTAAGTTTACCTGCATGAGAATATGTATCTTTTCTTCTTTGGGACAAATCTAAAGGTCTACAGAAGGTTCCTGTAGTTCTCCTTTTATAGAAGAGCAGTGTTTACTGTGACTTTACGACTCCATGATTTTTCACTCTTTCTGAAGAGGTTCCCCTATGACAGCACGTTAGCATGTTTTTGAGTATGCTAGTATGCAAATGGCACTGCTGCAATTACATTGAAAGAGAAAAACAAAACATAACTTTGCTTTTTTCAATTTTGAGGGCATCAGTTTTGAAAGGAAGAATTTAAGGTTGTTGAACTAACAAATTTTAACCCTGATGAAACACTAGAATCAGTTCTATCCAATAATGGTAGACATCATCCTTTTCCTTGGATGTAGAGAACCTCTGAAACAAGAACAATTGGAATGTTTCAAAAACTATTTTTATGCCACTTCTGGCATCTTTATTATAACAAGATAATATTTTCAGATTTTTTATCCCCAGAATTTTAAAGTTGTTGACATTTTCCAAAAACTAAAATTCCTTTTGGTTGGTCTAATTCAGGGGTTTATATGAAGTATTTAAAATTGCCTTCAATCTTCTTTTAGCCAGTGAGATTCAACATTTCACTTTCCCAGATATTGACAACTTTTTGAAATCATTAGAAGTTATTTTGGAATATACACATTGAAATACCACTCCACCCCCTCCGACAAATGGATAGGTGTCCATTTATTCCACTGGAGCTTACATTCTCATGTTAGCACTGAATTTTGCCTATTGCATAGAATGGACATAGCCTAAAGAGGAGGTGGACTTCTTGGGTGCAGTGTTGGTATGTCAAGTTGTGAGTTTATACGGTCTGGCAGGATACTGCTGGAACAGCTGTTATCTACAATGGAAATGCCACTTTCCCTCTTATGTAAAGACCTACTGACTCTATTAGATTTGCCACTTCTTGGTTGGACATAAAACAGAGGTCTGCCTGAGTGCTTGTGACCATTGGAGAGCCCAACACTTGTCACCTTTCTTGCATTTCTTTCTGATAATATGCATCACTTCATCCTTTCCCCAAGCTTCATTGCAAATATACTTCTTTGCCATCCCTTTAGATGGATTTCAGCTTGTCCTTTCTCAGGATTTGTCTCAAAAAAGTGAGATCAGATGCCTTTGCATTTAACCACCTCTCTCTCTGTTTCCAACACCTATGGAGGCAGCCAGGGAAAGGTTCTCTGCAGAAGGACAAGAGGTAAATGGCACCAATGGGGGTGAGCATCAAGAAAGGGAAACTGAGGAAAGCAGACAAGAAAAAAAATTCCAACTATGACAGTGAAAAGAGTGAGGGAAACACAAGAAGCTTCACAAGCAATGGAGACGCTGCCTTTTTCAGCCAGTCTTCTAGGCTAGTTATCATGCAGCAACATATCATCATGACAGCTTGTCAGGGATGCAAGCAAAATATTTGATTATAAACAAAGATGAGTGATTTCTTTAATGTTGGGCTCTGTAAAATCAACATGCTACATTACAAAGCCCAAATGCTGAGTCTATCTTGACAGCACCCCTGTAGCTTCTGCTGTGCTTGGAGAGCAGCTCTGACTACAGATGCTCAGTAGATATTCTTGTGATATTTGCTACCAGAAGCTTGTGAACGAAAGCTTTGTGAACTGAGACATTCTGAATTTAGGAATACTGCTGAATTTTTCTGTCTATTTTCACAAGCTTGAATTGGCCCTGCGTGAGTTTTTGCAATGATCTCACTGAAAAAGCTTTGTGCTTCCTTTTGTGGAAAAAGGATTTAGCTTTGTACTGGGAGATAACTTATGACTGAAGAGGTAGATCTTACCATATCTGGGAAAGTCCACATGGATTTGGCCAAATGATACACGTCTCAAAAATCATATTTGTCCATGCTCACTGGTATGCTTGCCAATTCTGGTATAAATTCTTTGAAGATACCATCTGTAACAGCTTTCTTATCATCAGTAAATAGAATAAATGAATATTCCACAACTTAAAGTCTATTTTCCTGCTGTATCATTCTCGTTATCTGGTGTTTGATACAGGCAAATAAAGTTATGATAGTAACAGGAAAGAAGCTCCTATGCCATAGGCAGCTCTGGGGATAAATATACCAATAAGGGGAACATATACTCGTGCTACGATACATGCCTACATGCTAATTTAATACATGATGGCTTTTTATTCTAGCAATATCATTTGTGCTGCCACAGTTAGAAGTCTGTGCCAGCATTTTCATTACAAATCCACTGTTCATGGGGATTTACAACTTCACTCTAAACATTGCTCTGGAATGAAACTTGGCAAATGGGTCTCAGCCCAGGAGCAATTTTTTTACCCATCCATTTGACTGTTAAGTTATAGTGGCATAAAAATATAGTTGTACTGCTTGAATAACTTAAAATGGCTTTGAATTAAAAAAAATGAAATAAGTTTATGGCATGGTGTAATTACTTGTGGTATTCAGAAGAAACAACACAACAGATGAAAACAAAAATAGCTGAGATACGGTAGGAAAGAAACAGGATATTCTAGCAGTTCATTTTCTCCATGACTGTTAATAAAAATCAGATTATATGCACTATTAATTGCAGCCTTGTGTCAGTTGCCTTCGCTAGACAGTAGCTCACAGCATGGGGAATGGTGCTAAAAATGGATGGGGTCTCTTCAAGACACAGCTCTGCACGTGTAAGTATGGCAGAGCTGTCCCCGACTAGTTATCTGACATGGCAATAGTTCCCACCGAGTTTCTACCAACTAAAAGCTAGCTGGTAGAGAGCCTAAAGGGAACAAATTAAATTTGGAGACATTGCTTTGTTTGCAATGGGTCATTGGCTTCCCCAGACTTGTGCACCAGTGTGAGACACACTATTTCTGTGCTTGACCTGAAGTGAAGTGCATCGCTTTTGGTTTCTCTGTAGGGCAAAGTGTTGGTTTCCTGTTGGCTCTGAGTGGCTGGCAGAGCTCTCAAGGGCTTTGTGGGATCTTTGATAAGCATGAGGAGCACCCATGAAGCACCAGCTCACTGCCTGCATTGTGTTCCTTCACGGGCTTATCTGGAGCTCCTGTTGATACTAACAAGAAGTGCATGAGTAAGAAGGCACACAGAGAACACATCCTTTGGGGAGAAAATAAATCAGAATAAAATTGAAAGGCAATCCTTTCTGTATGGGGAAAGAATATAAGAATAAAAACATCAGAACACTTCTACTGGAAAAAGAAGCATCTGTGAGTGGAGAAGCAGAATGTGGTAGTCCTATATGGAATAATGAAGGACAAGGAAAAACTTAGTAAGGGATAATTATATATCAGGGAGAGGATTGGGCTATAAACCTGTAAGTTACCTCAATAGGCTTAAAGCTAAACATAAATATATGTTGTTTTGGAAAAAATTTATTATGTGGTGAACGCTGCATCTGTGCAGTGGAGAGGCAACTGCAACTCAACGAGGTGGATGCAATATCTGACAGAGACAGTTCCCAAACTCCACGCTGGAGTAAGACTTAAGAGGTTTCCCTGTGTATTTTTTGCAGTCCTACACTCTTTCCCAAGTTCTTACTCTTGCACCCTGTGCTTGGTGTGGTCACGTATACAGTGTAGTATTCCAGATAATCCAGTGTGGCCCAGAATGCTTGCTACTAAGTTCCTAAGTAATGATGCATAACTGGAATTATTTTATGTTTTCCATGCTGGTGCCTGTGTATGTGTGCACATGGTCTCCTTTAGTTGCCTAAATATTAACGAAAATCGTGTGTGTGAGCAGAACCATGTACACAGATACACGACATCACATTTTGAAAATTGAGCACTGAAAAATTGATATTAGAGCTGCAAATGCAACAGAGACACTGTGAAAACTTCAATGTGAAGTCTAAGAAACTCAAGCCAAGTGATTTTTTCCATATGTTTCTTGAGTGGGCTGTACTATGTTATTTTAGTGTGGAATAGCTTGCTTGGTGAATGTCTTTTGGTCAAAAGTAGCCCAAGAAGGCTCACAAACTCAGCACCATCACGCACTTCAGGAAGGTTGCAATGCAAGAAGGGAGGAAGGAATCAGAAGTGGCAGAAGCAAGACCTCAGGAGCTGCTTTGTGATCCTGCTTGGATGTGCTGCTGCTGGGCAGGCATGGAGCAAAGGAGGGGTGGTGAAAGAGTCTGGATTTGTGTACAAGCCCAGAAAGAGAATCATGGAATCATGGAGTCATACAATGGTCTGGGTTGGGAGGGACCCCAAGGATTGTAGATTTCCACCCTCCCTGCCACAGGCAGGGCCACCCACCTCCAGGCCTGGATCTACACAAGGTTGCCCAGAGCCAGAGAAAAGTGAATGTCTAAGGGCAGTGGTGAACACAGAGAAGGGAAAAAGAAAGGGCTTCCCTGTAAGGAAGGGCAATCTTAGGTGGCGGGTGGAAAAAATAATAAATCCAGAGACTTCTCTCCCCGGGTTTTTTCTCTGTGTGGCCCAGTGAGGATGTAGTTAACATAATAGGCACTGCCTCAGAGAGTGCTTTTTCTTTATTTGTTAATTTTTTTTTACCTTTTTATATTGTGAAAATTTTATTTGTGCTTTGGGAACAGTGGCAGGTTTCCTGTAGAAAGTTCTGCTTAGTGTCTGCAGAGGACTGAGTCAGTACCATGGGTTTAGGAATTAAAATCCAAATAAGTAGGTGGTTTCCCTCAGCACAGGCTAGCACTCAACCTTTCCCTCTTGATGGCATGCACGGGCACCAAAACCTGAGCGGTCGGGCCTCTTACATGAACTGTTAACCTTATGTAGCTCATCAGATGCAGGTAATTTTAAGCACAAGACAGAAACTGGCATAATCCACCATGGTTAAGTACCCAGAAGGGTGGAAACAAAGAAAAATCCCAATCCAGGTAAAAAGGCATGTACTGTTCCACCATTAGATTTCTTGAAACGAGAGCTGCTTCTTGAATTAGCATGAGATCAGCCTTCCTGTACAGACACCCGCTGAAGTTTTTAGGTTATGGCGTTTTGATTGTGAAATAATGTGAGGCCTTGCTTTGCCCTTTACACATCTTCCCCCGAAGTCAATGCATCCAAGCACATTTGGCTTTGAGGGCAGAATTTAGCTTCTCATGTACTTGGTCGACGACTCCTGCTACTGCCAGATCTCTGTGCTGCCTGCTTTGTCTCCCAGTTCTCTAATACATTTTTAGACATTGATTGGAAATTGTTAAGCCGTGTCTAGACCTGAAAAAACAACATGAAAAGGTAACAAGCCTGATCTTCAAATGGTATTTTAAGTGCTGATTTACACTGGCTAAAATCTAGCCTGACAGGGAATGACATATTGAAAATTAAATACAACGCAGTAATTTTGACCTTGGTTGTATAAATCTTGCCGTGATATAACGTTTATTTCCATAACATTTTGTGCATACAAACATGTTAGCAAATTCAGGATCTACCCGTCTAAAAGGAAATATTTGTTATAATCACAGGCTGATTCCTACTCCTATCTATTTCTCACACATATGCATACAGATAAATGCACACACATATACCGTATATGTACTCATTCTCTAGGTAATCAGAGACACAGATAAAATAAAGCTTCTGGAGTGACAGACATTCTGCAGACAGGGTTGTTAGTTTATGTAGGCTATAGGCAGAGTCGACTGGAAAATTTTGATCACTTTAATTTACTATATCCAGCATGCCTGCTGTACTCGTCCAGCACTTTTATCAAGCCCTGTGAGGTGGTATTGATTTTTTTATTTTCTATGTAGGATAAGAAGACAGAGAGTTAGGAGCAAGAGTGAATGAAGAACTTTCCTCAGATTACTGCTATTCTCTAGCTTATTGCATCCTGTCGTTTGTAGTTTCAGATGATGTCCAGTATGTCAGGGTTGCTTGAAGCAATAAACAGGGTGAATAACAATGGAAAGGCTAGATGAGAAAGATTGAAAAAGGAGAAAGAGGCAGCAAAGAAAGTAAGAAAGTGAATGTGAGAAATAGGAAAAAGGGAAAAAAAAAAAGAAAAAAGAAAAAAAGAGCAGAGGTTGAGGAAAAGTGTCCTAGGTGTAGAAAGCCTGATAAGTGCATTCCTTTAAAGAAACTATAACCAGCCATGACAGTTTTTCAACCAATAGCTACACATAAAACCTATAGAATTTTGAAGGAGTAGAAGCAGTGGCTTCTGGGCATTGCTATTCCACTACATGAAAAAGGAAGAAGAATAGAGTAATATGTAAGGTAGATATTAATTACATTTTCCTTTCCTGAATGATTCTAAAGTTACCATGAAAGGGTAAATCTGTCCTTTGTATCCAGCTTAAGATGTTGTCCTGAGAACAGGTAATACTGTGTGGAGTCTGGATCTGCCCTTGACGTTCCCCTTACCCCAAACTATTTCTTCTCCAAGAGAGGATGTGGGTCTTTGGCTTACTCTTCTGAGTACCCTCACTGTGGCACTATAACCTGTACTGCATCAGATAAGGGGAGATCACAGAATCATAGAATGTGTTAGGTTGGAAGGGACCTTTAAAGGTCATATAGAACAATCACCCTGCAGTACCCAGGGACACCTTTTAACTGATCAAACTGCTCAGAGCCCCATCCAGTCTAACCTTGAATGTCTCCAGGGATGGGGCATCCACCACCTCTTTAGGCAAACCGTTCCAGTGTCTCACCACCCTCAAAGTGAAGAACTTTTTCCTAATGTCTAATCTAAACCTCCCCCCGCTCTAGTTTAAAACCATTGCCCACTGCTGCATAACTCAGAATGCAGCTGCTGACCCACATAGCAGGTCCCTGTTTGGTGTATGAGAGGTGTGCTGGGCACACGCCACGCTGGGGTTCAGGATCTTGCTATGTGGAGCTGCACAAACATGCCTGGCTGCCAAAGAAGGGATCTAGAACAGGCAGATTTCACCATCTGGAAATGCAGATATGGAAGGTAGATTTTGTCCTTCACTGTTGAAGGCTGTATTTTTGTGTTCAGAAGCCAAATCTTACAGGAGATGTTAACTACACTTTCCGTTGACTTTGAAAAGCTAGGCTTACAAAGGGAGCTATGATCCTGTCCCACAAAATTATTTTGTCTTCCAGCTTTCATCCTGGAGCTTCATAGAAGAGTTATTACAAGGGGCAGGTTCTGTAATGTCCTACACACCCAAAGTCTGCCAAAGCAGGACAGTCAAACTTACCACTGGTGGTTCCCAGGGAAAATGACCTTATGAGGCCAGTACAAGTGACTCTGCAATATTATTGGTATGAGTAATCCTGACTGACAGAAATAGATTCCCTGAAGTCACTTAAAAAACTTTTTTCTATGTAATGGCTATTACTGATTAAAGTTTTTTGTCTGTTAATCTACCTTACACCATTTACATGGGGATAATTGGTCTTAAAAGCCTCAAGAAAAGTTTCCTACTCCAGGTGAAGTACTAAACATGGCAAAGGTGTGCAACCTGATCCAACTCCTTTTCTGTATTCTCTCTAGGGCATGGGAGGAGATACCCAGCTGTCCTGGGGATGGAGCTACACTCCATGGCCACAGTCTGCCCATTTCTTCACAAGGAGAAGACCTTTCCCACAGAGCCCTAATTCAGGCTGGGGCATGAATGTGGTGACCCCAGAAGGACTCTGAAGCCTCTGTTGTCCATTCCTGTCAAGAACCTGGAAATGGAATGTCAGGTAAGTATATTTGAGGAGGAATAGACTCTTACCGGGTTTTTCATGACTCTTTCTGCTTAGTAGCACAAATTTGTTTAATTACTTCAATCAAAGTAATTTTCTTTAATCATATCCTAGTTGTAAATACAAAGGAGGTGTTCTTTATTTGTCTTTAACTTCAGAGCATCTCCAGTGGATCTGGCAGAAATATCAGTCCAAAGCAAACACTGGTAAGGTGAATTGCATCTTTCTGTGAGCATATTATACCCCAGAAATTCACTATTTCAAGAAATATTTGACCAATAGTACCACAACTGAAGTCTAAGGATGTACAACTGCTGCCTCAACATATGTTGGTGATAGCTTTTGTAGTAAAAATTGTAATTACAAAGGACTGTGATAGCTCAAACCTAGACTGAATTAAGACTTGGTAGAAACAGGGTTTTTTCTCTTTAAAAAAAACCCCAAACAAACAAAAACAACCCACAAAACCCCCAAACCAAAGCAAACCAAACCCAAACCAGAAGTGAGAATCTATTCATTCTATTCTTTCCTACTGGAGCCATTTCTAATGTAGTGAAAGATTGTTTAAAATTTAGCATTGGAAATGTCATATCAACGAGATGCAGGAAATCAAATTGACTGAGAAAGAAAAATTTTCTTTTGAAATTGTAATTTTCCCAGTTGAGAACATCTTAAAAGATAGAAAACACCGCACAGTAAACTATAGTTATAAAATTTAATAAATATCCTTGATCCAGTAATGTCTCCAGTTACCTGTGGCCTAACATTTTGAATGTTAAGGCCTGTCTTTTTTGCCTCTTTAAAATCTAGTGTTAAAACATAAAAGATAGCAGAATCACCGAACGTTAGGAGTTGGAAGGGACCTCTAAAGACCATCTAGTTCAACCTCCCTTCCAGAGCAGGATCACCTAGACTAAATCACACAGGAACACATCCAGGTGGGTTTTGAATGTCTCCAGAGAAGGAGACTCCATAACCTCTCTGGGCAGCCTGTTCCAGTGCTCCAGCACCCTCACAGTGAAAAAGTTTCTCCTTATAATCACATGGAATATCCTATGCTCCAGCTTGCACCTGTTGCCTCTTGTCCTATCACTGGCCATCACTGAGAAGAGCCTGGCTCTGTCCTGATGCCTGTCACCCTTTACATATTAATAAGCATGAATGAGGTCACCCCTCAGTCTCTTCTCCAAGCTAAAGAGGCCCAGCTCCCTCAGCCTGTCCTCATAAGGAAAATGTTCCACTCCCTTAATCATCTTGGTGGCCCTGCACTGGACTCTTTCAAGGAGTTCTATGTCCTTCTTGAACTGAGGGGCCCATAACTGGGCACAATATTCCAGGTGTGGTCTCTCCGGGACAGAGTAGAGGGAGGGAAGGACCTCTCTTGACCTACTAACCACCCCCTTCTAATACACCCCAGGATGCCATTTGCTTTCTTAGCCACAAGGACACATGAATTTCCATTCAAATTCTGAATGGTTTCCTGGTTCAGCATATTTATCATCTTAAGCTTTAGCTGTTTTGATGACTTGAGACGTAGCAGTTGTACAAAGGTACAGGAATGGCTGCTCTGATGAGGCTCCGTGCTGTAGGAAGCTGAGCATGTTCTGCAGTGCAAAGGACTGTCAGCTTGTAGCAGGCAGACCCAGCTCCTTGCAGCATATATTGTCTGACATTAAAAATGCAATTCGCTTGTGAGTAAGAGATTGCTTGTGAGGGAGAATTCCCAGCCCACTCACTGTGTGTAGCTCCCTTTCCTTGCTCTTGTTTTATATGCAAACTTCAGTCAATCGATGCCATAAAAAGTACTGTATGACATTTGTGACTGATCCCAGAATGACAGACAGTAAAAACTCTTTCTTACTGAAGGGAGTTTCCTTATTCAATTTTGCAATGAAGACTCACAAGATAGGTTTTATTTTCAAATAAGTGGTAAATACACAAAAACCCCCAAAACCCAAACCTTGACTGAATCAGTAGGATAATATACACACAATAATTTTATCTCCTCTCACTATTGTGATGTAAAGGACATAGCCTGAACAACTCTGAAATTCAGCCCTAAACTGTCTATTTTAATATGACACACTATGTTTTTGGTTTTTGGTACTGCTGGAATTTGGAGTGAGAGTAGTACGATGGCTAGTTTTTTATACCAGTAGTGTATGACAGTAATTTTGACTAACTCATCTTTTTGCTGAATTTGAAGTTCATTAACTTCATTTGTTTGTGTACTCATTAAAAAAAAAATATCACAGTCCAAAGTAATGAGTGAAAAAAAAATTTCTGCCAGTGACAGAAACTACATAAACCTGGCATCCCTGGAAACCCTAAATTTTTATATGGATGTCAAAAAGGAAAACTTGACACAGACTGGGAATTACATTTGTATCTGTTTTGTCAGTCCTCATGTAAGCAGCTTTTAAATCCCCCATAATGTGGAAGTGTTAAGTAAGTATCCTTAACTTGAGGTGCCCAAAGTTTCACTTGGTAGGTGCCTTTCTGAGTTTCTCACACTTGTAAGTGTATAGAGTAGAAGCAGCCAGAGGCACAGGCAAGTTTAGCTGATGCAAACTATGTTGGGCTGTTCTGTTTCTGGTCCAGGGACCCAGTCACTCCTCTTGCTCAGGGATGCTGCTGCTGCAACCCTGACCACTGTGTTACAGCATGGAAACTTAATTTATTTCAGTGGTTTAAATTGGGTGTGTGAGTGTCTTGCATAGATTTTGTTTTTGGTTATTTTTTTTTTTTTGGGGGTCAGAAAGGCCAGTTCTCGTGGTTGTGCTTTTCACACCAAAGATATACTAAGTTTGGTAGGTGTCTGTATATTAACAGAGTTGTGGCAGAGGTACCCAAGCAGGGAAAATACCCCAAGTGTTAGATATAGTAAAAAATGTTCAGAATGCCAAAAGGCTACATACAGCAACTACTACTGCTTTATCAATGTCTCACAGACTGGAGCTCTTTCTGACCTGCATGGTAGGCAGAAATTCTTTTTAATGAAGGACTGAAAGATTCTGCCATTTCTAATTAGGAGCGAAGTATCATTACTTTGAAGTGATTGTTGTTATTATTATTCTATTTTAAGCTTTTGTATTGAAAGTTTTATTTTGATGTGTTCAAGAAAAAAGAGAAAAAACCCCAAACAACTGGGAACCAAATAAATAAAAATTATAAAACCCCACAAATTCATTCTGGTAGAGCTGAGGCAGACTGTTTTGTTCACACCAGGGTTTATTTTTTTCCAAAACAAAGTTTCTGCTAAATTGGCAATATTTGTAAGTCAAGGGAAAATATTGTTTCACTATGGTTTCTCAACCCACATCCCAATTTATGTCCAAAGGACACTTGTGTCACAAATGTTATAGCCATGCAAAAGCCACAGTGAAGTTTTGGTAGAAGCAATGCCATACAAACATAAAACTAATAAAAATATAAACTAACAAGTCCTTGTGCAGACAATGTGTATGTCTGCATGCTCAAACTTAAAATACAAGCCAAGAGCTGATAATGGAATACAGGTGGTCTCAAAATCAGGTCACTTATTTATATACACTTTTATAGCCCTCTAAAGTACCTAATTTCAGGAGACTTTGTGCCTCAACTTTAATCCTAAATCAATGGAATGGCAATGCCTCTTTTCTTTGAGAGTATGCTATGAAATGGTTATTATCACCGTTGTACACACAGCACCTGAATATGTACATACAGACAAAGCTACTTGCCTGCGCATATTAAGTAATCACTGCTCTATCTGCATTAGCAACGTCAGTTTCAACACAAAAATCTTAACTTTATTCATTGGTATGAATACTTCAGGCAACACAATGTTACGCCCATATTTTACTTTTTTTTCCCCTGCACTTCAGTGATTTTGCTAGAAATAACAACACACAATCAAATAGGAGTCTTAGTGGGTAAATGATATAGAAGATTTGGGGGGTCTTTAATAGCTTTTGTCTACTGAAAAATATAAATGGGATCACATTATTTGAGAATTTTAAAAAGCTAGAAATTAAACAAATGATGTCAGTTGATTTAGGTTATTTCCAAACAGTAACACAAAGTTGTAACAGAAATAATTTAGACATAGGTAAAGAACCTTCAAAATCAATAGTGCTGGAAGAAATGAAACATATGCTGATGCAATCAAACAGAATTGAATTTCATATAAATGTTAGAAAATCTATATCAGATTATCACTGCAAAAACTTCATTTTCATTGATTTATAATGTATTATTATTGTTTCCACCAAACTGCCATAGACAGCCATTTAAGCAGCTGCCAAGTGCCTTAAGGGTAAATAAAGGGTGTCACTGACGGTGCTAGGTTATAGAAGTTTAAGAGACCAATAATTCACAACTGCGGCAGGTGTGACATTCTGTATATTCATTAGTCTTTTATTTGAATCCTGTTGTCTTTTATAGTTTTTTCATGGGAGGAGGGTCAGTTGCAGGTTTCAGAGGGGAACCACAATGGTTAAAGTGTGTTTGTGTCAGCCTCTTCCCCGGAGGGGTAAGCAGAGCACTTTCATTAAGCAAACCAGATGATAGAAAAGTACAGTAAGATGTTGGTAGACAATCCTAGGCTAGAGATGTACTGGCAGGTCTGTTTCTCCAAAAAGGAGCTGAGTAGTCTTGAAATGCAACCTAGGTGATGGGTCAGTATGCATTTAATTAATGCACAGTACCTGCCCCCTGGAAGTTTTGATCATCTCCTACTGTCAAAGGAGTGAACCAAATATGATTCACATAAGTTTGGTAGAACAGGCTGGAGGGCACCCTGTTTTAACACATGGTTAATGCTACTGGTGTAAGTAGGGCTATTTACTCTCAAAACCTGGACTGGGACAGCATTTCTGAACAATGTTTTATTTGCTCCGAGATGCAGCAAATGCTCAGGGACTGACTAAACTACTCCTAAACTCAGAATGAGGTTTTAAACAGAAGAAAGGGTCAGAAAAGGTGAACTGTTTTAGTACAGTATTTTCAAAGTCCACTGGTCTGGTTTTCCATGTCCCAACAAATGTTTAATTGAAAAGAATTGCAAAATTGTAATAAAAGATCATTAAAAAAATAATGAAATCTATCACACTGAAAGAAACTTTCTGTTTTCTGGCAAAAAATGTGAGATCAAACAATAACAACTATTAAAACACAGAAAAATGTTTTGGGTTAATACAAAACACAACTTTTGTTAAAGTCAGCAAACTAAAACCAGGAAAAAATCTCACTGGCCTCCTTCTGCCTATAGTTAGGAGCATAATTAGGGATCCTGATGGACCAGGTTCTCAGAAACCAAATACATAAATTCTATAGTCAGTTCATTTTCCATTGTTTCCTGCACAACATACGGGATAAATGTCACCAGAAATATGATTTTAGTGTTTTCAAAAATCAGGTGCACCTTTAAGCATCTAAGATAATACCTTTCAAAACAGGCTTGAGACCTTTGTGTTCATATTGACAGGCATTAAACAAAGATAACCCCTAAAACCATTTTGTTGTCTCTATGATATCTGATGAGTCAAAGTTTGGGTTACCTTGTGGACATGCCAGTTTTTTTGTCAAAGAGGAAAAATGGTGCATTTGCTGTTTATATTTTACTGGTGAGGAAGGAAAACAAATCTTGGGAAGTAGCACCCCTTATTTCACTGCATTTACAGCACTGTAATATGTATTTCTGTTTATGTATAGTATAGGCTGGGAAAAAAAAATGCTCTTGGCAAGCTCCCATCCCAATGCATGCCCAGAAGAAGTGCAGAAACCTGTTCAATAATTCAGTCAGTGTTGACCTCAGAAGTATATGTGCCTGTTATCTGCTTTGGCTCATGTGATGTGATTTTTGGCTGCAGAGAAAGTTTATGGTGAATATCATATCAGGTTGGCCAAGCCAAAGTAAACACACACACACAAGTTTTGAGGTCATTTTTGGCCATCGAGTTCATTCAACCCTTTCAATATTTAAAGGAGAAACAAGATTTGCCATGATCATAAACATTTTATTTACTTTTTCCTCTGTTGCAGCATGATTGCTTTAGGTAATAAATCCAGCCAACAAGGAGCTAAAGGACAATTATTGCACGCTAACAGCATATGTTCACTGTCACACTAGCAGGGCTTTTATACAAGTGAAAACCTGACATGCAGGCTAAAAAGCAGCAAGAAATGCAACAGTGGATGAATGTGGTGGCCTCAGTTTTCTCTGATGCAGAGGCACGTTCCTTTGTCCAAAAAGCATAATCTCACCTGGTTGCTACTGGCCTTGCAGAATGGAAGGAGCAGCATCACAAGGCTCCTTCGTAGAGTTACTGTTGGTGTGTTACATTCGGCTCTCACAGAGATAAACGCAGACTTTCATTGCTGCCACTGTAAAGCACAGTGCTCGTGCCCATCAGTTGTATTTCAGCTCTTATGACTTCCAAATTCACTGCACCCCTTGCCAACCAAAACTCTTCCACAGCAAAAGAAACAAACTCCTGCTTTTCCTGGTCCAAATCCAGCATGGTGGCCCTTCAGCATGTATATTTGCACTGGTGTGATTCCCATTATTACCAGTGGACTCAAGGTTCAGTTTAATTGTTTCTAGTGTGGCATGATAGGCTTTGGAAGAAAAAAATCTGAATTACTGAGAAAATAATTCTCTCAGTAATGGGAAAGGACCCACGAATCTGAAGGCTGATTTAGAAGGCAGAACATTGTGGGGGAAACAGATGAAATGTCTGCTTCAGACAAATCCTATATAATCTCAAGTGAATCACATAAACTCAATGATGTTTTAATTTCTAGTTTGTCAAGCAAGGCCAATATTTTTCTTTTTGATGGAATTGAAATTTGTTAATGATACAGAAAGACTCAAGTAAGTGCTGCCAGATTCAGGAAAATGGCACTGCAGGATTCATGCTTCTTGTCAGTGAACGTGTAACAGGAATACCAAAAGAAGCTGGGAAAATTTCTTGTACAAATATAAAAATATATTTAATTTTGCAACATAATCTCCTCATTGCATAAAAAACATGAATAGGGCAAGGAAAGGCAAAGCCACAAAAGATCCCCAGAGTACTTGCGGTGAGAATCATATTCAGCAAGATTCAGGATGCACATAATTTTGCCTCATAAAAATTATGTTTATTAGTGTAGACTTTGGATAGGGAGTAGTGCACGCAGATAGGAACAAATGTGTACAGCAAAACAGTTGGTGCTGAGGACCTGATGTCCATCGTATATAAATTTTGTCTTTACCTCAGAGTAGCTTTCGCAGGCTGAATGTCCAGTTGCTGCTGGTGTGCATTAAGTGCACTCCCAGACTGCATATTTCAGTTTATTGCCCTCAAAAAGGAAGCCACAAGGCTCCACAATGCAAACCAAAGCTGGCAAAGCATGGACAACTGCTGCCGAAGTACACTCCTGAGCCAAATTAAAATACTCAGATGGACCTGTCCCAACTGGTCTCAATCTGGAGCTCTAAGTCATTCAGTTTGGTGAGCAGAAACCAGGCTCTAAACTTCCATACAGTTTTACACTCTTCATTAATCCATTATTGTATCTTTGGATATATATATGTGCTCTGCTACTAGCAGACATTCATGTGGAGATCATGCAAGTTATCTACAAGAAGTCTTGCAATGGAACGGCAGCGGAAGTCATACTGGGACTGTAAGCCATCTTTCTTCCATTGCTTGTCCTTTGAACCAAACTTTTTCTCCTCCACTGATTATTGCAGCTTTTCCAAAGAGAGGGTATTATAATAATCTGCATTAATTGGGGGGTGATGATATGGACCGGAAGTTTTAGCAAGCTCTACAGAGGTGTAGTTGACAGGTGTCAGCACTTGGTGCTTTAGTCAGAATCTTTCCTGTGTTCTTAGTGCCTCGTCTCAGAAGAATGGCAGATAAACCAAATTTCCCTCCATCTCAGACATTTCAAAAGATAGTGCATCACAGAGGGTCGTATCTGGCTTATAGAAATAAAATAGCCAGAACTGAAAAGAAAAATATGTAACTACACAGGACGAAGCAAATATAAATATTGTTTAATTACTTCAGGCAGACCTGGGTCTAGCACAGGGGGATTTGGTTCCTAGTGGTGAGTTCACGGTGCCTAGGGAGAATGGGTTATTCTACATTCGTCAGGACTGCCCTGCACATGTGTGAATCTGAAACAAAAAAATCAGGTCTCTGATTTTTGCCATTTAAAATTATTCTGGTATTAGCATATATAGGCAGTAACATCAAAACCATGCAAAAGATGACCCAGGTGCTGAGTACCTTTATTTTCCCTTTGCAAAAATAATGAGAACATCCTGCTTTCTCTAATACCCCCCTAAAGAAGCACACACGGACCTTTTTCTCTCTTTGTAAGAAGAACCAAAAATATCGGTGCCAGGTTAATAAAAAAAGGAGACTTCAAAGCTCCCAAGTTTGGGCCATCTAACAATCTCAACAGAAAGCACACTTCCAAAGCACCCTAGGTAAGGGGAGGCACTCCTGGAAGTCTCCCAGTGCCATGCAACTTATTTGTCAGCTGTCCTCTGCTGGGAAGATGACTACAGCATTGCTTGGTTTTGGACTATTTTGCTCTAAAAAGTTATTTTTAAACAGAAAACCTAACTCTGTACTTTTTGTTCCTACAAAAATTCTCCCTGAAGTAACTTTATTGGGTTTTTTTTCCCCACTAAAATAGCGTCCTTAATGTCAGGAGAAGGTTTGAATTAAGAAGCAAACTTTCTGCAATGAAGCCTCTACTGCACTCTACATTGCTTTACATGTTTTTCTGCAGTATTGTAACCTATTATCAGACATATGTAAGACATCTCTTTGTACATATGGGAAGAAGATAGATAAATAGTTTTTTTTTTTCAAATGGAATAGAGTATCATGAGACAATCAAATATGTTAGAACATGTTGACATAAAATATAGTATTTCCCGGACCCAAGGATTTAGCTGTTGAAGTAAGAACATGCTTAAGGTTTGATTGCCCCCTTTCCTTAAATGAGCAGGCCTCCCATTAATTTCAGCAGAAGTTATACACACAAAACCAGAAGATAATAGACATATGCAATAGACAGAGTAGAAGAGTAGAAATAGACTCCAGTGGAGCTAGAAAATGTCTTGTTTCCTTTTCTTTCCTCTGCAGAGCTTGCATCATTGTGGTTTTGAGTATTTCCAAGAAGGCAAAATTTTGAATTGTGGAAACATACTTTGACGAGTTCTCATCTAAAGAAATGCCACGGGAAATGAAGGATAGAAGGTTGCTAGACTGACAGCTAACATATGATAAAATTAAAGCAGTTAACAAGCTCCAGTGAACACAGGTGGGCAGTGAATCAAAGTGTCTTAACATATTAACCTTTACAGTGTGGCTCCTGTGTAGTTTTTCAAAGACATCTTGCTTTTTTTCATTACTGATGGAGGGAGAATTACTTTTCAGCACTTTTTTTCTTTTTTTTTTTCTTTTTTTTTCTTTTGGTTACTGAAAACCTTTATTATGTGTTCAGCAGAGAATAGCTCTTGCAACTATGCAGGCTCCATTCTTTTATCTATCGCTGATACTATTGATAAATAGAAACTGTGGAGATAATAACATTTAAATAAGACTGTGGGGTTTCTCATTAAACTTAATTCCCTTCTTAGTCAAACTTCTGTTTTCCTGATGGACGTTCATCGACTTTGGTGTTACTCTTAACTTGTCCTGGAATGGAGAATCAAGTTTATTGGCCTTAACCCTCCACAAGTAAATCAGTGTTCATGTAATGGTTATTCCTGTATTAGAGTCCTTTCACCTTAGCACAATACAAACAACAATAGTTCCTCAAATGGTCTCTTAACAGACAACCCCAACCCATTTTTTCTCATCTTCAAAGGATTTTGTGCTGTCGACCAGATCGAACTGCAGATGACACTGTCTAGTTAAAGCTTAGCAGGCAATGCTCTGGCAGCCTCACTGCTGGTTTTCCTTTTATATATCAAAATCTATGTTAGAAAATAGCATCTGCTAGTGACTTTGCGCAAGAGATCGAAGGATCTGGTTCATAGAAAGCAGCTAGTACTATTCTGGAAATTAATGAGGGAAGCACAATTACTGGCACAGTGCCAAAGCTCACCTCCTGCTTGTACAGTGGTAAACCCTGAGGTCTCAGCCTCCTAAACATCCACATGGGGCAAGATTTTAGAGCATTCTTTGGTTCCTGTGCTGTCTGATGATTAGTTTGATTTCTCTGATTAACAGCATAGTTGAGCCTGCCTGGGTTTTGCTCTAAGGTGGTCATGGGCAATATATGCACATTAGTACTGAAGTACTCTAGCATACTTCAGTTATAAAATCATAGAGCCATAGAATGGTTTGGGTTGGAAGGGACTTCAAAGACCATCTAGTTCCAATTCCCCTGCCATGGGCAGGGACACTCTTCACTAGACCAGGCTGCCCAAAGCCCCATCCAGCCTGGCCTTGGACAGGCAGGGGGCAGCCACACCTTCTCTGGGCAGCCTGTGCCAGGGCCTCACCACTCACATCATAAAAACCAGTCTCAGGTGCCATTTTCATATCAGCCTCCTAAGCTGTTCCAGCTGACAAATTTGTTCCATTTTGTAGCTCCATTTGTGGGTTTTTGGGATCCCCCCTTTCCCCTCCTGTTCTGTTTTCTTTTCTGTTATCTTTTACTTTATATGTTCCTTCTTTTAATCATAGATCTGTCTCATATTTTATGACATTTCTTGTCATAATAGTAATTAAAATAGTATTAAAGCATTTTATAGGAATGCTGATAGAAAGCCTGTCATCAGAGCCTGCTTTGTCTTTTGCCAAAGGACAGAGCTAAGCCAGCATTATTTAGACCTGCAGGCCATTCTTTAGGATTCAGTGTAGTCCTACAGCCCCTTGCTGCTTGACTGCTGGATGGAGAGAAAAAGTAATGGAAAAAGATTTTCAGGTTCATGATGGGCACTGAGAAAAAGGAAGAAGTAGTATACATTAAAAACGTGGTTGAAGGTGAACTTGAGCATCAGGACCTTGAAGGTAGTACCAATGTCCCATTTCAAGGACTTGTAACACACTCTAAAGTTGTGTATGTTTTTAGGTCAGACTGAGAAGATGTTTTGTAGACCGAACAACAGCTGGTTATTTATGAAAATAGCGTTCTCAGACACTGTTAATCCCTCAGAGAGAGTAGGAAGAGAGAAATCTGAAGCATCACGGACACGTATTTGTCCAGCAGATTCCTCCATTACACTAGGTTTGAATCTATCATGTCTCCAAACTGCCTTCAGCTTTTTAATAGGAAGAAGAAAGGACATGTCATGAATACCTGCCCTACCAGTACAGCAAATGCTGATATAGATACATTTCCAGTTTTTTTCCTTCAGAATGTGCCTTGTTTCTGGAAAAAGAAACCTAGAGCATTAGTTCTACTCCTTACAATGTAGCTGCTAAATGATGCATGTGCCATGGTCTGTTTTGAAAAACCTTTGTTGTGTTTACTATGAGGACTGGAATTTCTGTGTTTGAGGTTTCTCATGATTTAAAATACTTCTTTTTTGTGTGTCCTTCTCCTGGCAACTATACCAACTGTCGAAAAAAAGAGACAAAAAGCACTGAAGGTGATTTAGATGGTCCTTTGGTACATGTAGTAGACTGAAAATTATACCACTATTCATGAGAAGCTGAGCAGTCTGGTTGGGTAAACCCTTTGAGGATGGCAGTCGGCTTGTTGGCATACTTGTGCTCCTCTATTCTGCTGCTACTTAGAGATCGAATAACCCGATCTGGCGCCTTCTGAAACCATTGTCAGTTTTGCAATACGCTTCATTGAGAGCGAGGGCAAACCCAGAGCACAGGAGGCAATGGGTGGGTACATACGATGCAGCTGCCATAGCTGAGATTTACACGACCCTCTTCAAGGACAGTACAACAGTCTTTTGAACAGGGCTGCCATAATTTAGAGCTGCTCTTATAAGCAGTCAGCTGACACTGAGGGCCGTCATGTGTCACACAATATCACACTGTATCCTTGTCCTTCTTGAAGAGGTAGTCTGCATCCCCAGCAGGTAGGCAATGGCTCCAAACAGTGCAGAAGTGGCAATGTCTTTTTTCGTTTTACATTCCTTTTAGCACAATTGTAGCATACTTAAGTGTCCCACATGCTATCACTTCTGGGCAGGATCTGAGCAAACATTCTCATCATTCTCCACTGCAGGGAGAGGACACCATATCCTACTTATACCTGGATGGCATGAAGATCCTCATTCATGCTTTGCTCAATCCCTCCCTGTGATTCCTTTATAAGACTGTCCCTCATTACTGCTCGTGCTGGGTTAGCAGAGTATACACCTCAGTGTATTGCCCAAGCTGCTCCACTTGCTTTCAAATCTCTCTTGCCTTCTGTCATCCTCCAAAAGACGGAAATTCTCTGCCTTCAGATCATATTTTCCCATTCTCCACCCAGTCATTGTTCCTATTTCTTTTTTTAATCAGGTGTCTGGCATCTCTCTAATATTTTTTCTGCACTTATTGATACTCCTGCATCAACCACTACTGAGACACATATTTAAGATACAGAGGAAGGAGGAAAGTTATTGAGATGTGAAGTTTGTCACATTTGAAGACATTTATCAGCTGCTAACCCAGATTTTTAGATCTATGAGTAATTTCAGGTCTGGCTGAAGCTTCTTGCTCAGACCTGGGTATCAGTGCCTGTACTTACTCCTTAGGAAAATGTGTGGCTTTCTGCACTTTGAATGATGCAAGTCTGGGGATGGAAAGGTACATATGGTGTGTGCTTCACTCATGCATTGGCATACACTCTGGAAATGTCCAAGATGTTCATCTGGACATGGGAACACAGGTGGAGTTCTATCATTTTCTCTACTTCTCCTTTCTGACCTTTGACTCCACAAAAATGTGAAGTCTGTGACATTTCCAGATATTTAGAAGAGGGCTGGAAGGAGCTAACACAATGCTGAAACACTGAAGACAGGTTGACACATTGTCATTTTGGGATCAGCACTTTGAACATGTAGTCATCTGTATTAAATTTTTCAACATGGTTCTACTGTGCTGGAACAGCAGATTCTATGGCCCTATGAAGGCTAATATAGTTGGCTAATATGGCCAACCCATGTTCACATGTGCATGGGTTGGCCATATTAGCTCAGATGAAGGATCTGTCTGGTCCAGTATTCTGCTTATCTGTGGTCATGAGAGGATGCTGGAGGGAGGGAAGGTAAGGACAAGACTGGTATGTGTGTTCATTTGATGTGCCTCCTGTTATTTTCAGCTCAGAAGATTTCCTGGTCCTGGTGTTTGTCTATTAGCAGTCTTCAGTGCTTTTTCTTTTCCCATGCGCTCAGTTAATTTCCCCATTAAAACTGTGAAGAGGTTTGGACTCCCAAATGTCCTTTGGCAAATAATTTCCCAGATGTGTAATGCACAGCATGAAGAACATTCTCCTTTCATTTGATATGAACCTGGGTCCTATTAGCTACTTGATATCTGTGTTAAAATCTGTGTTTAAAGCTCAGGTAATGGAAGAGACAATCAATGGTCAAGGCCTATTCACCATCCTTGTGTTAACACCTCTCATTGCTGGTTTTGCCTTGCTAAGCTTTATTCTTACAAAAGGCTCTAAAAGGCAGTGACTGTCCACTTGCTGTGTCTAATCTGCATTAATTTTGTGAAAATAAATTCTTGGCAATCTGTTTCCTTCCCTCCCTCCTGTAGCCCAGGCCAACCGGATGCTCTAATTCAACATAGCCCTGCAACAGCCTCCACCATTGTGCTCATATAAACTTTGAGTGTTAGAGTAAAATAGGCTTACGTAAGTGATGCCATTGGTCTTATGCATAGAGCCAGGATATATGACATAAAACACTCCCTTTCTTCTTTAATTGTATAATGTATTGCATTTTGGTTTTGGCAAAGAGGACCTTCTTTGATGTGTTGACTATGGGTTTTTGAGTCTTTGCCCAGGTGTCCACAAAGTGCTCTGCACTGACTGACTCCTCAACAGCTATGTTTTCAGAAGAGATTCAGGGACGTACCTCGATTTGCAGGCATTCAAGTTAATACACCGCAGAAATACCTGATTGGTCAGCCAGGATCTACCACCCTCTGGTAAAAAAAATGAAGTTCGTTGACAGTGTCTCAGGCCAGACACCCAAATCTGTGACAATGCAGATTGATTAGAAAAAACACCAAACACCTCCTCCCCCACCCCCAAACCACAGGAAAGTTGTTGAATAGGGACCTCAATATTCAGTCCATCACTTAAAATAAATAAGGATGTAGATTATTTTAATAACCCATCAGATGCTTTTACAGGAAATATAATACATTTTGCTGGATTCCTTCCACAGAGGCAGCCTGAATATGAAATAATGCTTTTGATTTTAAAGCATCAGTTGATACAGGACCTTCTCTTTGAACATCACCCTGGATGGCTCAACTCACACTTTGCCCATTTCCTCCATATTATAATCTCTTTATGAGGTAGCAGACACCTTTTTGCTGTGTACTAACTTATACTATATATCCTTCTGTCTGTCCACTACTTTTCACTACTGACAAGCACCTCAACCTACTTTTTTATAGATGTTTCTTAGAAGATTGACTATAAGTCCTTTTCAGTTTGATTTTATTTGTCTAAACTAACTAGGTGAGATTTGATTGCTTTGAATTTTATAATCAATTTTAGGTTTCATGAAGGTAGTCTGTGGGTGTTCATGTTGTTCTATGCCCATAATTTTCAATGTGGTGTCTTTTATGAAACTCCTACAGATGCACACATACTCTTCAGGGGAGTAAAAAAAAGAAATAAAGAAAAAAACCCACTGTGTTTTGAGTTATAGCAGCAGCCAAATTCCTCTTGAAACCGGTTAACTTACATGCATCTTGCATCTTCCTTAAGGTTAAAAAGAGCCACTTCATTTTAAAATAATGTAATAAAAACACTGCTGTCAGGCTGAGACCTTGTCTGCCAAGCCTAACCCTCAAATGAAGTTTTACAGCCAAGTTATAAATCCCTAAAAGTGGAGCTGGTAGTGAGGGTATTGACAGAACCTTATCTAAGGAGTCCTGTTCTGGTGGGGAGGGGGCTCAAACTGAGGGTTTCAAAACAAAAGATGGTCTGATAGCAGAGGCTCAGTCACTTGCATAGATAGTTTGGCCATACGTGGTAAGCATGATGCTAGTTTATTTATTTGTTTATGAGTGTGTATTAACCACCAGGGTTTGTATATTCTCAACCTCTCTTTCATCCTTTTTTTTTTAAAAACAAGAGTTCTGCTGTCTGTAAACATTTCTGTGCTGACCATGCCTTTGGCTTAGTCAACATATGAAATCCATAAAGGCTTATTTTTTGATAAAAGAAATGGCTAAAGACAATTGACATTATCGTTTGAAGTTCATGGCATTTCATGCTAATTTAGTAATGTAGAAATGGAACAGAGGCCTGGATTTGTGTAAAGAACTTGTCCAAGGTTGTAACCCTTAACATATTTTGTACATGCTTTTTGTTCTGTTTTTTTCTCCTATACAAGAAATTTAATATGATTTTGATTAGTTTCTGATGAGTTGAAATTTTGGTAAGTGCAACTCCAGAATTGGAGTATTCTGTCACCACCATATTTGGGCAACAATGTAGAAAGGCTATTGTATTCGCTTTATTGTTCAAATAATGAAAGGCTATATATAGAAACATTACTGAAAGAAAATATTCCTACTGTCTACCTAAAACTACGTTGATCCATGTATAATGGTTCTCAGAACATTCTGGTCCAAAATTACTTCAATATTGAGTCGAAGAAGAACATCCGAGACATCTAAATCCCTTTCTTATTTTGGATAGACTGCCACTAACTTATCACATGACTTCATTTGAGTCACTTTACCTTTCTGTAGTTCCTGTTATCTCACCAGATGCCAAGTGAAGATCAAAATCCATATGAACTACAGAAATACTGTGGGACTTTACCATTCAAAACAGAAGGAATTACAGGGGTACCTTATGATTTGTAAAAGGTATTAGCACATTTCTGAATGAAAAAAATAGTGTCCCTATACCAAGGATATTACTGACTACTATGGCTAAGACTGTTTTTTTAGTAACATTACAGTTAACCTGTGTGTATCCATTCAATGAGTTGGGACAAAGGTTTACATACTGAAGTAATGTGAAAAGCTATCTTAGAGTGATAGATTTGGGGCAGCTTCTACCCATTCTATTGATGGGGTTAAGGTCTTCACACAGAGAGGGCCACAACCTGGGGCCAGTCAAGGGTAATAATAGCCACTTTTTGTGATTCATGTAATGAGGAGCAACAATGCAATCCCGTGTTGATGTGAAGAACAGGTCCACTGTCTCAGACACGGAAGGACCAAGGCGCTTTTGACACGTGAGAAGTGTATATATGCGTGAAACTGTTCCAAAAGCTGTACTCTGTAGTGATTAAAGATTTGTTAAATGCAAAAGTGTAGGACTCTAAGGAAGAAACTGAGCAACTGGATTTATTTTATGAGTCTATGTTTCAGAAGTACTCACAGAAATATGAATGTGGAGCTATGAACTGGGAAGTGTCAGCCTGGAGTCCAGACTCGCTGGAGCTTGGGTCTCCTAGAATTCCTTGATGGAGATAACAGCAGCAGCAATATCCTCAAGTGTGCTGAAATGGACTAAGAGCTTTTTGCTTGTAGAAACACATATATATCTATGCATAGCCAGCCGCCTGAGAACAGCGTCCTGGCCCTGGATGACCCTCAGCTCTGTCCCTATTCCAGGGTTACATGCCAGTAGAAGGGATGTTCAAACCTCAAATATTATGATCAAGCTTTCCACATTGGGATTTAGAAAATGGGAAGCCTTACTGCTCTAGCAAAAATGTCTATAAATGAGGGACTTCAGTCACAAAGCCTCTCATTCTCTCTATTCCCTCCACAACTACAATGAATATGAGCATGTTTGCTTCCATTCTGTGCATCTGGTAGTTCCTAGGACTTCTGACTGAACCTGGGTCAACGGTAATACCACAGTAACATCCTACTGTGTTTAGAATGTACACCCAGCTGTGTTTGCAATTTTTAGAGCTGAAACACAAGCTGCAGCATCTCAAGAAATAACGGGAAACAAAACAATACAGCAAGCCAGCGTCCATCATGCACTCTTT
Organism: Hypotaenidia okinawae; assembly: GCA_027925045.1. NCBI lineage: Eukaryota > Metazoa > Chordata > Aves > Gruiformes > Rallidae > Hypotaenidia > Hypotaenidia okinawae. The sequence continues at coordinate 63,764,582 of BSDF01000002.1, forward strand.
CTGTTGCCTCACAGAGCTTTAATTTAATTTTTCAGTGAAAACTTTTGTGTCTGTTAATAGAAATTCAATCAACTGTTTGAACAGTAAATACAAGATGGTTTGTACAAAAAGAAATTCTGTTAACAAGGTAGTGGAGCATGTTCTGAAACCTCAACTGAAAATATACGTGTTAAATAATGTTCAGAATGTACCACAGTACAAGAAGTTTCTGAAGCCTCCTAGCTAGCAAATATCATATTTAATTTCCTTTAAGGTATAAGGCTTAGTTCACATTTTTTGTCTTCATGCTCCTTTCAAAGCTATGAGTGAGTGCACACTGCTGTATTGTCCCATAACAAAGGTTGACCCAGCTCAGTACCTTGCCTCCAACACAGGTAAGGAATGAATTACTAGTCAAGAGTTTAGGAACAGGGAAAGCATTTGGCACTGCCCTCTCAAACTATTCTCCCAGTTTCTGACAAACTGTGTCTCAGAAACCTCCTAAACTGGAACTTGTATTTTTGTCATCTATTTCTTTCGTTAGATGTGTGTGTGGAGAGATGGTTTTCTGAAACTAAGGAAGGAGTTGACTTCCTCACTATTAGACTTCCTCACTATTAGATTTGAGGCTTTTTTTGTAGAATACCATTATTGTGGAATCTAGCATGTGGTCCTAACAGAATCCCTGTCTGTGCAAGATGTGGGACGTCTAGAATTCAGGACTCTGTTCTCCCAAAGTCAGGCACCAATCAGTCTCTCATCTTTTTGGTGAGCAGTATTGAAACTATTGAAACTCTTCCAGAAAGGACCTAGCAATGGCATCCTATGACAAGGACATTGAGATGCACAGGAGCGGCATGTTCAAGTGCGTCAATAGTACAGATACAGGCATCTTTTGGCCTATTACAGAGAGTCACAAGAAGGAAGTGGATGCACAGAGCCATGCCTTTGAATACCAGCCTGATTCTCAAAATGAGCTATGGGTTTTACCTTCATGCCCAACAGTAGTGCAATAAACAACAAAGTCCACACATGTCATGGACAGTTTGATCTTCCATATGAGAAGAGTCTTATTTGGGGGATTTCTTTTCGTGTGTGTGTTTGTGTGTGTGTATGCTTTGGTAATCGCACAGAACATAGAAGGCCCAACTAGTTGGAAGACTGTGCCCTGCATTTTGGGAAGTGGTCAGGCTTACAGTATTGCCAAAGGCATTTTCTATCTTGGACATGGAAGCAATTGGCTGCCAGTGCAGTGCTGGCACTTTTCATGGGGAATTTAGATTGGGAAAAATGGTAAGCATGGGGTAGGAAGAGGATTGTGTTTGATCTAAGCCATTTGTTCTTACCTCCTTCCCCTACTCCCCATGCTCAAATACTGTAAATGAAAAAACATTTGTTGTGTTTACTAAATGCCTGAGAAAAGTCTGTCACTGAAATGAAAATGAATGCTTTGCTGGGTTATAGAAATGTAGAAACAAAGACATACACCTAGACAAATGAATAAGAGTTGATGTGTATATTGCAAACTCTGTTAAAAAAGCTGCCTCAGATAGGTCTCACAATAACTTCCATTTGGAGGTGTCTAAATCAGAAATCTTAAATTTGTTACTCAAGAATTAAGGAAGAGAGCATAATATCAGTGTATGAAAAATTAAAACTCAGGGGGCCATCTTTCAAGATCAATGAAGATCCACATAGTTTTGTGTAAAGGCAATCAGATGCAATTTTTTTTTTTTGCCTTTTAATACTTTACTGCAGGTTTAATTGCAGCAATATTTCAATGCCAAAGAGAGTAATTTGCAGCTTGAATACAGCATTAGATCTGCAATACCCAACATTTTAAAACCTCAGTATAAAAATGAGCATTTGGTACTAGTACCACAAGAATTCTCATTTCCTGTTCAACTTTCAAAGAAATTGAAGTTAAATGTCTATATTAACGTTTATAAAATTTTAGGAGTGATTCCCTTATTACATAATTAGCTTAAGCACTCTGCATATCTGCCGATTAGAGACATTACTCAGAGTCTGCCCTGGAACAGCTGCATTCCTAGACAGAAAAAGATACTAATGTGGCCCTGGGGGAGAGCTCTCCATTTTGACAGAATAAAACATTCTTGGAATACAGTTATTACAATTCATAATTGTTCACTTTAGGGGAAAAAAAAAACCCCAAAACCCCAACAGGGAAAAAAGTATCTTGTTAATGAAACAAAGATTTCTAATACATTCATATTTCAAAATTCTCTGCAGTTGAGGATGCAGGTAGCTGGTGTGTGTGTGTGTGTTCTCCATGTTATGTATAAGGAGGAAGTAAAAGTGGGAACTCTGACTACGTGCAGCTCCCTAAATCTGATCAGACAATGACAATAAGGGTAATGACAATAGGGATGAGTATTAGAGGAGAGTGCTATGATTCAGCTGATTAAGCATGAGCCCAAACTGCATGAATTTAGAAGTAGCAAAGCATGTGAGTCCATTTGATTGCATCTGTGATACTGCTACCAGGTGATGGGATTTCAGCAAAAGAAACATAGAAAAGGGAAATAAGGCAGAAACTCAACTCCTCTGGAGTTATCACATCAATTAATGACTCCCCGGCTGACATGATCAGGAACTGCTACACTATTAAAAAAATCCCCTAATTACTACAAATTATTTTCACTGCTTCTCCAGCAGTGTGACAGAGAGAGCTATGGTGATGTCTAGACTTTTCAGGTCAAGTGGGTTAAAGCATGTGGGATCCAACAGTGAAATCTAACAAAGCATAGTTGTGTGGTCCCCAAGAAGAGCTCAACCAGGGTTGTAATGAATGTGTCCTGCTGCAGAGATCTCCTGATTCTGGAAGTCTGGAAAAGCAGTGGCCTCTTCTGCAAGGAAGCTGTTGCTACTTCTGGATTAATTCTGACTCTCAGGGGGAAAAAATTGCACTCCTCCCCACCTCCCCCAAGCTAAAGGAGTTCACATTTAATTGAAAGAAACCTAAAATTTTATTCCAGAGGGTCCAATGTCTTTTTTGCTACTTCAGACTCACTTGAGAAGCAGCAGTATAATTGTAGCTCTCACTATGCTTTAAAACAGTTCTGAATATCCGTGTCCCATCTGGGCGACCTTTAACAAAGCAATTATCACTCCTGTTTGTGAGAACAGTGTTCCTATTTCCTGCCTACAATTCAGTGTGAGAAACTATGGAGAAAACTTAATAAATCTTTCTGACTTGAAACTCCTTTTCTTAGTCAGTTGTAAAAGACCCTTCCAAAACCCTCACACTTTCATATCCTTGGAAGTGGTGTCAAGTACTTAGCATGTTGCCAAAGTGTAAGTGAGTCAAAGCAATGCAGTTCACTACAAGCCAGGGCTGCCTGTCCCACTGAAGCATTGGAGACAGCAGTCATAGTGCTAAGTGAGGCATATCACGTGCGGTAGGTGCCCAATTTCAGCAGGTCTTTCCACTGATGACATATAGAGATGAACTAAAGGAGCTTTGGAAACAAAGTGGTCTGAATTGCTCATTCCTCTCTTGACTCTGAGTACAACAAGAAACCAGTGACTCAATTAGATGATCTGAAACTAGCCTGGTCTGCAATCTTCAACATTAGAATTGTTTTTAAAGCTTTTTCACCCTCCCACTAGGAAATCTGGGGCTTCAGTGTAGATCTGCCTTAAAAAATATTTCATTCATATTCATATAGTGGTGATAAGAGCATTACATAATTCACGTACCATCCATTAGTTATTATTGCTGTTTAAGAAAGAAGAAACTGATTTTGTTTAATTTAAAACCAGCTCTGACACTGTAGCTTTCTCAGTCTAACCTGAACCTCAGTGAGTTAGTATTCAGCTGAAGAAAGATTGTCTAAGAAGTAAGAGAGATTAAAAAAAAATGGAAAAAATAAGGTGAAGCCAGGAACGACTGTACAGGAATGAAAAAATGAAGATTGCAAAAGAAACAAAAGAAAGAAATTCAGCAGAATATGTAACATTAGTCTTCACACTGAAAAATACAAATGTGATGACATTGCATTGATGGAGTTTGTATTAGACTGATCTGCAAATATTGACAATTATATTCCTTTCTACTACAAAAATTATGCATGCTTTCACAAAAGGGATCTTGCTAAATGTCTTTTGTTTATGTGATTCTTAAGCATGCCAGCACCGAGTGTCTTATTGATGGGTCCATTAATTATGATTTCTGGTTACCTTAGTGGATCTCCTTAAAAGTAAAGTTGAAAATACCCGATTTTTTTTGTCAGTGAATAAACAGAGTGGGATTTAGAGAAGAATAGTTTGCACACTACCCAGTAAACTTAATCCCAGTTCCATTTTCCTTCCTTCTAACATTTAGGTTTGGTACCTTTCAACATTGATAGACTTTTTTTTTTTTTCTGCCCTACCCACCAATATTTTATTATTTTCTTGGAAGGAAGTTAGAAATCTTAAGATATCTCTTCCAATTTTATATAAGCTGGACTGGATTCTTTGCTTACTCTAGACAGAAATGAAGACCTTTTCTCTTTTAAATTGGGTGTGCTTTCCCGTAGAAGATGTGACCAATGGTTCAGCGAAACAAGCAGTGGGCTTTTCAAACTGAGTGGTAGCTTCCAGGAATAGTTTTCAAATAAAGAAAAGGACCTGCAGTCTTTAGAAACATGCTGCAGGACAAAGTACTTTGCTATGATGCTTAATGGCACTAAATGGAGAGGGAGTGGATTTCCAGTGGAACAGTTCTGGATCCCTACTGATTGAGCTGATATACCTAAGAGGAACTGAATTGTCTATTCAACTAGAGAAACTGAGCTGGTTGCCTGCACAGGCCACTTCTTAGAGTGGTGACTGTTTAAGTGTATGTGCCACATGCAAAACTTATTAGGCACTGATTAAAAGTTGCCATGTGGATGGTGGCAAACAATATATTGTGGCACTTACACAGCGCATTGGTAATTTTGCCACAATATTAATACATTTATGCTTAGATACAGAAGGGATGTAAGCAAACTTTTGCCAGTGTTGTATTTTTCAGGAAACAGAACATTAACAGCCCAAGATATAAAGCTCTGGCTGTTACAAGTTGAATTAGCAGATATTAGGGAATTAATATGAGTTGTGAAAACTGAATTTACACATTATATGGTCGGCTGAGTAATACACATAATTCATAACAATCAAGAAAGTGGGAATGGTGAGATAAGATTTGGGGTATGGTTCTCAAAGCCTTCAGGAAGCTTTGTCCTTGTTGCTAATTAATTGGAATTTTCAACTTCTGGCAAAAATTCTAGCAGACAGCCTGCAGGATATGATCTGTAAGATTATTAGCCCAGACCAAGCAAGCTTTGTAAATGAATGACTACGACCAGAGAATTACAATGAAAATACTGAATATTATCTAAAAAGCTAGTGGCATGCAGGAACCCTGGCAGCTTACTCAACCAATGATAAAAAGACCTTTGACAAAATAAACTTGAGGATTCCTATATGCACATTAGGAGAGAAGTCAGATATTTATAAGCTGGTAAGAACTTTTATATGAGGCTCTCAAAATAAATGGCACTTTAAAAATTACCTCTGCAAGGGAGCATTTTTCAGCAGATGACGGTACAAGTCTGATGAATGTTTCAGGGTTCTTCTTTTGGTTTTCCCGTATTTTTGGGAAAAGAAAAAGCTTACAATTGGGCAAGTAGTATGATAGCTGACTGTATCAATGTGACAATGTATCCAGAGGAGGGCCACAAAGATGACCAGGGGACTGGAGCACCTCTCTTATGAAGACAGGCTGAGAGAGTTGGGCTTGTTCAACCTGGAGAAGAGAGGCTCCGGGGGGACTTAATGTGGCCTACCAGTACTTCAAGGATAGTGGGAGAGGGACAGTTCATCAGGGAGTGTAGTGATAGGACAAGGGGCAATGGCTTCAAACTGAAAGAGGGTAAGTTTAGATTAGACATTAGGAAGAAATTCTTTATTATGAGGGTGGTGAGGCACTGGCACAGGTTGCCCAGAGAGGTTGTGGAAGCCCCCTTCCTGGCAGTGTTCAAGGCCAGGTTGGATGAGGTTTGGGGCAGGTGGGTGTCCCTGCCCATGGCAGGGGGTTTGGAACTTGATGACCTTTGAGGTCCCTTCCAACCTGAACCATTCTATGGTTCTATGATTCTATTACACTTAATAGTCTCAGATAGTTTCCAATAGTTAATGTGTCCATAGTTAAAAGACTATCAGTAGCAATAATGTTTTAATTGAAAAGTGTGTGTGTGTGTTTAACTGCATCTCACCTCATCATGCTTATTGGAAAGTTTTTGTGACTTATTTCCAGAAATGTGTTATTTTCTCTTGTATTTGCAACGTCTCCATAGAGTTAACATCACTGCAGGCAAAATAAATATAGCATCTATAAAAATAACAACTTAACCTGCTTTTGCTAGTGAAGCATCTATTCCCAAATATTATTATTCAGAATAACACCTTCAGGAGAGCTGAAAACAAGCGAGGCATATACTGGGTCAGAGTTAGGGATGGGACTAATAATGAACAGCTGGTGATAGGGGTCTACTACAGGCCACCTGATCAAAGAGAGACTACTGATGAGGCTTTCTTCCTTCAGCTGCAGGAGGCATCGCAGTCACATGCATTCTTGGAAGAGAAGAAAGTCATGAGGAGTAGTCAGCATGGATTCATCAAGGGGAAATCGTGCTCTACCAATCTCATAGCCTTCTACGATCTCATGACAGGCTGGGTAGATGGAGGGAGAGCAGTGGATGTCATATACATTGACTTCAGCAAGGCCTTTGATACTGTCTCCCATGACATCCTGATAGCAAAGCTGAGAAAGCATGGGATAGATGAGTGGACAGTGAGGTGGGTTGAGAATTGCCTGTTGGACCGAGCCCAGAGGGTTGTGATTCATGGAGCAGAGTCTGACTGGAGGCCTGTGACTAGCGGTGTTCCCCAGGGCTTGGTGTTGGGTCCAGTCTTGTTTAATGTCTCCATTGACAATCTTGATGAGGGAATAGCATCCACCATCAGCAAGTACACCAATGATACAAAGCTGGGAGGAGTGGCTGACACACAGGACACGGTCCTGCCATCCAGCGAGACCTGGACAGGCTGGAGAGCTGGGCAGGGAGAAACCTAATGAAGTTCAACAAAAGCAAGTGTAAAATCTTGCACCTGGGCATGAACAACCGTTTGTATCAGTACAGGCTGGGGGATGACCTGCTGGAGAAGAGCTCAGTGGAGAAGGACCTGGGGGTCCTGGTGGATGACAGGTTGGCCGTGAGCCAGCAGTGTGCATCGGTGGCTAAGAGAGCCAATGGGATCCTGGGGTGCATCTGGAGGAGTGTAGCCAGCAGGTCAAAGGAAGTGATCCTCCCCCTCTACCCTGCCCTGGTCAGGCCCCACCTGGAATATTGTGTCCAGTTCTGGGCTCCCTGGTATAAAAAGGACAGGGATCTCCTGGAGAGAGTCCAAAGAAGGGCTACGAAGATGATTAAGGGCCTGGAGCATCTCCCCTATGAGGAAAGGCTGAATAAGTTGGGACTGTTCAGCCTTGAGAAGAGAAGACTAAGGGGGGACCTAATTAAAGTCTATAATTATCTTAAGCATGGGATGCAGGGAGAATCAGCCAGCCCCTTCTCAGTGGTCTGTGGAGACAGGACAAGGGGCAATGGCTGCAAGTTGGAGCACAGGAAGTTCCGCACCAACATGCGGAAGAACTTTTTCCCAGTGAGGGTGACAGAGCCCTGGCACAGGCTGCCCAGGGAGGTGGATGAGTCTCCTTCTCTGGAGATATTCAAGGGAGGTGGAGTCTCCCTTTGGAGATATTCAAGACCCACCTGGACGCCTATCTGAGTGAAATGTCCTAGGGAGCTGCTTTGGCAGGGGGTTGGACCCGATAATCTCTTGAGGTCCCTTCCAACCCCTACAATTCTGTGATTCTATGATTCATCCTTATGGGGGACTTTAACCACCCAGACATCCGCTGGAAAAACCACGCGGCAAGCTGCAAGAGATCCAGGAGACTCCTGGAGTCTCTAGATGACAACATTCTGGTTCAGGTATTGGACAGACCGACTAGAGAAGATGCCTTGCTGGACCTGGTTCTCACCAATGTGGGGGAGATCATTAAAGGTGTTAAGATTGGAGACAGCCTGGGCTGCAGTGACCATGCCCTAGTTGAGTTTGCGATCTCAAGGAATGTGGGCCTGGCAAAGAGTGGGATCAGGACCCTAAACTTTAGGAGAGCAAACTTTAGCCTGTTTAAGGACTTGTAGGCCAAGATCTTCTGGGAGGTGGTCCTTAGAGACAGAAATGTTGGGAAACGTTGGCTACTCTTTAAGGATATCTTTATGAGAGCTCAAGAGCTCTCTGCCCCTCTGAATAAGAAAGTGGGCAGGAGGGGCAGGAGACCAGCATGGTTAGGCAAGGACCTGCTGGTCAAACTGAGGGAAAAGAAAGGCAAGTACAAGCTCTAGAAACAAGGGTGTGTTGCCTGGAAAGAATACAGGGATGCCGTTCAGACTTGCAGAGACAGGATCAGGAAAGCCAAGGCACAGATGGAACTGAACTTGGCGAGGGATGTTAAGAACAACAAGAAGGGATTTTACTGGTACATTGGCCAGAAGAGACAGGCCAAAGAGAGCATACCCCCCTTGGTAAATGAGAAAGGAGAATTGGCTGCAGCTGATGTGGAGGAGGCTGAGGTACTGAATGAGTTCTTTGCCTTGGTCTTCTCTGGCAGCCAGGATTCTCATAATTCTCAAGTCCCAGAACCTTGCACCCCTGGACCCCTAGGTGGGAACTAGGGGAGTAAATCTCCCCCACTGTAAGGGCAGAGCAAGTCCGAGACCACCTCATGAGACTGAATGTCTACAAGTCTATGGGGCTGGATGACATGCATCCCAGGGTCCTGAAGGAGCTGGCTGATGTGGTTGCCAAGCCACTCTCCATCATATTTGAAAAGTTGTGGCTGTTGGGCGAGGTCCCTGGGGACTGAAAAAAGGGTCACATCACACCCATTTATAATAAAGGGAGCAAGGAAGACCCAGGGAATTACAGGCTGGTGAGCCTCACCTCTGTGCCTGGGAAGATCATGGAACAGATCCTCCTGGATGACATGTTGGAGCACATGAGGGATGAGTGTGTGATCTGGGACAGCCAGCACAGCTTCACCAAGGGAAGGTCGTGCCTCACCAATCTGGTGACCTTCTGTGATGGAGTGATGGCATTGGTAGATAAAAGGAAGGCAACAGATGTCCTTTACCTGGACTTGTGCAAGGCCTTTGACATGTTCCTCCACCACATCCTTATCTCTAAATTGGAGAGATGTGGATTTGATGGGTGGACCATCCAGTGGATAAGAAACTGGTTGACCGAACGTAGGCAAAGGGTGGTGGTCAATGGGTCTGTGTCCAGGTGGAGGCTGGTAACAAGCGATGTCCCCAGGGGTCTGTCTTGGGACCGATGCTCTTTAACATCTTTATCAATGACATTGAGTGCACCCTCAACAAGTCTGTGGATGACACCAAGTTGAGTGGTGTGGTTGACACAACAGAAGGAAAGGAAGCCAACCAGAGGGATCTTGACAGGCTGGAAAGGTGGGCCTGGGTGAACTTAATGAGGTTCAACACTGCCAAGTGTCAGGTGTTGCACTTGGGCTGGAAGAATCCCAGACATATTTACAGACTGGGAGAGGAGCTCCTTGAGAGTAGGCCTGCTGAGAAGGACCTGGGTGTCATGGTGGATGAGAAACTTAACATGAGCCAGCAGTGTGCTCTTGCAGCTCGGAAGGCCAATGGTATCCTGGGCTCCATCAGAAGAGGGGTGGCTAGCAGGGACAGGGAGGTGATTGTCCCTCTCTACTCTGCCCTCGTGAGGCCCCATCTGGTGTACTGTGTCCAGATCTGGGAGCCCCAATACAAGAAAGATGTAGAACTGTTGGAGAGGATTCAGAGGAGGATTAGAGGGCTGGAGCACCTCCCCTATGAGGAGAGGCTGGGGGAGCTGGGCTTGTTCAGCCTGGAAAAGAGAAGGCTGCAGGGAGATCTCATTGCAGCCTTCCAGTACCTGAAGGGAGCATACAAACAGGAGGGGATTCAACTTTTAAAAAGGGTAGACAATGGCAGGACAAGGGGGAATGGATTAAAGCTAAAGGAAGGAAGGTTTAAATTAGATATTAGGGGGAAGTTTTTTACAGAGAGAGTGGTCAGGTGCTGGAACAGGCTGCCCAGAGAGGTTGTGGATGCCCCGTCCCTGGAAGTGTTCAAGGCCAGGTTGGATGGGGCCCTGGGCAACCTTGTGTAACTCCAGGCCTGGAGGTTGGTGGCCCTGACTGTGGCAGGGGTGTTGGAGCTCTATGATCCCTGGGGTCCCTTCCAACCCATGCCATTCTATGATTCTATGATATATACATAGTAAATAGTTTCTACAAGTTATTTTGCCATTGTTTTCACGGAAGCAAGCCCAACATGTCATCTGTCATCTGGTCTGCATGGCCACTGATACCGGTATATTAGTTTCTGCAATGCAATAACTTTACAATGACAATTTTAAAAATCTGACTAAGAATTAGAAACACAGAGCTGATAGATAATGGAATGCTAACAAGTAAGAGGCAATATCTGATTTATACTGAAAAATAAAGAAACTTGGTTTATCTATTTGGTATTTCTAGTAATACAAGTGCCTTATTCAAATTTAGCCTACTGGCAAAGAAAGTTGCTTACACTGCATCCCCAAAAGTCAGTCAAATTAAAAAAAACGCCACAAACTTGATTTCAGGGGGCTTTTCTTGCTGAAAGCTGATCTCTGGAAATATTCCATAAGAATCAGTTTTTCCTTTATTAGGATATATTAAACGATGCTGCCAGATGATCTTGCAATATGTCATAGGTACTGATCTGAAAGTAATTTCTCTTGTTGTGCAAAGTCCTCAGTGCATCTAACATGATCTTGCCATAGGTACGGAATGATGTTCAACCTGAAATTACAAGGAAACAAGGATCAAGATGCTCCTCAACTGATTTACTATCACTATCACTTGTGATAAATGAATATGACCTGCTGATGCAATACCTAGGAAGGTGGGAAGAAGGAATAAAACTGTACCGTGCATCTTGTGATCACTCCTCCAGTTTGATCACAGAGTCTCGGGAAGGGAAAATGTTCCTCCAATCTGAGAGCTTACAGGAGAACATGCATAAAAGTCCTGTCCCTGTAAAGGTGAATGCCATCCCAGGAGTAGTTAGAGAAAGCATACTTTCAGAGCTTTGCAGAGTAAGAATGAAACTGAACATGGAGAGAAGTGACAATAGTGAAAAACATTTAGTCAGATTCAAATTAGAAATCAGATGTGCATTTTTGTCTGCTACTGTATGTAGTTATCAAAACAATCTGAGAGTCTCCTTTTCCTTGTAGATCTTAACTCAAAGCTGAGAATGGCACCCCTCTTGTTTAACTTTGGGTGTCTTCTGCGTCGACCTCTGCTGCCAAGCAGGTCATCCAGACTTCCTTCAGTTTTAATGTGGAGACATAAATATGTGCAAAGAGAACTTGGTTCATCCAATCTGCTTTAGGAAGATTTAAAAGTTGGGGTTTTTTTGTTGCTGGGTTTGTTTTTGGGTGGGGTTTTTTGGTTCTTTTTTTTTGTAATAGCCAATAAAATTCTATTTTTTTCATTCCTTTCTTATGAAGAATTGCCATGACTAACTCACAGGCGGACATATCATGTGAATCTCACTTTGCATGGCTTTAAAATCACATGTTGGAGAGGAACTGAAAGTTATGAAGCTTGAATGGAAAAATACCTAGGTGAAATCTGAAGGCCAATCTTATGCAGCATGCTAGAGAAAACTTGTAGATAGATCCCTCTGGCCTTACAATTTTAATTTTAGGGAAGAAGACCTGACTAGGAACGGAGCAATAAAAACTGAAGTGATGCCAAAAGGCGAAGGTACTGTAGTGATGGTTAATTTTAAAGCTAGTTATCTAGCGTCCTTTCAAAAGCTAAGTAATACTGGCAGCAGAATGATACTGCAATGAATGAATGATACTGCAAAACTCCAGTTTCCTGGAAAATATGAAAGTAGTAAATGAAAAGAGAAAAGGAGCACACATGCTACTTCTGAAAGGAACAGTGAAGAAACCAGAGAGAACAGAACCTTACAAAATGCAGATACCAAAGTTATTACTTAAGTCAGGGCATTTATGCCTGTTAATAGGAACAACGGAAAAAACTTCAGTGGAAAATGGCTTGTATATAGTGTATATATGTATGTTGGGCTATATACCTCTTAGGAGAACATAGCTTTTAGTTTGTCCCCAGATGACACTGATTTCTCTTATTACATGGATGTTTAGGTGTTATTTTAGGCATGGAATTTGAATGTGGGAATAAGCACTGCAGGATTAGTCCTTTTGCATTGTCTCCAGTCATACTCTCTGCATCAGGTAGTTGTTCAGCTCTAATATCACTCTGCTGATATATCATAACTCCCACTTTATAAAGATTCTTTTTTCTCCATTGTTATTTCCTCTTGCTAGCCAGACACATACTCAATATGTTAAAAATAAATACGGTCTGCATATTTTGATTCCATGACCAAACAGAAACTTTTTCAATGAATGAGTGTGGGCTGCTTATATGTCTTCTCTATTGCAGTGTTTCACAACACTGTTGACAAGTCACATCATTTCCAAGGTTCTTAAAAGCAGTTAATATAATGTTCATACTAGCAATAATTAGCAAACAGACTATATGAATAATCACAGTCATTCCCACAAAGATTTCTTGTTTTCACAGCCCAATCCATTACTTGCTTCAATGAACCGTCTTGTTGTTAATTTGCAGGGCTTTCACCCCTAGGTGATGGAAATACCTGCCCTCTTCCCAGTCTCCCATTAAGTATGGTTTTCAGTAATATGTATAATTCATGAGAAAAATTTGTTTGTCAAGCATTCCAGACAGGTCACTTAAATCCTAGATCAATTGATAATGTTCACACCAACATGGCCTGGAATGAAAATAACCCTTACACTGACTTCAGTATTTCCTTTAAACTATTGAGTTGGGCTACAACTTTTAAAGATGCATAGGAGTCATTACTATTTTAAATAAAGATTAGCAACAGAGCTTTAAAAGAAAAAAAAGATTGCAACCCAGAATGCACTTCTACAAATATAATGTGCTGTCGCAAACCCATTTTGGTTTTTCTTGCAGCAGCGTGTGGGAAGCTGAATGAGGAAGACAGTTCAGGTAGCTTTAGCTACGTGCTTTCTACCTTAACATGTCAGGGTGAAATCTATCTGAAACAGTGGAGTTGTCATTCAATGTATGTTGAGTGCCCAGATTAAAATTTCCTTCCCCATTATATCTCCCCTCTTTCCCAGCAAGAGTTTTCTATCCTGTGCCACACGAAATGTCATGAGCAAAATCTAAATAGAAGTACCCTTGATAGCAGTTAATGTCAGCTGTACATATCATATCTTCTTGTACCCAAAGGGTCTGCTTTCTGTTTCCATTCTTCATCTCTTATGCATCTTTATGCCAGCATTGAACAGAAATACAGCTTTTCTGTTTGGCATGTGATACTTTGGGAAGATGAAGGCAGAAGAGAGCGCTGCTCAAAGTTTGGATTTTTTATATGATATCCTGGACATACTGATGGCAGTAGACGTTTTCCCAGTGATATTTATGGAACCAAGGCTCTATCTAGGTCTGGATCTGAAAGAGAGTATTAATTGTATTTTGATTCACATTAAGAAAATTCTGATTTTGTGGAAATTACATATAACTAAGAATTTTACTATCTTACATTTGCAGTTACTGTATTTATTCGATTTATTCTTCCATTTATATTTTAAACCAGCAGCCAGTACTCTGGATCCTCTCAATATAAACAAGCCTGAGTACTACAGTGCCCACCTATAATTAAAAAATAGATATATGTAAATGTGACATTTTAGTGAACAGGTGTAAATATATCAGTCTGCTACAAGCTAGCATTTCCTGCTCATAAACACTATTCCCTTATTGCTCTGTGCTCACTGTGCTTAATCCTGCAGGAATTTTGATGTTTGCTGCTACACTGTGTAATGTACAGAACTTTATATAAATGTATGCAGAGAGCTGTGACGTTTACATAAATACTTCTGACTAAACAAATACTAAAAAAAGAAATCAAAGCTCTTACACTGATATTGCTTACTTGTGTTGCATATTGGAAACCTAAAAATTGACCTTCTTTCTTTGATCATCGGCAATTCTCACTAAGCCATACTTTCATAAGCAGCCAGTTGCTGAACTCTTACTCAGACCAGCAGAAGCCAGGCTAGATCCTTCTGCATATACCACTGTTGGTGCTTAGGCACGTAGGTGGAAGTCAGGACAAAGGCACAACCCTACCTCACTGAGAAGGTCTGAGCCACTACCATGGATAATGCTCCTAAAACAAATAGGTGTGGGCAGGGTTCCCTTCTGCAGGTGCTGCATAGTGGCCCAAGATCCCTCTAACATAAATGGAGATGATACACACCTTCCCCAGGGGTTAATACACTGTCTTCCTAGAAAAAAGTCTAGGCAAGTGGGATGACTCATATTGAGGAGTCACTGCACAGGCACATGAGAAACCTAACATCAAGTTCATGCTGAAGCTTTTGTTGTTTATCTTAAAGGTTTAGATGAAGTCAATCTTGCTTCAAGACATTTATTTTCTTCCCCCTTCAAGCTTTTATATATATATTTAATAAAGTAAGTTGTCAGCTTGCTATTTTCTTGTTTCATAGCGTCACTGCTCCTGCAGGTCCATGTGTATGCTACACCTTAATATGGGGGTGGGTCTGAGTCACTAAGGTCATCAGACAAGATGATCTCCTCAAGCTTTGAAGTCCATTAGGCAGGGATACTTCCCTAGTACACTCCAGCACAGTGTTGGCCCAGCATTTATAGAACAGCAATTCATAATGACAAATATTCAAGTGAGGGACTGATGGATGACTGTTTTCCCCACCTTTTCCAGGACTTAGTAGCTTTATGAAATGCTGTCTTTGTTTATGAAATTGTTTTAAGAAATTCCTGAAGCCAGAATGTCTGTCCTCAGCTGTGTCTCTAAACTGGACACTGTTGTACTGACTACACAAAATATGCAATGACTTTAGGCTATGCTTCTGCTGGCAAAGACCTGAAAAGCCTTGGCTTCTGTTGCACCCAGGAAAATAAGGGGGCTGTGGCTCAGCATCTACTGTTGTTGGAGCGTTGCTCAGTGCTGCCTCACCTCAGCAGCTGCAGCAGCTGCAAACCTAGTTTTTCCAGGGCTTTTTCTGCCAGCAACTCTGCATCTCAGATCCATTCCATCCCACATCTGCCCCTTTCTATGACAAGGGTCCTGGATCCTTAATCTTGTGATGCCAGATGCCCATTTTGCCTGTGCTGCGAAGAAGCCTTGAGCCAGGTCTGCGAGGAGATGATTGTAAAGGGAATAAAAATAAGGGTTTTGGTAGGGCAAGTGACTGGACGTTTGGTACGACAAGTTTCACACGCTTGTGTATTGGGGATACAAATTGCCAAGAGCACATTCATGTTTGTGCTGGATACATGAAACCTCTAGTTGCATGAGCCAATTAGGATGGCTGCATATAACGGACAAGGCAGGTAGCAGGGCAGGTATTTAAAAGTAAGTTCTTCAGACATGTTCTTCATCTGGTGTAATTGGTATAGCTACCTCCTCTTTAATGAACTGATACCTGCTTCTACCAGCTGACCCCAATTTTCCTATATTTTAAATCTAATGCTGTACTACTTGTACTATTTTGCCTACTATTGAAAACATTAGCTTGTTTCTATCTTGGCTTTTGGACTTCAGTAAACTTCTGGCTAAATGATCATTGCAAAGACCTCAGATCATGCAATCACTTAATGAGGGGGGATGTGTGGACTTAGACACTCAATTTGTTTCCTGATATCTAAACAAATCTAAGCTGTCTGTATATGAAAGAACTGTCCCCTTATTACCAGGAGAGGTAAGCTCTGCAGGGCAGAAGCTATCTTTCTCTTCTGTTTGCCCAGTGGCCAGGCAAATTCTTTTTATTGTGTTTTGGTTGTGCCTAGAGGCTAGGTCATGGATCAGGGCCTCTCTGCGCCAGACACTATACAGAGGCTTGACAAACAAACGGTTTTTACCCCCAAAGCCTGCTGATTTATATACCCCTCCAGTTACATAAATAACAGTTTGGCTATCAAGGTGTCCTTGTCCTGCAGGGATGTTGTTTATGTCAAATGTTGTATTTAATTGTCCCTATGCTGAGATGAGCACATGCAGTGCAAACTATGCAACATGGACCAGCTTGGTCCCATAACAAAATACATCCTGCTCCTGCCCCCAGTGTGTCAGGAAAGCTGTGGGTAAGAGTATGACTATGTCTGTGTAAGTGTTGTTGTTTAACCCAGCTGGCAACCATTTGCTCACTCTTCCTCCCCAGTGGGGTAGGGGAAATAATAGAAAAAAAAAGCTAAAACTCATGGGTTGAGATAAAGACAATTTAATAGGAAAGGAAAGGAAGATGATTATAGTAATACTAAGAACAACAATAAGAACAACAACAACTATAATGACAATGATAAAATCAATGATAAAATAGCATACTAAACAAGAGATAAATAGCACAACTGCTTACCGTCCACTGCCCAGTGCTGGTGGTTGTGCCCTCAGCCAGCTTCCCCCAAGTTGTATTCTGAGCATGGAATCATAAGGTCAGTTTGGATCAGCTGTTCTGGGTGTCCTCCTTTCCAGCTTCTTGTGCACCCCCAGCCTGCTTGCTGGTGGAGCAGTATGAAAAACTGAGATGACCTTGACTTGGTTTAGATATTTTCTAGCAATAAATGAAATATCAGTATGTTATCAACATTATTCTCTTCGTAAATGCAAAACACAGTACTATAACAGCTGCTAGGAAGAAAATCAACTCTATTCCAGCTGAAACCAAGACAGTTAGCAAGTGGTGCAGCATGTAGAGTGGCTGAATGGAGTGATCTGGCATCCATACCGTGTGCATTTTGGGAAGGTTTGTTTTAGAATAGCTCTGATGTGCCTTAGCAGTGGAAGCAAAGTTTCTGGTACAGTTTCACCCAAAAGGAGTACAGTTTATGTACCTGAGATTGCTCTCAGATCTCACATGTAGAGAGTGGGACATGGCATTGATGGCAAGATTTGCTTCAGGAGTGCACACCTCACTCTTGTTTAAAGGCAATTAGATTGTTGTGGAGGCTCTGCCCAGCTCAGAAGGCAAGTGAGGCTTGCTGGAGATTATATGATGGCATTTCCATCCTCTTTAACTGTGTTCTGAGAGAAAAAAATAGGGGAAAAAGGCCCATGCAAAATAGTTGCATACAATAGATAAGAGCACTCCTTGATGTGTGAAATGGGGAGGGCTGGGAATAACATTTTATTTTATTACAAGTATGAATATGTGTTTCTTCTAGGGGAGACCTTCCTTCAGTACAGCATGGAGAAAAAGGAGGCCTAACCCTACTAACGTCAGCCTGCATTTCTACAACAGATGTGATGCACCACAACATTTTACAGTGTCAACACCAGAAAAACAAACATTTTATGTGTATTTCAGATGAGAAAGAAGAAATACACATGAAATAATTGTGTGCCTGGTGTTAACACTGGCAAGAGAACATTGGCAATCTTGAGAGTTTAATCTGACAATAAGATGCAGAGGTTAATTCCTAATGGGTTTAACTGATTAGCTCCCAGGAAACTGTTTTATCTGGCACCATGACATCACTGGAGATTAGATTCAATATCATGTAAATCTGTAGGAAGGCCATCTTTTAAATCTTAATATTTCTGAGGGTTTTTTAATATAAAATACAATGTATGTGTAACTAGGTAGAAGTTAGCTCTGACTAAGGGAAAAGGATTGTCTGCATCTTGTCCCTAAATACAGTATATGTTTGAAAATATTTTCCCTTTCAGCTGTCAGTGAAGGAAGTCAGTGCCAGGTTTCATGAGTGTAATATATGGAAAAAATACCTATTCAAACAAGAGGGAAAGATTTTTTTTCGTAGAAATAACCTACCTATCTGCATCTGGGGACACAAGGTCTAAAGAAACCCATGATATCTCACACTAAAAACTATCCTGTAATCTTTCAATGTCCTTATAGTGCAGTGGTCAGAGTTGGGGTATCCTACCTTGCCAGTGCTTTCTTGAGACAAGGCCAGAACCATTCCAACTTGGTATGGTTTTGGTATGACTTTAAAGATACATCAGGTTAAGATTTATCCCTATAATTGTATGAGGAATCAGTGGATTAGATTTCAGCTACAGCCACTTTATGTGGAGAGAATTAGGTTAAAAACCAGCAGGTGCCAAAATGACAGCTGTGGAAAGATGAGCCACAGAACTGTCCAAAAAGAAGTTAACTTGATTCCCTATTTCTCTCTGATTTTTCAACCTTTTGACCTCTTACTATTCCAACAGGCTGTCAAAGAAGCCTAATGGATAGATACCAGATACCCTAGGAAGGAGTCAAGCATAGTCTCTGTATTTGCCAGCTTTTTGAAATATTGTTTTCTATGCCCATTAAGTCCTCAAAGTGCTATCAGGCATCTGAAGGACTCCTATGTTGCCTGGTTAAGAGCCATCTGGAGATAGAAATAATGAATACTGTACAGTATGAATGGTTTTAGTTTTTCTTTCTAATTTCTTGTGAGAAGAACTAAATTATTGTTTTTTTGTCAGATGTGCTCTTCAGAACTTTTCAATGTAAAATATTATTAGCTTTGGTACATGGCCTATTTCTTACCTTAACAAGAAATAAAAAGGTCAAAGGGATCCAGATATCCCGCTCAGCACACTGTTCATTATTTCTTAATCTTTCTGGCTCCCTCAAAATTTCATTCCACCATTATGGTTTGCTTGGTTAAAAACATAAGGAAATCATAGACTGATGTTTGGCCTCAGCTTAGGCCTTATCCAGTCTCTTGGGTGACAAGTAGTCCTGTGGAAATGTCAATAATAACAAATAAGACAGTGCTATATTGTTGAGAAACAACTGTGAAGAAACAAAAGGGTAGCAAGAAAATAACACTCCCAGCATTATTCTTCCTGTTCTGCCATGTCAGCCCAGTTGGGTTTCTCTTCTGTTATTCCTTATATCTTTTGAGGTGGGAACTGTCACCACCTGTACGGGAGAGGAAGACTCATTATACATAAACTTCATGATATTATCTCCACTGCGGTGATATCCTTGCATGTTGGGTAAGTTACACTCTTTAGTATTACACTTATTTATCTTTGTTGCACATATTAAGGACCAGTCCTATTTATGCTAAATAAAAGTGTCCAACTTTGCTAACTGTGTTTTTCTTGTCCTTGTGTGGTCATGGTCAAGGGTAAATATTTGGCTTATATATTGGGTGGAATAAAAGGGTAGTGAGGTGGAACATAACTAAGTAAAATTCCTCTATAAACTTATTTTCATTCAGCATATCATATACTGACACAGAAAGTTGCACATTAACCAGACTTGTGACTACATGCTACTTTAATTGTTTTTATTTGGTACTGTCAATAGCCGGAGGCTTTTTCTATGTATTAATAAACATTACATTAATTTTCCATTGTTCCTGGCCTTAAGATATCACAGGTCAAACTGGAGTCTCATGGATCCCACTGGAAAACAAGACCAAACAAAAATGCCACGTTGTGTCAGGAAGTGATGTCAGTAGCTGGAGTTTTGCTTCCAAACTTTGTGTTTTACTTGACTTGCAAAGCTGTTTTCCTGTGCAAACCCATAGGCTTAATACTTGTGGGAATGACTGAGGACAAACATCTTGCAGTTTTACTGACTATCAATACATCATTCTTTGACACACTATTAACAATCTGTTGACCTACGTAAAAATTGGAGTTTCAGGGAAAAAGAAAGTGTCCCATGTCTACTTATCGATAAAATGCTCACGCTGCATAGATACATGAGTATATTGGATCGAGCTGCTCGTAGTTAACACATTCAAGATCCTACTTATTGTCAATATCTGACCCAAAACCAATGATTCATGTTCCAAAGAAAATGCTGCTTTTATATTTTTCCACCAGCCTGGTCTCTCACCACAGACCCAAGCTATTTCCCCAACTACTGCTCTACATCTGGGTGACATGAGAGATAATTGCAGGACGCTTACAGTCCTGATAAACTATGGTTTCCCTTGCTCTGCAGCCCTTTGAAGTTGCAGACAGTTTCATGATAATTGATAATCTAATCTCTTCCCTGCCTGGTATTTTTTTAGGGTTTTTTTTTTTTTTTTTTTTTTTTTAAGACTGCTCTGAAACAGCAAGAAGGGGAAATATTACAGCATAAGTATTGATTGCTGCATGCAGAGGTCACTCTGTGGGGATTACACTTTTATCACAAGGTTCTTGTGAAAGGTGAAGTTTTGGCAAGATCCTAGTAATAACTGTGGAGTGCTAGTTAAATACAAGGGGCAGGGGGAGGAAAATGATTTTTTATTCTTAGTACCTCAAGGCTATACACGGCAATTACTATTGCAGAGGCAATAAAGAAGTTGTTAATTACAGTTTTTATACCCTTGTAGCCCAAAGTAAGAGTGAAAGGACTAAAGGTTACAAGTAGTATGGGAGAGAGAAGGACAGAAGAGTTTCTGTAGGTTTTTTTCATATATGGTGAAACAAATTACTAGTGGGATAAGGAATGACAGAGGGGCAACTTCGGTTTGATCAGGATAAACACTTAAAATCTTACTTACCGTGTCATCTCCTTTGTTTGCCATCATATTTTTGCTGTGATTACATGGTTATCTAACAGCTCCACATTGATGAATGTCATCCATTGTATCAAAGTTATTGCACGAGGACAGCATGAACGATGCATATTAGTGCATCTCATCTTTTGATAAGTTTTGGAGTCAATTAATGCCTGAAATTCTGGACAGTGGTTTTGTCAGGATGTCTCTCCAGAAGTGCTGGAGAATTGGTAAGTGGAACAGTTAAACTATACAAGCATAATAAAAAAAAAAAGAAACCAAAAGAAACGGAAAGGAAAGAAATGGAAAGGAAAGGAAAGGAAAGGAGAGGAAAGGAGAGGAAAGGAGAGGAAAGGAGAGGAAAGGAGAGGAAAGGAGAGGAAAGGAAAGGAGAGGAAAGGAAAGGAGAGGAAAGGAAAGGAAAGGAAAGGAGAGGAAAGGAAAGGAAAGAAAAGGAAAGGAAAGGAAAGGAAAGGAAAGGAAAGGAAAGGAAAGGAAAGGAAAGGAAAGGAAAGGAAAAGAAAGGAAAGGAAAGGAAAGGAAAGGAAAGGAAAGGAAAGGAAAGGAAAGGAAAGGAAAGGAAAGGAAAGGAAAGGAAAGGAGAGGAGAGGAGAGGAGAGGAGAGGAGAGGAGAGGAGAGGAGAGGAGAGGAGAGGAGAGGAGAGGAGAGGAGAGGAGAGGAGAGGAAAGGAGAGGAAAGGAGAGGAAAGGAAAGAAAAGAAAAGAAAAGAAAAGAAAAGAAAAGAAAAGAAAAGAAAAGAAAAGAAAAGAGAAGAGAAGAGAAAAGAAAAGAAAAGAAAAGAAGAAAAGAAAAGAAAAGAAGAAAAGAAAAGAAAAGAAAAGAAAAGAAAAGAAAAGAGAAGAGAAGAGAAGAGAAAAGAAAAGAAAAGAAAAGAAAAGAAAAGAAAAGAAAAGAAAAGAAAAGAAAAGAAAAGAAAAGAAAAGAAAAGAAAAGAAAAGAAAAGAAAAGAAAAGAAAAGAAAAGAAAAGAAAAGAAAAGAAAAGAAAAGAAAAGAAAAGAAAAGAAAAGAAAAGAAAAGAAAAAGAAAAGAAAAGAAAAGAAAAGAAAAGAAAAGAAAAGAAAAGAAAAGAAAAGAAAAGAAAAGAAAAGAAAAGAAAAGAAAAGAAAAGAAAAGAAAAGAAAAGAAAAGAAAAGAAAAGAAAAGAAAAGAAAAGAAAAGAAAAGAAAAGGCAGCAACTGTCTTTGTATTTAGCTGAGGCAATTTTTTTGAAAATGAGAAAAGTTTCCGTTCCATTCCGTTAGATGAACTTATCCTTTGCCATAAGTGATATTCATGAGAATTTGTAGTACTGTACAGTATGTTAACTAGGGGCATGTAATTTTCTGAATGCTGACAGGGATAAATATATGCGGCTGCACACACACAAAACTCACACATACTTAATGAGAGCAGAATTAAAGTCTTCTTAAACAAGGCTGATTGATTAAAACTCAACAGACCCACACAAATATGAACACTAATACACATGGCTCATAAAGCGCTTTCAGACCACATCCTTAAAGGGGCAATGCAAACGCTAATTTCTCACCAGACCAAACCCTCAACTGTTCCAGATGGGAAAAGGGATAACTGGTGAGTCAAAGGTTTAGCTGGCTCCAGAAACATTTCCTCCCTCCTTTACCTTTTCTTCCCTGATGGTACATCATTGCAAATTAGAGCTCTCTAAGTTTGAACCAGACTGTATTTCCAGATTACTGGAAATGGCAACATGGTCTGACCTTATCCATCCTCACCCTGCTGGCCTCTAAAGTAAAGAAGAGAATGAGGAGGGTTGTTGTAGACCTGTCTACACTGGTTTTACACCTTCTGAGATTTCATCCATTCCATTACATTCAGCATCGTTGTTTGTAAAATTGGACTTAGGCAGTGATTTATTTGCAAAAAATCAATAAAGTTGAATTTGACAAGGAATAGGTCTTATAAGCCAGGTGGAATTGGATACAACTGGGAAATACTGTGATAGTCCAGCATTCTCCTTTTTAATTCCTCTTTCTGCTCTCTCTTTTATCTGATCTTTTAGATGTGTGTCAGTGTCTTACTTGTAGGTATTTAGATAATACAGACATTACTGCTGCTCTTTTTACTCCACCATCACCTCTTCTGATCACAATAATTGCTGTCACTAACTGTGAAGAGATCCTGATTTCCAGCAGGTGATATTGCTTGACTCATTCTTCACCCTTCTATTACCTAGTTCTGTTGTGCTCATTCTCATGGTTTCTACAGACTTCAGGCATACGAGTTTCTGGACACCTTTTCACAAGGAAGTTGAATGAAGAATTTCATTTCTTTGGTCTCTCACTGTAGTTTTCTGAGAACTGTAGCTTCCTGGGAGCCTCTGAACACCTGAAAATCCGATGTTTGAATATCAGGCATGTATAAATGATTTGTTCAGATCATCTGCCTTGAGTTTAGTGTCCTGAGTGTCTCTGAGCCACTACTCGAGCACATCAAAGTTCATCTGCAAGAGTGGTGCAGAACTGAGACTCACTGCATAAGATGTCTGTGGCTCATGAAGTCCTGAACATATATATATAGAGCCCTATTATTTTTATTCTTTCTCTGATCTCTCTGTTATCATGGCATCTTCATTTCCTCTTTCCTTCTTCTACTCTCTGTGCTTCCATTTGGTTTCATTTCCTCATATTTACTGTTCTTGCAGCTCCACGTATTTGGGATTCACTCTCATCCCATATACAGAAGAGAATAATAAATGGAAAAAAAATAATTAAAACAGCTCAAGAAATCCACTTAGCCTATGCATGAAACACCCCCATCTTGGATTCTCTTGCACATACTGTTTTTCTTTCACTGCTTGTCTTTGAGCTTCCTTTTCCTCTCTGTCCAGATTCTTGACTCTTCATATTTCCACCCCCTACCTCACTCTCCCATTCCTTTTTCCTCATTCTGTTACAGATCATAGACATAGCTTGAATTATCTGAGGGACAGCAACAAGGACAACTAAACATCTACTTGCTGATTGACCCTGATTAGCCATTCTGAAGAAAACACATGGCTTCTGTGTCTTTTATCTCAGAGATAGGGATTGCTGTGGAAAATTATTAGCTACAACTGTGGCCTGTGTCAGAGTCAGGTAAGGAAACACGTAGTAGCTTTATATAGATAAAAACTTCCAGTATGCCTTATTTTCTATTGTCTTGTTTCTGGCCAGAACTCCATCCCACTTTTGCTAGGAATTCTATAAAGCAGTAATGCTAGCACACAGCATTCCCCATGACTGAGCTTTCATATTTACTTATTTTAAATATGTGACCTTTAAGAAAATGATATGGGGGCTTGGGGGGTGGGAAGAAAACGTTGCAATTTATCTGTTAAGGCACCAAACATACACTAAATAAAAGGCAGAAGGGGGACGCTTGTTTCCTCCACCTCGAGAGAACTTCTGGTTATGTTTATTGTACTGAAGGTTTTCTTCTTAATTTAATATGTGGGTTGATCCTAGTTCCTTGACGTGATTTAATGTCCTTTATTTTCACAATTAAAGTTGTATTTCCTGACTTGTTTGTTTTCCTTACTAGTCTTTTATGTCTGTTCACAATATCCTTTCTAATGGGTGCTGTTTCTTCTGTGACATTCTGCTCTGTGACAGGTGTTTCTTTGATACAAGCTCAGGCAAGTGTCTGAGAGGTGAGGAAAAGTACTTTTAATTTTTTCTACTTTTCTGGAGAGAGACCTTTTGTACATTTTTCTTCACTGCCTATTTCTTAATATCTTCAGCAGATTTCACATCCTGTGCAGAGGTACCATTTCTTATAGGCTGAGACCTACACTCCTCTTTCGAGGACAAGTTTCGAGGCCTCTTTCGAGGCCAAGTTTTCCGCTTACCCTTTGGTGCCTGCAATTAATTACATGAGATCTGTTAGCAGTGAGTAATCTGAGTTGTTGCTGCCCACCACAGAAAAATATAAGCAGTGCTGGCTTTGTGTCTATATCTGATTAAAAAAAAAAAAGTATTGATTAAACTTTTTCTGAGTGCAAAGCACAACTTCCACTCATAATATACATGATACAGAATTACAGACATGCATTAAATATTAAATATCTGTAGTTTGGTCTATTCAAAAATAGCTAAAGTAAAACTATATGAAAAGTCTGCCCTGAATTAAAAAAAAAAAAAGAAGGAAAGAGAATTCATTGTCCAGTCTGTCACCCTATCTACTACTAATCCTTTGTGTCTAGGTATTACAGCTCATATGGATGTAGGATCTGAGACCCCTGAAACTGTTAAGCTCACAGGAAGAGCTGCTGCAGTAATGACACTGACTGTGTGCTCTTACACTCCCCTTCTTTGTGCTTTGTTAAGCCCTGTGGACAAAATGACATTGTTATCACCTATGTCTCCAGAGCATGCTACATCCACACATTGAAGAGAAGAATGTGATCCTGAATGTTAGTGTTGAACTTGCTGTGTCTTTGTAATTTTTAAAGTACACACTTGAGAAAGTGTGTTACTGAAATCCTCTGCCTGGCTTCAGCAAACACTAGTGATGGAAATACTTCATCTTCCCTTCACATAATTTCTTACATTTAGTATTTCCTGTAACAAAAGAGCTCCTAAGTATCATTCTGCAGCTCCTTTGGGCATCAAAGGCAACATTTTACATTCATTAACTCTGAACTGGTGATTACGTGGGTAAAATTTTTGAACAATCGTAGAATCATAGGATGGTTTGGGTTGGAAGGCACCTTAAAGATTACCTAGTTCCAAACCAAGAATTTCTTCCTAATATCTAGTAAAAATCTACTCTCCTTCAGCGTAAAGCCATTATACCTCGTGGTACCATTACAATGTAATGTGTACAGATACTACAGAACAATTACTATTTGCTCATGCAAATATAAGACAACTATTGACAAACACTGTTAGCCTTTGCTTCTGCATTTGAAATAAATCCATGGCCAAAATGATCGGACATTTTGTATGTATATGCACATGTAGATGATATAAAGATTCCATGTGTGTAACAGAAACCAGATTGCATATGAATTTGGCTAGCAGACTAGAATTTCCTGCATTACTTACAATGGGTTTGCTATGTGCCTTTCCTGTTTAGTTGCACTGGAGGCAATATAGGCGCAGAAAACTTTTGCACAATAAGATGAAATTGATATGTGACTGTTATTATTATGGATAAGGTTGTTTTTTTCCTGGAAAATCCCATTTATGTTCTTCAGAAACTACAGTGGTAGCGGATAATTTAGTAGGGTCACAAAAGAAAATTTTGCCATTATTTTGTCTGCAGACAAATAAGATCTACATAAAGCTTAAATTAAGAGTAATCAAGCATTTGCCAATCAATAGCTGATTGATAGCTCATTAAAATTTGGGTTTTTTAGAAATAAAAAAATACTTGAGACTTCATATGTCATTCATATTTCTGTGGACAACATGGACCACTTAGTTACAACATACAGCCTTTACTCTCTCTCCCATCCCTTTGGCCTTCTTTCTCACATCTGACTACTTACTTCATCTATGTCCATAGGGAGAGAAGATTCATTAGCCTGAACATCCATATTCGGATGTGTAACAAGGGGCTTGGATGTCTGCAGACGGTGTGAGAGGCACAGAGGAACTGCTGCTTTCAGAGCAACTTCCTTACAGCAGAGTAGGAAGCAAATGCTCTGTGGCAACTAAACTCAGGTTGGCTGTCCTAAACTATTACTCTACTCTAGCATTAAATTCCTTTTGGTTTATCTTGCATCTTAAATAGGTAGGTAAAATTGGTGTCATTTAATAGCCAGGATATTCATAGGAATGACCTACATATAGAGGACACAGTCCGTAAACAAAATTACATTTTGTTCATTAGTTACAGTACAAATCAATTCCGGGTAACAGAGACATCCTAATAAGACAGTTTTTTCGTACCTCTATCATCAAGGTGATCCTTAAAATAGTAGTGTAATATACGCATACAATAATAAATTATTAAACATATAGATATAAATGGGATCCATTCAGAAACATCCAGCTGCTACTTAGAAAAAGAACGTTCTTAGGATTATGAATAGGTCACATATTTAAAATGGCATTTTTATACCAGTAGGTAGATGAAATAGATCTACTTAAACCTTCTTCACTGAGGGTATTCCTATACATGCTGCATGCAACCTACAGGAAGGGTAGTCCCCTGTATTTTGTAAGCTTGGAAATGTGAATTTCCAAAAGGATTACACCAGGGGTTTCTGTAATTCATTTTCCTCTCTGACAATGACTGGCATATATTTGCAAGTGAGTGTTAAATGTGATAAATTTGTAAGTTAGATTCTAAGTCAATCAATTAGCTACAAGAAAGATACTAATATCAGATTACTTATGCTCTGGATATATTTCTACCAGCTCTGCATGCACTAACAATGTGTTAAAGTGTGGAAAAGCAACAAAACCAGTTGTGGTGATCACTACAAAAAATATGCAGTCTATAGTCTGAGACAGGTCAGACGAAAATGCATCTAGAGATTAGCAATGTAGAATTCCTCAGATAGATCAATGACACTATTTAATATTGATGTGAGTTAGAGGAAGCAACCTAGCAGAAAAGGGAAACTTTCAGGACAGATATAAACAGAAAAATAGAACTCTGGAAAAGTAATGGAACAGCACACATCAGGGCAAGAGAGTCAAGATCTAATGGCTCAATACATGAATTGGGAAGGGGAGAGTTCAGAAGTAAATGTGATATGTAGGAGAATTTAAATAGTGTGTATTAGAGGTTTTGAAATAAAAGGCTCATGCAGACATAAAAGAAATCACATTGCATGATGTCTTCCCTTTCAAAAACAAACAAACAAACTGGAATAGATGGATATGCCCAGAATACAACATGCCACCAGTTTTAGAATACAGATCAATTACAGCTAATCAAAAGCAGTAAGGTAGAGTGACTGTAGGTATGTTTACTGGGTTTTCACTAGCAGCATTTATTTTGCAGATTTATAACATCTTTGTAGTTGAAGACAGATGATTCAGGACCCTCAGATGGGCTACAGAAACGTTAATGTCTTGGTCAGAGTTTGAGTCCTGCCTGGCTTTCCTGAGGCACAGGCGAAAAAGTGAATGCTCCTACCTTTGCATAATGGAGCTGCGCTTTCACTGCCTCCCCCTGAGTGAACAATCTCACCTCAGATGGAGCCTACTCTTGCTCCCAAAACTCTCCATTTCCTGTGTCTGCAATACCTGTAGCCTGGCAATGTTCAGGCCACTTCACAGTAACTCACACCACCAAGCACTCTTAACTAGAAGTGAGATAAAACAAAGCTGAAATCAAACAAAGGCATTAAAGAAATTACAAGCAGTTGCTTGTAATCACAGCTTAGTGAAAGAGAGATTGCAGTCTCTAGGAGGGACGAGGAACCAAACCAATAGACGGTGCACTATCCAATAGCCCAAAAAGGAAACATTGCTTGTGGGGCATCAACTCATCTTTATCTGTCAGCAGTGAAAACACAGGAAGGCTTGCCCTTTTGAAACGTAAACAGAAAATTATGCCTCCAACACAAACCCAAGCTATTAAAAAGGCAGCTTTTATTCCTTCTCATAATGTTCAGGAACATAAGGCAGTAGCACTGATGTGGCTCCACAGCTGTTGCCAGGGGAAAGTAGGAATGTAGCCTGCCACATCTGGGGTGACATCTTTGAAGAGGCACTTAATCTGCACTGCTGAGGTATGCTAAGCCTCTTTGCTTTTCTTTACCAGTTCTCAAGCTAATACTACTCCTGGAGAGCAATGCTGATTTCAAGTCAATGGGTGAGATGAAAGAACAATTAAGGACAGTGATGCTTTATGCATTGTGGAAAATATAAAGACAGGACAATAGCATAATTCCTTGATCACTCCGGCAGAAGATTTACTTTGCCACACTTTAAAGTTGTAGGTTCCCAGCTTCTAAAACAAAAATGACAGGAATTTTTAATCACTGAGTGTGTGTTTTGTGAATTGAAGGGGGGCATTGAAAGACTGGAAAATAAAAGGTATCTGCTTCTATTACACTGATGTGTTTCTATTGGATCAAAGCCTTTTCTTCTCTGTAGCTCTTCAGAAACAATTTGCCAGTATTGCTAGGCAGGCATTACACAAAGAAAGACATCAGGTAAAGAAACACAAGAGAAGCTTTAATAAGTAAGAATGACTTTATGGCACTATTCCCATTTTCTAATAATTGAAAAACTCAGAAGCCAGACCTTTTTTGGTAGCTGCTTAAAAAAAAATAGAAAAAAAAGGAGAGGTGAAGAAGAAAGAGGATACAGAAATTCTGATCTCAAATGCTTAGTCCAAACTTCCTTGAGTCTGGGGAGGTTAGCATGTATTCCAAAAGTAGAATACAAGGCTGAGTCTTACAATAGGATAGCCGAATCCTTCAGCCTTCAGATTGCTGTGCTACACTGGAGCCTGGCTGGTTGCATTGCACTAATTGCTGAAGTACAGAATTAGGCTATTACAGTTTAAAAGCAAGCCCTACACTCTAAGTGTTCTTCCAGTTCTTTCAGAATATTTTTTATTTCATCCTGAATAGTAAAATGAATTTAGTTTGGAATGTTTTGAGATCTTTTCCTTCTGGGTGTATCACACCCAGATACTATTACCAAAGTTATGAATCTAACTTTACATATGGATGCTTGTGTATGTATACTCTTATAAAATGATATATCTAGTTGCACACACAGATTTATTTTTCCAGTATAAAATGTTGCCTTTCTCATATATGTGAGTCTTTAGTACTAATTGAGAATGCACTATATGCAAGTACTATTGGGAGAACAGGTCAGTCAGCTGTCAGCTACAAAAAAAAAAACCCAAACCAAAACCAACCAAACAAAAAAAACAAAGTAGAAAACCTGAGAAGAAGCCTAGACAACCACTTTGGACCAAAATGCAAGAGGATGTTTAGAAATGGACCAAACCTTACAGCTCAGCCCAGCCCTTTTACTAAACAAACGTAGAAAAGATACAAAAAGCCTGGTGCCCTTCAGAGTACTCAAAAATTGCTCTGTTTAAAGCAGACATTTCAGACCAGTAGCTTCCAAAATTTCTAGTAGCTGTACCTTATTTGAAAAGGAAAATAACTCCAGAAATTCAGAGCAGTAAGATCTTTTATATTTATGAAAAAGTATCATTGAAAATGTTTAGTACAGGCCGGGCCCTATGATAAAACCACAAGGGAGTTTTCAAGCGTGCTGCCATCCAGTCAGGTTCACTGGAAAAAGTAATTTGGGTATTAGTCTCCTGTTTCTCTTTTGTCTCTGATGGGTTGTGTGACGGTGGACAGGTCATTCAGGGTTTGATCCAAAAGCCATTAATGTCAAGAGAAAGAGTCCTGCTGATTTCAGTGATCTTTAGATTGGAATCTGTGTTTCTGCTTCTCACCTGGATGCTACTAACTTCCACTCTGTGCATTGGAAAGCTGGAGTTTTTCCGTGATTCAGTATTCTCATCTCTAACGGGTCTATGAAGGAACAGCCTAATTAGGATGATCTATGAAAACATTTTAATAAGAGATACCTAAAAAGATTAATAACAAAAAAAATATAAAAGATTTATAAAGATGTGCTATGAAAAACAAATAAGAAAACCCCCTATATTTTTGTCTAAAAAGTTGTTAAAGATCTTCCTAGGCTTAAGGAGCAAAAGTGAGACATCATTTATGCAGTTGTGGTAGGATTCGTGCATTTAGTATGCTGTTGCTCTGTGGCTGAAAGGTGGTGTGAGAGAGAGGGAACTGTTGGATGAATGATACAGAAACCATTACAATACTCTGAGGTTTTAGCACATGCCCCAGATTTGATGGTCTGTCGCCTAGTGTCCATTCCTCAATAAACTTTTCAGTTTTTTTTTTGTATACAGTTTTCAATTGATACTGTGAGACCTAATACAGTATATAATCTGCAAGAGCAATCTTTCTCCTCTTTCATGATTTTTAGGACATTTTTCTCTTTTTTTTTGTGCTGTACCATTCTCCACTGCTATCTATCTGGAGAGGAGGCCAAATCCATTCATAAGACTGTGGTACCTTCTGCTTATGAAGCCAGTTTAAGACAGTGGCCCTGATGGGAACCAAATGCCTAAAACTGGTAGCAAGTCTTGACACTTGTCCAATGATTTTGTTACTGTAATATATGCACAGCCTCAGTGCCATGGGATAAGACTGATAAGAATTTGTTAATCATTTTTATACTATAACTTCACTTATGTTTGCAACAGATACAGAAAGCAGACAATTCTGTTTTCAGCTGTTTCTCACAAAACAGCAAGAAGGAACCTGGTCATCTGGGTCACCTCAGATGCTCACCTCAGTTAATAGTGAAATAAAAGATGGATATCTAGAATAGGTGGAACTTTACTAATATGCTGTGAACAAATAAATATTTTATATCTTTCAACTTTTCTAGGTGTTTGAAAAAATAAAGTAATTCTTTAAAACTCAATACCATTTTACAAAACTGAAATTTACAGTTGATGGGACAGTTGTACATTTTAAGAGTTACAGAACTTTACATGTCACTAAATCCAGTACTAGGTATATTCTCCAGATACCGAATTATTGGTATGTAAATAAAGTTAAACCTTACTGTTTTTTATCAAAGTCTGGAAGCAATTCTATTATTTTTTTTCCATGTCAGAGATTTGACCCAGGAGCAACTGGCAGTAGAAAGATGCCTGTCAATTCTAATACTATTTTCTGACAGACTTCCAAGGACTTGTGAAGATGGGTACTTATAAAAAATCTATTCATTCTAAAAAGTTTGAACCATTGAGCTTACTTGTGAAACGCCTAGAGCTGCTTGGATTTCACTGGATGGAAAGAACTGCTCTTCTCATGGTTTTCAATGCTCCAGCCAAAATCAGAATCAACAGAAATGCATTCAGAGAATCATAAAGCTAAGTCAAGTCAAGCTCTACAGTGAAAAGGTACTTCAGAAAAAAACTCATGTTTATGTGAGTTACATAAAAAGGGTAAGTTGCAGACCTTCTTGTGCAAATTCTTTTGCTTGATCACCTTTGTGCTCTGTAAATTTCTGAATGAGCTCAGTTCTAGTGATAGGTAATATCATAGATCTGAAAAGTCAGAGTACTTAGTAAAAGCAGAGGGGAATGGGTTTTTACCATGTCTCCTATATCACAGGTGTCCTGCTGAACCACCAGCATTTTGGGTAGATGGATTACAATATCATAGAATGTCTTAGGTTATGTCATAATTTTGTATGGCTGGGTGCTGGTGGAGAAGGAGGGGCTGTAGGTGTGGCTTCTGCAAGAAGCTGCCAGAAGCTCTCTGCAGGCTGGACAGAGCAAACACCACCTGGGCTCAAGGTCGGAGTCCTTGCTGACCAAGGCTGAGCCCATCAGCAATGGTCATAGTGCCTCTGGGAATCACATTTAGGAGGAAAGAAACCATAAGCAGCCACTTTTTGCCACCAGAGAAGGGAGTGAGAAGATGTAAGAAACTGTGGAGACACCAAGGCCAGTGAAGGGGACACAGAGGAGGCACCCCATGTGCCAGAGAGAAAGATGACCCTGCAGCCCGTGGAGAAACCCATGGTGGAGCGGGTGTCCCCCTGCAGCCCGTGGAAAAGGCTAAGACCCCACCTGCAGCCTGTGGAGAGGCCCCACGCTGGAGCAGGTGGAGACAGACCGGAGATGCTGTGACCCACATTGGAGCAAGCCTCTGCCAGCACTTGCTGGAGAGAGACAAAGACACAGAGATGAGTGAGAGAGATCCACACTGGAACAGGTTTGCTGGGTGGGGGCTTTTGACTCCATGGAGGACCAGGCTGGTGCAGTCTGGGCCTGAGAGATTGAGAGACATTCTGTGATTTATGACTGCACCCCATAGCTGTGACCCACGCTGGGGCAGCTGGTGAAGAGCTGAAGCCCCATGGCAAAAGACTCATGCTGGAGAAATTCATGGGGACCTGTCTCCCGTGGGTGGGACCCCACGGTGCAGCATTGCCCTCCCCCCATTCCCCGTCCCTCCCTGTGCCATAGGGAGGTAAGAAGGGAGCGAAATCATGACTAAAGTGAAATCTGCTAAGAAGGGAGGGGTGGGGGGAAGGTGCTTTAAGATCTGATTGCACTTCTCATTATCCAACTCTGGTGTCACTGGGTGCGAAGTGTAGAGTAATAAATGAGATGATAGTTTTCTTTCCTTTATTCTGTGTTGAGTCTGTTTTGCCTGTGATGCTGATTATGGAATGATCTCTCCCTTTCCTTATCTCGACTCCTGAGCCTCTCAGTATCTATTTTCTCCCCTGTCCAGCTGAAAAGGGGAATGATAGAATGACTTTGGTGGGTGTCTGGCTTCCAGCCAGGGCCAAACCACCACAAGTTGGAAGGGAATACTAAAGGTCATCTAGTCTAAGCCCCCTGCAGTAAGCAGGGACACCTTTAAATAGATCAGGTTGCTCAGAGCTTCATCAAGCCTGGCCTCGAATATCTCCAGGGATGGGGCCTCAACCACATCTCTGGGCAACCTGTTCCAGTGTCTCACCACCCTCACAGTAAAGAACTTCTTCCTAATATCTAATCTAAACCTACCTTGCTCTAATTTGAAACTGTTGCCCCTCGTCCTATCACTATATGTCCCTACAAAGAGTCCTTCGCCAGCTTTCCTGTAGGTCCCTTCAGGTACTGGAAGGCTGCTATAAGGTCTCCCCTGAGCCTTCTCCAGATTGAACAACTCTCTCAGCCTGCCTTCATAGTATAGGAGCTCCAGTCCCCTGATCATGCCCATGGCCCTCCTCTGGACCTGCTCCAAGAGCTCCATGTCCTTCTTGTGTTGAGGGCTACAGAGCTGGATGGGGTATTCCAGGTGGGGTATCACCAGAGCAGAGGGTGAGAATCATCTCTCTTGATCTGCTGGCCACACTTCTTCTGATGCAACCCAGGATAAGATTGGCCTTCTGGGCTATGAGTACACATTGTTGGCTGATGTCCAGCTTTTCCCCCATCAGTATCCCCAAGTCCTTTTCTGAGGGGTTGCTCTGTATCACATCATCCCTCTACCTGTATTGGTACTGAGGATTGTCCCCATCCAAGTCCAGGAGCTTGCACTCGTCTTTACTGAACTTCATGAAGTGTGCACGGGCCCACCTCTAGATTGTTCATGTCCCTCTGGATGACATCCCATCTCTCTAGGGTGTTGACTGCACTGCTCAGCGTGGTGTCATCTGCAAAGTTGCTGAGGGAGTACTCAATCCCAACATCCCAACATCAAGCCATTGAACTCTAGCCTCTGGATGCGACCATCCAGCCAATTTCTTATCCACCAGACAATCCACCCGTCAAATCTGTATTTCTTCAACTTAGTGAGAAAGTTTTTGTGGGGAACCATGTCAAATGCCTTACAGATGTCCAGATACATGCCAGCCTTTGCTCTTCCCTTGTCTACTGATCACTCCATTATAAAAAGCCACTAGCTTGGTCAGGCAGGACTTGCCCCTAGTGAAGCCATGGGTCTCTTGAATTGCTTCCCCTTTCCTCCATGTGCATTTGCACATACTTCCAGTTCTACTTCTTTCCTTCCTTTAGAGATCGTCTTTTTGTCCCTGTGGGGAAAGGTAAAAGCTATCTCCTTTTCCACATTGCCAAGACCATGAGAACATTGAGTTTATTCTGTTTTGGTATTTAAGCAGACAGCTGGAAGAAGCAAAAATAATTTAAAAGGTTATGCATTAGAGATGTAAAATAAGTGGATTGGTAGGTGAAAGAAGCAGAGCTGGGATAGATAGGAACTGGAAAAGACTGCTTTAGGAAATGAAATGGCTTTTGGCTCTGGAAGAGTCACATCTGAGTGCTGGTCCCAGCCTGCCTGTGGTAGCTGGCTGTGTGTATGGAACACTGCCACTTTAAAAATCTATTTACAGGTGCTGTGTCTGTATGGACAAATTATTTTCTATAATTACACATATTATTTTAAAGAAAAGATCCCCAGGAGTCCCTCAGATGATAACGCAGTAAAACAACTGAGCCACACAACGCAGCATCTCCCTCCCCAGAAGCAGCCATTGAGGTGAGGTGAGCTGAAGCTGCCCTAGCCACAGCAGGTAGCTCAGCACACTTGCTTGCCTGAAGTGTAGAGGACTGAAAGGATACCAGTTCCCTCCCCCTTCAAACTACCACACCATCTCACCGCTCTGCATGTGCTAGCTTGCCCAGCTGTACCCTTTTATGCCTCTTAGAGACAGATACAGAAAAAGCTTTGTGCACTAAACAGTAGTTCTGCTTCCAAATTATGCACATTCTCATTAAAACATACACACACACCACACACACACATACACGTTCATAAAGCCTGTGACTGGAAGCCCAACTAGATAAGCTTTTGGACTATGAGAAACCTTGAGAATTACACAAGCAAAAACAGAACTAAACCCAAACTGCCACCTTCAGAAAGACGTGGATTGTATTCAGGCATAGTGGGCTAACCACTCCTCAGTCCCCGTGAGGAAATCCAGGCAATGGAGTTCCTTTTCATTTTACAGTGCTATGACTGAGATTAAAAGGGATCAGTGTGACCCGTCTCTTCCAGATGTTCTTACCCAGTGCCTGTAGCTTACTGCATGTGTATGCACACACACGTGCACACCCCCTCTTTGACGATGAAGGCTTCAAATTTATTAGCTTTGTGTAACCAACAAATACAGTCAAGCAAGAAATAGCAATGTTCAGTAAGAACAGACTAAACTAGACCAATATTTTAGGCCTTTCCTCAAAGGAAAAGCCAGCCTGGAAATGCTTCTGAAAGTACAAGTAGAAACATCACTCTGGCTCTGAATAGTCACAGAATTTGAAAATAGCTTCTTAATAACCTCTGTCACTCCTGTGCCTTCATCAGGAGACAATTACAAAAGTCCAGTGGTTTTATGTGCATGGTGATCCGAAACAAGCTCTGGGATGGCATCCACTATATAACTTCCCCTTTAGTCTTCTGATTCTTATTCTTTCTCCTCTTAGACTGGGAGGTGATGGATTCACTATGTGCTTCCCAGGTAGACTTGAAGGGCCCAAATATTTTTGGTGATCTGTGTAAATATTTTTATTTTTGCCAAGTCTAAGCCTCTAAAATGCTACTGTTATCACACTGGAATCGTACTTGAGTCAATACCTATGAGATCCTGCAGTACTGTATCTAGGTAAGAAAATGGAAACCTACTTATACAGACATATGAAGCCAGTCTCTAATTATTCTAATTCTAATGTCTAAATATATTATTTTGTGGTAGCAGGGTGAACTAGAGTATTTGGAAATTACCTGACATTCAAGACTGTGATTTCCCATCAATTCAAATGCCTTTGCCCTGTGAGCGAAAACAGCTTCAACATGTGAAATGAGTAATAAAAAGAGACTTCTCTGCTCTGCAGATTGCAGTGTGCTATGGAAACACCATAATAAACATTAAACGAACTGGGTCAGAGACTATGAGCAGGATAGCTAGGTGGGTCTGTGTGAACTAAGTCTGTTTTGCATGTTGTCTTAGGCAGAAAGGTTTTATGATCCAAGATAGTTCATTTAAAGCTATCTGGGTTACTCTGTTCTCAGCTGCAGAAAGCTGGGGAGATTTCATTTCACACAACTTAGATGAATACAGTATGTATACTATTCAAGATAAATTTCTACAGCAGAAATAGTCTGAAGAGATCATTTACCGAATCTCTTTTAAGTGTCTATATTTGGATGAGATAAAACTCACCCTTTTTCTCTCCACTGAACCTAGAGGGCTTAGACTTCTAGATTTGAGATAGACATCGATGTGTTAAAGTCTAATACAAGGGAGATAAATCCCCATCTCTACCTTTTCAGACAGCTAGAATAAACCCTCATCTATTCTCTCAGTGCTGTGCTAATTCTGAGTCCTTAAATGCAGCAGTGCCTAAATTCATATGCAACAGAAATGAACATAGCTGATTGGTTGTTGTGGCTTTGTCTCCCTCTGATGGTTGGACCACATGAGCCTTTGGGGGCATGTAATCTCATTAATATACAAGATATTTATATCCGTATGTATTCAGGCGCACTGCTGAGGAGCCATGTAGAAATCCTACACTGCATCACCATACCATCCTAATAGATGACCAAACCCACTACATGTCAGAAAACAGTATTCAGTCATGAAAGATCTCAATATTTGAGATCTTTATACATGTAGTGGCAGAAATACATAAAAAATTAATCACTGCCTTTCCTTCCCTTTTAGATTCAACCCCCTATTTTGCTCCCTGAATAATGAGAAGAAATATTTACCACAGCAAATCTGTTCAGATACATGAGCTTTGAACTCAAAACTATCTCTAGCACTGGATCCCATTGTAGCCTGTACTAGTCTGCAAGTCTGAGAAACCATTCCACTTCAGTCATTTCTTTGATAACTCTGCAAAAACCACATGCAAAAAGTGCCTGTGGTTTCCAAATTAAGTGTTGTAGTCCAAAGCTGCAGAACTGAGTATAATAATGTTATGCCCTGAGAATAAAGGACTTTAGCAGTTAATTTGCTAATGAAACCCCTGATATTATTTCTAAAGACTAGAAAAGAGTATTCATTAGTTAAATAAAGACTGTCATAATCTAAAGCCAAATCTATTTAGAAATGTTCAGAAGATGACTGTTAACTGTGAGCAAGCAGGAAAGAAGACCGCCATCTTCCCCAAATCCCGGTTCAAATTTCAGTCAGTAATAAATAAGGCACTGTGAACTATTTGCTTTTAACAAAAAGCAAACTCTAAATGGATGGTTAGCAAATCTTAAAGTGAGATGAGGGTCTAAACCAGGCATAATTCAGGAAGAATGAGTTGCCCAACACGTTAACAACAAAAGAGGATACTTTAATGTAGATGAATACCCAGAAACTAGTGAAGCCAGGTAGAAGAATTCCAGATGCCTAGGATAGGGTTTGGATTTCTCTCTATATTGTGTTCACTATTGCTGTGTCTCTTTCAACCAGCTAGTTTGAACCCCTTTCTAATCTCACAGCTAGTGGATCTTTCCAATACTACTAAAGGCCCTGCATCTTCCTTGCTCTGCTTTTGAATTTATAGTATTTGCAGTAGGTAGCATAGGAGGAAGGAGTCTGGCCTCATGTCTGTTAAGAAAAAAAGATGCACTTTGGACTTTAAACTGTATGATTACTTTCTAATTTCTACCAGTTTGTGTGGTGGTGACTTGGGGCTTTTCAGCAATTGGCTCAATAAAAATGCAGAAGCAAACGTGAGCCTGTATACAAAGAGTGAAACAAGTGCCTCTGGCCTGTGTTACACAAAAAATTAGTAAAATACTCCTAAAAATATTCCCAGTAATACAGTGTATGTTTTGTACTGTAGCCCACAGTGTATTGGCAAGACTTAGCTTTTTCAGGAAAAGTACACACAGTTTTAAGCACTTTAATTCACTCTTTAATACTGGCCAATGAAAACAGAAATTTTGCAATTGCAGAAATTAGGGAGGGAAGACATTTATTTGACCTCTGCACTACCTCCTTATACTGCAGAACAGTTTGACATAGAGGGAGTTCCTCTTGGTCTCATTTTTGCTTTGGGTACTTATTTTGGGGGCTATTTCCTGTCAGAGTTTCACCACATGTTCACACTGACACTGTCTAAACAAGTCTTAGAGTAGCTGATGAATTTTACAGGTTTAACTTCCATTCAGATCTGTTAGTTTGCACTATGTTGAGCAAAGAAACCTGGCAAAAACTGTATTGGTCACCAGCTTCCAAGCTCCTGACATCGGGTCCCATTCTCTGCTCTGCTTCCCACTTCCCAGTGGTCCTTATAATGATGTTCTTCAATATCCAAATCAAGAATTACTGTACTGGCTCTTTTACAGGTTCATCCAGTGAGGCACATGATCTGAAACTGCCTTTAGCAGCAGAAGCTTCAGAGAAATGTACATGAACCCTGCAGAAGAGTCATAATCTGATCTCTGTAAATCTTATGCTCATCTTTTTTCCTGGGGAGAAAGTTACCTCTAGCATGAAGTTTAATTTTTATTTTAGAGGATGTGTTACAAGAATTAGATTACAGGGATGAATAGACTTGTTATCCATCAAGATGTTTCTTTTTTGGGGACTTTTGCTGAATTCTTTTCACCAAAGACTTTCTGTTCTTTTTAGTTGAACCATCTTTGTTGGAAAATAGTAGCTTTCATAAAACCTCATCCAGTGTCCTTCTTTGGGGAAGCAGTTTATCTGGAATTCCTTGTTTGTCTCCTGTGTTGACTCAAGAGTCACTGAGTGTTTTGTTTGTGGTCTTCGGATAAGTGGGTCACTTTCATTTTCAAGAAAGGAGGGATTGCTGACATACAGAGAGAATAGATGGATCTAAACTTTGTACTTACTGGCATCTGCAGCAGAAAACTGAGACCATGTATGGCTTAAAAGGGTGCCTTTTGAAATACTATACTATATAAAAAAGTTAATACATTAGTTCAAAATGCATTCCTAATGTCTCTTTTTTACAGTTTGAAATGTAAAAAATTTATTTTGAATCTATGAGAATTACAGCAAAATATTAATATTAAAATATGAATACTATTATTCTGATAGACTAATAAGCTCCTTTTCATTGTTCAATCAAAACTTCACAAATTACAGTTTTAAAAAGCTACACTTGAATTTACTGCATTGAGGAAGCAGACAGAAATAATGAAACCAGGATAAAAACAGGCTCTCAAGAGGCAAGCCTGGGGTGACACACCAATGTTTGAGAGATGGTGTGCTAGTGAGGTTCATCTGTCTCTCATCTCAGTGCAGGTAGGGAATGGAGATCTGTGTAACATCAAAGACACAAGGGCTACTGATGTGTTAGAAACCATGGAAGTACCTGAGGATGGTCACATAGGAGTTAAGGCTTTCCCCTGGCAAACAAGATAGCTGTGCCCAAAGACTTGCGGTGACTGGAGTTAAATCCAGTTGGTGACTGGTCACAGGTGGTGTTTCCCAGGGTTCAGTATGGGGGACATTTCTATTTAATATCTTTATCAATGATCTATATGAGGGAACAGGGGTTGTTTGGCTTGGAAAAGAGGAGGCTGAGAAGGGACCCTCAGTTGCAAATGAAGTGTGTTGGTCTCTTCACCCAAGTGACAGGTGATGGGATGAGGGGGAATGGCCTCAAGCTGTGCCAGGACAGGTTTAGATTAGACATTAGGAAAAAATTCTTCACTGAAAGGGTTGTCTGGCATTGGAACAGGCTGCCCAGGGAGGGGGTTGAGTCACTGACCATGGATGTATTTAAAAGACGGGTAGATGAGGTGCTTAGGGATATGGTTTACTAGAGGACAGGTATGGTTGGACTCTATGATCTCAAAGGTCCTTTCCAACCTAGTGATTCTGTGATCCTCTATAACTTCGCAGATGACACCAAGGAGGGCAGGAGTGTTGAACTGCTTGAGGGTAGGAAGGTTCTAGGTAGGGATCTGGACAGGCTGTATGGATTGGCCAAAGCCATCTATGTGTGAGGTTCAACTATGTCTGAGGTTCAATAAGACCAAGTGCTGGGTCCTGCACTTGGGTTACATCAACCCAATGCAATGCTACAGGCTTGGGGAAAAGTGTCTGGAAAGCTGCTCAGCAGAAAAGGACCTGGGTGTATTGAACAACAGCTGGCTGAATATGAGCCAGCAGTGTGCCCAGGTGGTCAAGAAGGCCAACAGTATCCTGGCTTGTATCAGAAATAGTGTGGCCAGCAGGATGAGGAAAGTGAGTGTCCCCCATACTCACACTGATGAGGCTGCACCTTGAATCATAGAATCACCTGGGTTGGAAGAGAACTTTTAGATCAAGTCCAACCATAGCTTAACCTTGACTAGATGATTTCTAGAGTATTGTGTTCAGTGTTTGGCCAACCTAAAAGATTATATGTATTTTTGGTCTGAGTGTGTCTATCTTCAGCTGCCAAACTTGGAATATTGCTAAATTATTGCTTTGTTTTAATAATAATTTATTTTTCTACAAAGTTATCCTGCTTTTTCAAACTAATCAGGCCACACCATTCCCCTATCCAATCACTACTTCTTTTTCTTACTTTCAGTCTTTATTCACCTGTTGGATTTGCCCATATCATCTTGTACTCTGTCCATTCATCTGCTGTCCTCAACTCAGCATCCCAAATTCAGCTCCTTGTCTGCGTGAAAACAGTGCTAGTGAAGTAAATCCCTAACTGACCCTCAGTCAACTGCTGCCTGCAGTTCAGTTTTTCTGCAGGGACCCAGATGTGGGCAGCCTGTTGCCCACTGTGTTGGAAGCTGCATAAGGCTCTTGCAATGGAAGGCTGTGGTGAGGCTCAGATTACACTGCAAGACAGTGCAGGGGAGGACCTCTGTCAGGCAAGGGATGTGAGTGATTCCTGAGCAACGTGTGCTATACCACCATGTTACTTTTTGAATGAACAACCCAATCAAGATTTTTTTTTTCCTAAGTACCATTGCAGTGTTGTAACCTACCAAGCTTAGTTTTTTGTCTTCATCCATAAACCTGTATTTTGTGAAGTGCTGGTCTCTCAATGTGAGTAAAACAATCCATTCAATTTTCAGGCTTCTCTGTTCTGCCTTTTATGGAGACTAAACTAGTTTCTTGCTTGTTTCAGGATCCAGAGACTATCAAAGTTGCCTAAAACCACATCCCCTTTAATCCTCTTTGGTACTGTGTTGATTATGGCTTAATATTTACAACGTTTCAACTGAGCATTCAGGATGTGAGATTGAAAAGTTGAAT
Organism: Hypotaenidia okinawae; assembly: GCA_027925045.1. Lineage (NCBI taxonomy): Eukaryota > Metazoa > Chordata > Aves > Gruiformes > Rallidae > Hypotaenidia > Hypotaenidia okinawae. The sequence goes on from BSDF01000002.1 coordinate 63,806,071, forward strand.
GTAGCCGGACGGGGAAGAAAGAGAAATTCAAAAAGCATAAAAAGCTGTGGAAGTCAACGGGCATTTGTTCTCCCTCTCCTCCTGCCTTCACACACTCACACAGATTTTGCCTTCTTAAGCACTTTTCTACTGACCTTTTTTTTTTCCTTTCTCCTTTTTATTTCTCTCTGTATATACTGAGGGGGAAAAAAGGTACACAGCCATTTTTACGAGAATGTTGACTGAGGGTGGTCACCATCTGTGCAAACTGTCTGAAATTGTGACTTCCTCTTTGCCTTCTTTTCCATCAGAAAGAAAACCTCGCTTCTTAGATAATCTGGGGAATATTATTATCCATCACCCTCACCACCATCCTTCCCCTCACTGCCCCCCTTCACATGATTGGCATTTTCCAGTCAAAACATGCTTCTTTTTTGCCTGAAAGAGTTTCTTTAATAAAATAGATATCCTGTTTAACATTTGAGGAGGTGACTAGTTAGCACCAGAAGCTCTGATGTGATTATTTGGGTATTGAAACAGAGAGGCCAGCATGGTTGTTTAATTAGCACAGCAAATAATTAAAACTACCACTTATTTACAGGGTAAAGAATTTTCCCCTCCTCTTCCTTACTCTCCCTTCCTTCACGGCTGCATGTTAGACCTTTAGAAACCTAGAGGATGACATCAAAGACCATAGTGTTTTGCAGTTTAGCATAGATGTGTGTTAAATTTGCCTAAGTAAAACTGGGCAAGCCTGTAATGTTTGTCTCTTATACTAAGGCTTTTCCAGGTACAGCTTGTCTGGTTGAAGACAGCATTGCCACAGGTGCCATCATTTCCCACTAACTGAAGGTTACAGTCCATTCATATGGCTGCTTCCTAATATACTTCAAGAAAAAAATCTGTGGGTTGAGCTCAGCCACACTGGCTACTTCTAACCTAGCTGATTTTAGCTGAAGTGGGTTTTAGAGGTCTGCCAGCAAAAAGGAGCTAATTGTGGTCTATGCCAGAGAGGTGCAATAACGGGTGCATAGAACAGTGGGGAAGGACATAATGGTTATTTGAGTCTTCTAGATCCATGGGTGTCTACTGAAACAGTCATTACCATCCCCAGCATCTTGTTTCCGTCCATGTGGGATCTGGCAGCCCTTCAGATGGGTTCCTTAACCTAGCTCTGGCCAAAGGAGCCAGATGAACTTTAGGAGAGAGTGCTCTGCCAGCTCTTCTGTCTGAAACAAGGTAAAGTTTGGCAACCCTGAGCAAAAGAGAAGCGGGGAAGACAGCCTGTTCAGCTTGTATTGATTACTGAAAGAACTGAGATCATGGTCAACTGGTTTAGCTGTGTTTATATTGAGGGTCTACAGTAATTCTCTTGCAGTATTTGCTGTTTGCTAATGCAGGCAAATCCACACAATGCATACTGATTTTGGAGACTGCTGCTTCTGAAAATGATCCTGATCTTAAATATGATTAAAAATGGTACTTAAATTCAATTTCAGTCTTCTGTAATTCATTTTTGACACAATTTTTATGTGGTTCTATCATACTAAACAATGCCCTTCACAATTCTATGGTAACTTCTGCATGCAATTTTATAAATTCTTTCAATGTCACACCGCAGCTTGGCTTCTCAAAATGCTGTGGAAGTGGGGCACTGTGGTTCTGGATCTCAGTGTGAGTATAAGAGAATAGCCTAAGGATTGGACTTGTAACTTCTGACCAAGGAGAAGTTCTCTGAAGGAGAAAGTTGCAGAAAGAACAGGAAGGCTGATTGAATTTGTGGGCGTTAAATTTACTCTGTGATCCTCTTTCAGGCACTCTTTCTAAACCAGTCAGATGTGTACAAAGCTGGCATAGTACAGTGCAAAATCAGAAATTAACATAGAATCATAGAATTTAGTATTATGTTTTTGAGGTATGATTTTTAAATTTTTTGGTCAATGATTCTTAACAGCACCAGAATGTCTCAGGCTCTTCCTGGTGGTGTGGCCCCCTGTAGCTGGGTCAGCTAGTCAGGAGACAATCAAATAGTTTCTCAAATAGGGGGATCTGATTTTACTACATTAATGGTACAAAAAAGAGACAGTAGAACTGGGTGGCAAATACATGACAGAGGGAAATTGCGGGGATGTCTCTTTTAGATACAATAATCCTCACAAAGTTTGAACCATATAATTTAGCATTTGGAACAGGTGGATGGTGTGTCATCTGGTTTGGTAAGTAATACAGGTGGTAGGGGGACTGTTGGACTAGATGAGCTTGGAGGTCTTTTCCAACCTTAATGATTCTATGATCTGCTGTCACTCTCATTGCTTGATGTGCTGTCTGAACGAATATGTGTTTTTTGAACCAACATACTTTCATTCCCATCACTTGCTCACTTTTTCTCTAGGAAGAGCCACTGCTGTGAATCCTCTCACCTACCTTGTGATGCACAGATGCGTTCTCATTAGAGTAAATCAGCATCACTTAGCAGCAGAAATGAAGCTTGTAAAAACAATGGTCTTGTTTTGCTTACCCTGACGTAAATCAGGATTAAGCTGGCTGACAGCAACAGATTTATACTGATGCAAAACTGAGGTAAGATCAGAATCAGGCCAGCTGACTTAAAGTATATTCTCCTGTGTTAAGGGCTATTGATGACGAGTTTTACATTTCATCTGAATTAATCTTTAACTGCTTGCTTGCTAGACAAGCAGAACAAATAGTATTTAGTCTTTTAATCTCAGCAAAATATGACATTGGATTGAATTTAGGTGTGCCTGTAGCATTTTTGTCCTACCCAGCACTGAAGCTGGTTAAACAATTACTCTGCCAAGTTCCAAGAGGAACAAAGGCAGAGGAACGAAGACTTGCTGAATGTTTGCACTGTATGAAGGAGAGGAATCTGTTAAAATTGCTGTTGAGATGGTTGCATTTTTGAATCAGAAGAATATCTTGAAAAACGGTAGAACATTTCTCACTTGGATACTTTCCTGCTGCACTGCTTTTAGAAGAGATATGATTGGTATCTCAAAGTTCTTGGTTGCATACCACCCTGAAACCACATTGTTATCTTATACAGAAACAAACAAACAATTTAACCTGACCTATAGTTTAAAAAAAAAAAAAAAAAAGAAAAGAAAAAAGAAAGAGAGATGGTCAATGGCTAGTGCCCCACTGTAGTAATAAAATGTCTAGACAGCAATTAACATCCATTTCCCTTAAGAATGCAACTGTGTCATCAGCAAATCTTTACTACTTTGCAAGGGACCAATCTAAATATGTTTAATCATTAATCAATTTCCAAAATCTGAACAGGATTTGCTTTTCATGGGCTTTGTCTTCAAAACTGCAGTCACTTTATGAGGAAAAAACCCAAACCTAAAGGGGAATTATTTTGGCCACAGTCCAGTGGGTGAGCCTGCTTAGAGGATCACTGGTGCTGTGTCTTGTTTGGGAACATTGCACTCTTTCTGCATACGTTAGCACTTTCAGTTTCCTCGATTCTTTTCTATTTCCTCTTTGTCTGTGTGTATTCATAGCAAGCAGCAGCGGCTGAAAGCACCAAGCAAGATTCTGCGCACAGACCAGTCCTGTAATAGCTGGCAACTGTATCTGTCTTGTGAGCTGGCTTTGAGAAATACCTCTCTTTCCTCCCTCTTTGAGCGGCACTTCTCTTCCCCCAGAATTATGCTCCCAGCCAATGGTGAAGTCTCTCACAGGTCACCCACCGATTGCTGGGCTCGCATGGGATCACACCAAACTTCCTGTGGAGTACAGAGAGCAGGAAATTACTCTTTCGCTTCCTACAATTAAACAAAAAAATCACTGTGCTCCCACCATGCACAACTACCAAAAGGGTGTTAAACCCATCAGGCAAATAATATTATACATAGTGTAGAAAAAAGAGGGAATCTGATCAACAGAACCATGATCACTTCAGTAAACACAAACTACTTTAAGTCCACCAATGCCAGCAGTGGATTTGCCCTGATTTACAGTATCATAACTGAGCTCAGCCTCGGGCTCTGGCGTGCTCACTGAATATATCAAAGAACTTCCCAAAGAGAAAAGTGGCACAAGCTGATATCTTTTGGAAACTCCTCTGTTTTTTCACTTTGAGAACTGAAAACTTCTCCTTTTAGCTTATACCCTGCTTCAGAATTCATTGTTCTTGCCAAACAAGTAAGAAATGTGAGGATTACCGTGCCGGAGAGATGACATTTCTGGAACACAGTGTTGTTTGGCAAGGCACATTTCCAGCTGCACCCAGGGAATGACACAGATGACACTAGGCTTTGCTTGCATGTTTTATGAAATTTATTAATAAAGAAAATAATTTTGATAGATCAATAGTTACTTATATGTAATATGCAGTCCATACCAAATATACATCAGAACTATGTAGAAAAGGACACATTGCCTTGGTTTAGATACTTGGGTCACTGGTTTGCACATGGTGGTGCTAAAAAGAACCTAGAAAGAGAGATGTCAGCCTCTGGACTGAATGCTAGCCACTAATACACTTTCCAAGGCAGTAAGGATCTCTTCAAGAAGATACTGTTCAAAACCTGTGCTGCCTGGAGCCCGGGTCAGGGACATTACAAGAAGGCTATCAGGGCTGGTTAGACCCACTGACTATTATCCATTACTGATAGTTCAAGCAGGCAGGGATGCAATCACGAAGTGTAGCCTGCAAGCCACCAAAAGGGAATTCCGGGACCTGGGGCGCTTTGTTGAGGGCGGGGGAGCCCAAATAATATTCTCGTCTATCCCCACTTACGGGAGGAGGGGCTCAGAGCAGGACAGGCGAACCCACGAGTTGAATGTGTGGCTGAAAGGCTGGTGCCGGCGCAAGAACTTTGGGTTTTTTGACCATGGGATGGTGTACTCTGCTCCTGGCATGAGTACTGCTGATGGGGCTCACCTGTCCCATAAAGGAAAGAGGATCCTTGCCCAGGAGATGGCAGGGCTCATTGACCGAGCTTTAAACTAGTTAGGAAGGGGGAAGGGGATATTAAGAAGGCTGCTGGGGTTAGGCAAGTGCTTCGGGAGTCACAACGAGAGTTGATGGTGGATAAAGGTAAATTCCAACAGCACAGTGGTGGACTTGGAGATGGTTTTCCAGGTGTGAGTAGGGAAAATTCTGTGGATTGCCCTGAGTACTCCTCAGTGGAGCCACTTTTGCCAGTCCCCTGGCAGAAATCTCGCTGTGGGCTGTTGAAAATACCTACATCTGCTGCCCCACTTAAATGCCTTTATACAAATGCACGTAGCATGGGGAACAAACAAGAAGAATTAGAAATCTTTGTGCGGTCGCAGGGCCATGATCTCATAGCAATCACAGAGACGTGGTGGGATAACCTGGACGACTGGCACGCTGTCATGGATGGCTATGTGCTTTTTAGGAAAGACAGGCTAGGGAGGCGAGGTGGAGGAGTTGCTCTTTATGTGAGAGAGCACCTAGATTGTATTGAGCTCCACCTGGGGAAGGATGAAACATCTGTTGAGTGCTTGTGGGTTAAAATCAAGGGGCAAACCGGTATGGGGGACATTGTTGTGGGAGTGTGCTATAGGCCCCCTGATCAAGAGGAGCGGGTTGATAGTGCATTCTATAAGCAGTTAGAAGTAGCCTCAAGATCCCGGGCACTGATCCTTATGGGGGACTTCAACTATCCAGATATTTGCTGGGCAAGCAACACGGCCAGTCGTATGCAGTCCAGACAATTTCTGCAGTGTGTTGAAGACAATTTCCTGCTACAGATGGTGCAGGAGCCTACAAGGGGCGGGCGGGTGCTGGACCTTGTTTTAACTAACAAGGACGGGCTCGTTAGGGAAGTGAAGGTCGGGGGCAGCTTAGGTCTAAGTGACCATGAAATGGTTGAGTTCAAGATCCTGGGTGGAAGAAGCAAGCCAAAAAGTAGGATAGCTACCCTGAATTTTGGAAAAGCTAACTTTGATCTCCTCCGTGACTTAATAGGGGCTATCCCGTGGGCTACGCTGTTTGAAGGAATGGGAGCCTGTGAGAGCTGGCTAGCATTCAAACAGCACTTCTTCCAAGCACAGGAACGATGCATCCCTTTGTGCAGGAAATCGGGAAGGAGAGGCAGAAGACCTGCGTGGATGAACACGGAGCTGCTGAGTAAACTCAAAGAGAAGAGGAAGATCTATGAATTGTGGAAGAAGGGTCTGAGCACATGGGGAGAATACAGGAATGTAGTCAGGGCCTGTAGGGTCGCAACTAGGAAGGCTAAAGCCCTCTTGGAAACGAAGCTGGCAAGGGACATAAAGGATAATAAAAAGGGGTTTTTTAGATACGTGAATAGCAAAAGGATGACCAGGGATAATGTAGGTCCCTTGCTGAATGAGGAGGGTGTCCTGGTAACGGGGGATACTGAGAAGGTGGAGATACTGAATGCCTTCTTTGCTTCGGTCTTCACCTCAAAGGCCCCCCGGGACCCACAGGCACTGGATGTAAATAGGAGTGTTTGGGATATGAAGAATTTCCCTCTGGTTGAGGTAGGGGAGGTCCAGGAGCGGCTCAAAGGGATAAACGCACACAAATCCATGGGACCGGATGGGATACATCCACGTGTGCTAAGGGAGCTGGCGGAGGTGATTGCTGAGCCGCTCTCTATCATCTTCAACAGGTCCTGGAGAACAGGAGAAGTGCCTGAGGACTGGAGGATAGCCAATGTCACTCCAGTCTTTAAAAAGGGCAAGAAGGAGGATCCCAGCAACTATAGGCCAGTCAGCCTCACCTCTGTCCCCGGAAAGGTAATGGAACAGCTTGCTCTGGATGCCATCTCCAAGCAATTGGAAGAGAAGAAGGTCATGAGGAATAGTCAGCATGGATTCACCAAGGGGAAATCGTGCTCGACCAATCTCATAGCCTTCTACGATCTCATCACCGGCTGGGTAGATGGAGGGAGAGCAGTAGATGTCATCTACCTTGACTTCAGCAAGGCTTTTGATACTGTCTCCCATGACATCCTGATAGCAAAGCTGAGAAAGCATGGGATTGATGAGTGGACAGTGAGGTGGGTTGAGAATTGGCTGTCGGACCGAGCCCAGAGGATCGTGATTCGTGGAGTGCAATCTGACTGGAGGCCTGTGACTAGCGGTGTTCCCCAGGGCTCGGTGTTGGGTCCAGTCCTGTTTAACATCTTCATTGACGACCTTGATGAGGGAATAGCCTCGACCCTCAGCAAGTACGCCGATGACACAAAGCTGGGAGGAGTGGCTGACACGCAGGAACACTGCGCTGCCATCCAGAGAGACCTGGACAGGCTGGAGAGCTGGGCAGTAAGAAACCAGATGAGGTTCAACAAAAGCAAGTGTAAAGTCTTGCATCTGGGAAGGAACAACCGTTTCTATCAGTACAGGCTGGGGGATGACCTGCTGGAGAAGAGCTCAGTGGAGAAGGACCTGGGGGTCCTGGTGGATGACAGGTTGGCCATGAGCCAGCAGTGTGCCTCGGTGGCTAAGAGAGCCAATGGGATCCTGGGGTGCATCCGGAGGAGTGTAGCCAGCAGGTCAAGGGAGGTGATCCTCCCGCTCTACTCTGCCCTGGTCAGGCCCCACCTGGAGTATTGTGTCCAGTTCTGGGCTCCCTGGTATAAAAAGGACAGGGATCTCCTGGAGAGAGTCCAGAGAAGGGCTACGAAGATGATAAAGGGCCTGGAGCATCTCCCCTATGAGGAAAGGCTGAGAAGATTGGGACTGTTCAGCCTTGAGAAGAGAAGACTAAGGGGGGACCTAATTAATGTTTACAATTATCTTAAGCAAGGGATGCAGGGGGAATCAGCCAGCCCCTTTTCAGTGGTCTGTGGAGACAGGACAAGGGGCAATGGCTGCAAGTTGGAGCATAGGAAGTTCCGCACCAACATGCGGAGAAACTTTTTCACAGTGAGGGTGACAGAGCACTGGAATAGGCTGCCCAGGGGGGTGGTGGAGTCTCCTTCTCTGGAGATATTCAAGACCCGTCTGGATGCCTATCTCAGTGAAATGTCCTAGGGAGCCTGCTTCGGCAGGGGGTTGGACCCGATGATCTCTCGAGGTCCCTTCCAACCCCTACAATTCTATGATTCTATGATTCTATGATTTTTGCAAGTAGCCCACCATCCTTCCTCTTCCAGAAACACTTGTTCTGATGGAGATGTCACAGGATGCAAGCCCAAATTAGAGAAATAAAAGATCATATCTCCTGGCAACCCATCCAGCAGCTATGCTTGAGGAGCAGAAGGAAAGAGGATAGTATGGGGAAACCAGGCCTTCGCGAAGGGCACAGTACTTCTGTTTAGCTGGTGCAACCGCTGTATGCCAATGATGCATCACTCTTTACACAGCTGGTTTTCTTTCTCCCAGTGACCAGGGCACTTGGGGAGGGAGATGGGTGGTAAGGGTACTTTTGGGACAGGCCAGAGGTTTGCGCAGTGTCTTATGGGATTCACCTTGACTTGGAATTGAGATATAGTAAGGATGTACACATGGAGTTGAGAGTTTGAAAACGCTGTCAAACCCATGGACTAGAAAATGTTGTCCTCATGGTATGATTGAAGGATAAATGGCATCCCACTTTGAAATGATGTGCAATTTGCCTTTAGAAAACCCAGCGCAATGATACCACGAAACCTTATGCTCCCTGGAGTGCAATATTTTATACATGAGTTCGCCATAAATGGGTGTTTGTGAAAGAAAAAAGTAGTTCTAAAAATGTTGTTCAGAAGACAGAGGAAAAAAGTCCATCAGTTCTTATGAATGTTTATTTCCTCTCTTTGCATCTTATATTTAATTGCTCAACTTTTTTTTTTTTGGGTTTTTTTTTTGTGGCATGCCAAGGATGTCACCTCCTTAAAGATCTTTGAAAAATTAACATAATTGTCCATTATCTTAGTCCTTTATTCTCTGCCTTTCAATATCTGCTCCTCCTAACATTTCACAATATATCAATCTCTGATCCTTGGCACTAGTGCAATTCATTTTCAACAAGATGTTATTGAGATTGTAAATAAATGCCACAGCATCAAGGGGCAGACAAGACGGAGCCTGTCAGATCTGGAAGTCGGCAGCAAAGTTATAATTACAGCAGAGTGGTGTGAGGTGAGTTCTTTGCATCCATAGATTTAATTGTCATCAGCTGCTGGGGAAGTAAAGCATGGGGAAAAGATGGAGAGTGATTGGGGTGTAGAGTGTTACCAAATACATCCTGGGCTGTATTTGCAGCTCCCATTACTTAACTCATAAGCCATCAGCAGAACAGCAAGAGGCCCAGTGCTTAAATGGCAGCATTTCCACAAAGACGACTTTTTGCACCAAAAGTATTTTAATTGCCAAAATTCTGAAATCTCTACCCTCAGGAACTGACCCAGAGCAAAATAAAAGCTAACCTTCGGGCCCCTCCCTCAAGTCAGCTTAGGTGCACTGCTCTGGGTTTCATGTTAGCACTTCACACCGCTCTGGGGGCAGGACTCAACTCACCCTGCTCAGGCTGAGAGTTCAAACGAGGCCGTGTGTGAACATGGTAAGCCGTGTGCTGCGCTCAAGCTCATGTGCTCTGCAAACGACGGCACAGCTATCGCTCCTCTCACTGCTTCTAAAACACCTTGTTTCTGAAAATATTAGAGGATTCATTTTTACCCCCTTATATTGTGCGAAGTGTATTTTTATGTCACTGCTTCAGCAAAACTAATATGGAAATGCTACTTAGTAAGGGTCCAGGAATCAGAATCTGGCCTGCTAGGATCTGAGTATCAGTGTTGCGCGTTATATTGCTTGCATGCACAAAATGCACGCTCAGCCTGCTTTTGTTATCTGACATTTTTGCTGTGAGATCTCATTATCATGGGGGCGAAGATGAAAGTGACTTTCAGAACTTTTCTTCACCTGTATGCATGACTTAAAAGGCTAAGACTTTGGATCTGAAGATAGTCCAAACTTTCCTAAAATTCTGCTTAGATTTGGACTCATGCTAAAGGTCTACTAAGATAGACCATCAGTTGGGACACAGACCCTTCCAGTGTTTGCTAAGTTTTATATCAGAGCCCCAAATATGATTTCATTCTTGATGAATGTATATGTCACTAAGCATAGAAGTGGCTAGTAAATGTCTATCAAATGATGCCTGGAACTAAAGATAATATGATGAAAGATTGTTGTAATGTCTATTGTATTAATTTGTGGTTTTCCAAGCTGTTCCTTTGTTTTTGAAGGCATTTTGTTTTGCTTGCCTGGATGCTTTCTTGCACAGATTGATGACTGCTTCTATTGTCAAAGAAGAGGTCCACATGACCTCCCTCTCAGATGCCACTGGTCTTTGAGAATGTTACATACATACCTCAAATGCTTCTCAGTGGTGAAAACCAATACTCAGCATTGTTTTCAGCCTGTCATAGGAACAGGTGGAATTGGAAATTGAAAAGACCCACTAGGTCATACAGCCCTAAAGAAGATGTAGAATACCATTTCTTCTACAATAGCTTTGCATATGTTTTTGGAAATTTTTTAAAGGAATTTATGTTGTTGAGATCACGAAGTATAAGATTTCAACTCAACTCCACAGCTTTTTCTGAAGGTTCAAGTTTTGCCTCATTTTGTATTGCATGAAAAGATCTGTAAATGTTCCTAGAGAGTGGAAATACATATAAACCTCTGCCTTTTGCTTCAGAGACATCTCAGGGATATGAGATGCAGCGGTCCAAAACCCTAATCTGCCTGCAATATAAACAAAGTATTATCCCAGCTACTTCTGAAGCTGACTGGGGATTTGTGTAGAGATATTCAGAACAATGTCTTCATCTGGGTTGTTCAGAGGAAGGATTGCACTAATTTTCTTCCAGATTCAAACTTTTCTGAAATTGCTATTTGCATAATACTGGAGTTCCAATTAGCTTTATAAGTGGTCTTCCTATCCTAATGAAGCAAAAAACTTTTAAAATTTTATTTAGCATTTGGTAAGATATTATGATGGATGGTATAACTAAATAAAAACCAACTTCAATGGAATGATCCCAGGAATTTTCTTTGTGTTAGGTACCTCACTAAAAAGGGAATAGAGATCTTATTGGCAAGTATGTGGTATTCTTGGGGTCCTACATTGAAGACATTCATTATGCAGTGTTGAAAGAAACCTTAAAAAGTAAGAAGAGTACAACAGTGAATGCTGCCATTGAATATTACATGTGTTTTAAATAAATAAATGATTGACTATAAAAAGTGACATACAAAAATTCTCACAGTGGGTGTAGCAAACCCAATTTTCTGGCATAAAAACCCACAGAAAATTCATTTGCCGAGTCAAGGAGATGACTATGTACTCATGAACTTCATGATTCATTATTTTAATTTTATATATGGCAAATCGAAGAGGCAATGTGGTGTTTTAACATTATAAACCTTATTGGAGACCCTAAAGCAAGGTTCTTCTAACTTCTCTATCATAGATACACATACCAATCATAAGAAAATACCTGTTCATATGAAGGTTGTAGGCTCTGAAATAAAGTTTTTGCCAAAGGTACTTTGAAAATGCTATGTTTACAAGAAAATATTAGGGAAAGAGAAGTTTGAAAATGAATTTGCAGCTTTGTGCTTGATTCCAGTACATTTCTCCTTAACTGAATGGAATGTGTTTAGGAGTTGCTGTTGTAACTTTACTAAATTGACTATGCTTTCACTTGAAAAGCAATCAACTTCTCAGGTTGTAATTTAATTTTCTGTAGGTACAGTCTAATGTTCTCAACTTGTGGGCATGAGAGAACACATTTTAATGCAGCTGTTCTTTTAAAGGAATGCATCTGTAAACAGATAATTCAAGAATTTTTGCTACAAGAAATCTATCTAATGGGATAAAGATCAGGCTAGAAACCTCAGAAGGTTTTCTAGGAACTACAGGTAAACATGACCTATGATAACTTAGTATTGGGGAAATCAAAGGTTGATGTGGAAGGTCTATGGAACAGAGAGTGACGCAGATCATTATGTGCTTTTTCAAACAGACTATCTTCTTTAGAACTTTTTGGGTAATATCTTCAAGCATTTAGCAGAACCTGTAAAGTATGTGGATAACAAATGAGACTTAAAATTTACTACAATTCTAAATTTAGTTCTATCCTTTTTAGAGAAATGGGAAAACATTCTATACCGATCAATAGAGAACAATAACCTAGCTATAAAATTGCAGATTGCTTAATTGTATGTTACTTAAAATATTTGAGGGATTTTTTTTCCCCCATTATTCATTAAATTCTTTAAGACTTTTTCATAAGGGGAGTGTTGGATGACAGAGAAGGTAGACAATAGACATCAGCAGTGTTGAATGAAGCTTGCAGACATCTTTAATGTGTTCCATCCAACTCCATTAATTTAAGAGGTGTTAGGACACATTTAAAGACTGACTTCATCCTCTTTTATTTTCCTGCTAGTGACAAAAGAAAAATAGGCTCATGTCTTATGGAAGGTTTTGTTGAACAGGTTCATAACTTACATGGAAGACATATGCCCAAGTTGCAAATGTTAAGTTTCACAGCTCACTCTTGGAGGGTGATACTCACTCCATTTCTCCGGGGGCTCACAGAAATTCCTTTTTAATGGTTTAGGTCAAATTTATGATCTCTTTTGTCAGCAGAACACACCAGCTATGCAAGTCCTGTACCTACCAAGGGCCAAAAATTCCTTCTTGTAGGTTACATGGCAGCTAGGGTCTCTAACAGATGGAGGTCATAAAGGACATATTCGGATATGGTGTAGCTAGTCTGCCCAGTCTCTGAGGGAGATTCTTATAGCAAGATAAATGACATAGCTACTGCACCTCAATCCTTAGAAAAAAAGGAAGAAACCCCATTGACTTCTTAATTTTTAAACTTAAAATTTTCTCCTAGAATTTTCAAGTGTGTACCATTAAACTTCCAAAGATTTGAAAAAGATGTCTTCCCTTTCTAAATTCCACTGAAATGATCTATTTTAGCTGTGGATCCTTAGATGAGGTTGTATAGCAAGCACTTTTGTCAGACAGCTGGTTACCTGTGAAAGGCACAGAGCACAAAATAATAATGGAAACAGCTTTAAAAGAAGAAGGTCAGATATGTAATGTTAGGTAGGGAAACAGTCAAGTCACTGTATTCCCTAATTCTTACCAGAGAGGAAATAACAGGAGAGAGAGTGTGTCCCACAACATGTGTAGCTGAAAACCTGGAAGATTTAATGAGCTTTTACTGAGGAATGTGTACCCATGGCAGGACATTGGCTCTACATACATTGCTTCCTTTTTGGGGACTTTGGTCTTAACACTGTGATGATTGGTTTATCTCCACTGAGTATGCAGCTGGCATACAGAGCAAAGAAGTGGCAAACGTTCTAGTACATCCTTCCTTCATGGATTATAGCAAAGGCTATAATCATCTTGGTTCCACCAGCCAAACAAGTCTCTCTTGCTTGGAGAAATGATAAAATCTGGGGAGGCCAGTAGAAAATCATCGTGGGAGAACACCACCAACAAGCTATAATGTGACACAGCTTGTTGGTGTGTGATTCTCTGGCTCCCTTTGGCCAAGCGCGAGACACTGCTGTCAGGCTGGACCCAAGTCAGGCAGGTGAGGAAACTGGTAAGGTATGCCCTAGGGCAGAGGCTGCTGGCACTTCTGGCTTCTTGCCCTGTAAATACTCCCTCCAGTGCCCTTCACTCCCCAAATTGCTCTACTAGGGCATTTTCTCTGCTTCCCACCCTAACTGTTGCATGAGACAAACCTGATTTTTTCCTTGGTGAGTCTCTAGGGCTGCCTGAGACTGTTGATCCAAGCATTGTGGTTTTCTTGGTGTGTCTGCATGCCATTTCAGAATTTTCCACGGAAGGAGTAAAGATTGATGCCAAAATCTTCACATTTTTCATTGCATGGTCACTTTAATTGAAAGGGAAATTTGCACTTTATTGGAAGATGTACAGCATAATTTAGTTGAAAAACATAACTCTCAGCTTTGAGCTGTTGCTAATAAATAAACTTGTGTGCCCTCAACGATCTACCCAAAAGACCTTTTATTCCCAAGAGCCACTAGCAGTTTTGCAGGTCATGACTGAGATGCATGTATCCTCGGGAAGACTTAAATCAGTATTTCTAGACCTGCCCTTTTGTGAAAGTTATCATCCTCTTGTGTAAGACACCAGCACGAATTTTCTTTGCCATGCCACATTCACATGAAACACATACACACACACCACTTTACTTTACATGATTCAGTTCCCTAAGTAGAATACCTGAAATTCTTACTGTTCCTGACTATGTCATATTGGTGCTATTCAATCCAAAATCAAGACAGAGTTGAACAAAAAAGTAATCACATTTTCAGTCTCTGTAAATGTGTCACATAATTGTGAAGTTGTGGCATTAGCTACTTAGCTAGAAGAGGTGCTTATTTCTGAGTACCAGTACCCTCACTGGTTTGGTAGTTTCAGTTCTGAAATTCTTTATCTACTTTCACTCTGATAACGTCCTATGTTTGGAGGGTCTCACAGTTCATTGAACCAGTTCAGACTAGATCTAAATCTAAATAAACATGAGGCTGTCTTATCTCTTATGCAACTCTCATGCACAAAATTCCCAATAAAAGCCTGTAGGATCTATTTAAGTAACTTATGGCAGCAGAAAACATAACCAAGTATTGAGGAAGCTCAAACAATAAACTTGCAAAACACACACACACACACACAAATGTATCAAGCAATCATTAGGCATTTCCTGAAGAGTCCTGTCTACCTTGGCCACCCATGAGCTCTTTGCCTATTATTCAAGACAGCTGGCCTAAAAAAGGGATCTGGCTTCTGCTTATATTTATTAAATCTGCAGGAAGGGCCCATCAATCACAACAATGGGTTTTAAGTGTTTGCTGGGTGAGAGGAGAGTCCCGTAAGCAGTCTTTGAAGTGTCTTTTGCTGAAGGTAAACATCTGAAGAACATAAATAGCTGCTCTTCTTTCCAATGAGTGACCTTGTCAAAGTGGGTAGAATGGAGAGACGGGGGAGGGGTGCCATCATGAAAAGGAAAAGCAATAAAGGATTCCTTATGACAGCAATTTGCACATTTACTGCTCTTTGATATGTTAACTAGATTTTGCAAAATGGAATTCTTTGTCTTTTAGAGGTCCTTGGGCAGTGATAGCTCACAGTCAGAACAATGTTTTGCAATAGGCCTAATGCATCTTCTAATTAATAAGGTAACTTGGGCAACCTCTGTAAATCAGTGACATTATCATTATAACAGGACACAAGTGAATAGTTGTTTATAAGGAAGGAAAGATGCTCATAACAGCAGTACCATTATTTACTGAGCTCATTGACTAAAGTGAATTGTATTGAATACAAGGGGATCAATAGGTTATGGGCCCTGTTCAGTAAACTTTTACAAGCCATTTATGAACCTTTGATTCTAGAAAACAGCACTTCTCCATTCAGAAAACTGGGAAGGTAGTGCTGGCAATCTTCAGGTTTCATACTCAGCACAGTCAAAGACTATGATGAAAATTCTGCAGCTGCATTGAGAACAAATGGACAGGTCAGTGAGTTCTCTCAAAGAATAATAAAATATTTTTGGAGAATAAAATAAAGGCACAGATGTGTATGACCACTACAGGAAGGCAAGTAGCTAATAGGCTATCCTACAGAAAGAAAATATTTTATTTAGAAATACAGTAGGCAATGCACAGCATGGCAACCCCATTAGCAGACAAAACAAGCTGGACCCTGAAATGTGGGTAGCAAACTCAAGATTCCTTCTTGGAAGTAAACTCCCTTGTTACATTGTAAACTACACCATGGTGAGTGAGCATTTTCACTTGCCTTGACATGAGGAAAGGAAGCTACATTTCAGCAGCAAGCAAAGCAGCTCACATAGTTTGTACAGAACTATTTATATACTACTGTATGTATTTATAAAGTATTGTAGTAACTATGTAATATAGAGCAGTAAGAGTACTTAGCTCCTTCAAAATCGAGTGCTGCCCCTTGTTTTAGTAGGTATGCCTCTTATGTTCTGGAGGGGCATAAGTTTTTTTCTGCCCTTAACAGCAGTACCAGACAAGATCAGGGCCATTATGGTGGCTTTTGATTTTTTTTTTTTTTTTTTTGTTTACTACTCATCAACAGCCCTTGCAAAGATTAAGCTTTCTTACTGAATCTCTTTTCAGCCAGCTGTTTTCCATACCGTGATCTCATACTAGCTTTATTAGTGCCACTTTAAATCCCTCTTCCTTCTTTTGTTACTTTTGAGATGTTTACCACACTGTCTTTAGTTCACATGGATCAACACCCTGAAGTCAGGTTTAAGGTGAAGTGGGAAGTTGGGAGAGAGGTATCACCGAGAGGATGATAAATATTTCAGAATGGTTTGACTTGATGATCTTAAAGGTCTTTTCCAACCTTGTGATTCTGTGAACATTATCCCTACTGTAAGTCTTCACCAGTCCTACACCACTTCATTTCTGGATTTAACTGGGCTGGATCTAGTCCATAATTTATTGCCTCTGCCTATGCAAAGTTTGCAGCAGAGGGAAAGGGGGAAGAACCAGGCAAAAGGATCACAATCTTACCCTGCCTAGTACTAAAAGTGGCTTACCCCCTACATTAGGTCCCAGACTTTGAGGTGAAGGACCGACTACTCTAGACACTAGCCTGCTGGAGCTGCTCTTTGAGAGTGACAAATGTACTGAGCAGTGCTGAGGCTGAGTAAGACCAGGTGATAGCAAATACCTGTCTCTTTGCTCATCATCCTGCATAGGATGCTTGTGTGCTCAAGTAACCAGCAATGCTTGTTCTGATGGAAAGAAGAGACTTCAGCTGTGGATGATATTACAAGGAGGGGAAATTTTTTCACCTACCTAGAGCTGGGAATGTAAGTGATAGCCTGAACATTCACAAATGCCTAACCACAGAGAGACTGGCTGGCCCTCAGCATCCATTTAGCTACATCAGTCACAGATCAGAGAGGCAGCCAGAGAAGTTCTTGATTTTCTTGATTCCTCCTATTTCTTAAGGATTTATCCTTGACTTCTTTCTTGAAATTTGGCTAGAGACTTTTTTCCTTTCCATGTTCTGAACATGCATCCATCATGACATAGGCTGGTATCATCCTCTAGGGAATTGTCTATTATCTCTCTCTTAGTATTATTTCTTTCCATGATCTTTCTACTTGTGAAAAATGTTGTGTGGATTTTTTCTTCCTTTCTTTACCTTAGCTCTTCTTGTACTAGGCATCTTTGCTAGCAAAGGCAAGGTCTAAGAAATATATTCCTTGTTCTGGGAGAAAGACAAATTTATCACTAAAATAGAGATGCACATAAGCCAGCAGCCCAGTATCTGTAGCTGGCTGAGTAAAGATGATGGGTCTGAGTACCCTTTCCCATGAGGTTTCATCTGCCTCTGAATGTTGTGCCTCTGGCCTAATCCATACCATTAAAGGTAAAAACACGTAAAACTCCTCATTGTCCATGACCAAACAATATAATCATCAGGTCAGTGTCTGCTTTCTAGTTAGAGAGGTATAATTCCACTGAAGTCAGATTTACACCAGTATCAGTGAGAACAAAATTAGGTTTCCCCTATAGTTGCTGTTAACCTTTATCAGCATCACCCAGTAGTACTGAGATGGTAGCATTAGCAAATACAACACAAGGCTGATCTTCAATAGCCGTTCTCTCATTTACTTTTTGCTGATTTATTGCCTCACTAATGACACAATAGATTTTCCCATTAGTTTATTATTATTATTTATTATTGGTATTAGTGTTATCCTGAAAGAAAATGAAAATAGAGAACTGACCTCATCTCAGCACAGCGTATTATTTTTCAGGAGTTCAGAAACACTGCACAGAATGGACAGTTTCCATTTCACCAATGTTCAATCACTGGCATTTGTCTTTTGTATCCCAGAGCAATTGCATAACTCTAATATTGACCTTAACCAGAGCCCTTTGTTTCTCACCCTAACAGCCAAAAGCATTAAAAATGCGTGTTTACTTAATTTGTCCTGGCATGCAGTGTAATTACAAGCAGTTTGTTTTCTCTGTTGTAAAATATGGGCTAGAGAAGGAATAAAGTAATGTGGAAAATTAACATTGTGATGTACTGTATAGTGGAATAACACTAAAAACACTTAGCTGTGTTAGTACTGGAGGTGCTATTTGTGTTGTGTGCAAGAGCAATAAAGAATTAAATGCCTCTTTCTAAACTATATTTGCATGATTTTCAAGTGCAGTAAAATTAATCTGAGCTGCCTCCAAGTAGGAAAGAAAGAAAATCAAAGTGCAAATAGAACTAAGCACCACTTATGCAGCCTTTAAAGTTGTACTTTTCTATTCTGTGAATTCCAGCACACCATTTCTGTGATTCTTACAGAACTGGACCAGGCAAATACGTTTAAAGATTCCCATGCTATGTCTACCATGCACCAAAGCTGTGCCTTTGGCATGGTTATGGCCATGTCAACAGGACCTTTCTGATGCGACACAGAGGAGGCTAGTGTGGTAAAGGCAGTCTGCCATGGTATTTTCCTTCTTTGTGTCTCCAGAGTAAATACTGCATCCACATCTTGTGTTACTCTGCATCTCTGTTAATTCCTTCTATGAAAGATCCACTTTGTCCTCTCTCCCTCCTTTATAAACCTCGCCTTTTCTTTGTGAAGTACTAAGTGATATTATAATTATGAAGGTATGAATATCAGTTAAAGCCACTAAACTTAGAGGAGTTTTAGCTGTTTGCACCAAAATAGCCAAGAGCAAAAAAACTCCACCCTTCTCTCTCACTTTTTTGCTATTATTTTCCTCTCTGCTTTCTCTTTCATACCTTCTGTGGGAGAGTTTAGATAATGAAACAATATGAGTATCATTTTCCACAATTTATGTACATTCAAAATTTTAAAAAATCAGAATAGCAGGGGAAAAAAGCATACAAAATCACTCCATTATGACTGCAAGAGGATTTTTTTTTCCTCAATAAAGATTCTTCCCCAGATATATTTGTTTAAAAATGGACCTCTGGGTGAGAACAAACATTTATGCCTTTTGGGGTTTTTTTTGTGTGTGTGGGGTTTTTTGCTTGTTTTTGTGTGGTATGTTTTATTTTGTTTTGTTTGGGATTTTTTATTTTGTTGCTTTTTGCGGAAAACTGCTTCCCTCTCTCTCTCTGCAGAAAGGGGTGGTCAGTCTCCTTGTTCTGGCCTCTGTACTGAAGAGTTAATCCACTTTGTCATCTGGCTCATTTATATTTTTTAATAAGAATTTCTGATGAACCTGAAAAACATAGGGGTTTTTAACAGCGGTCTAGAACTCCAGCTTTAGCCTACTGCAGACTGGAGCTAGGAAAGTCATTAGATTAACCTCTCTTGACAGGTCAGGCTCAGCAAATATTCTTAAAAATAACTCTTCCAGTAATTTATGACCTTTGGGGAGCATAATCAATAGTGTTAAGAGGAGAGGCAGCCAGACAGCACTTCCTGGTAGGAGAAAGTTTCTTGTCTTTGTAATGTTTGCATTCTGTCTGCTTGTATGCAATACGACTGACTTGCCAGTGATATCATACCCCTTTTACTCCATCAGTTTTGGAGTCATACATTTTTATTGTCAATTTACCGTCTCCTCTGTTATTTCATACAGGATCTAATTCCAACAAAAACCAATGCACAAGTGTGATTACAAAGCAAGGGGAAATAGCACAGTTCATTTTCTTCCACGTTCCCTCTAACCTCTCTGGATCATTTGAGGGAGAATTGTCCTGTGCCCCAGGATGTCGTAATGCAAAGTCTTAAACATATACTTCATTTTAATGCACGATGAGCTACTCATAGTACTTAATTAAGCACATTCTTACATCCCCTTAAGATCATCATCTTAGGGGATTTTTATGCTCTGTCTCGGTGTTGGATGTTTTTTCAAGGTTTGGACATGCAAGTGACAAAAATATTTCTGTATTTGTTAATCTTTTAACACATTTTACCACTGGTGAGATTTCCTCTAGCTTTTTATAGAATAAAGAGCATTTCCCTGGCTATTGAAGTCCCATTCTCTGAAACTGGAGACTCTCAGGAGGATACATTGATTTCAGTGGGGCCTCACAGTTGCTGTCTACATACACATACTCTAGCCATGTGGACCTGCCTGAGGCAGGAATATTGCCCATCTTTCTCTGCAAGGACTTCTAGGGATGTAGGAAAGGATAGAGTGTGTCACACTGTAATATGATTCTGTACTTGTTTTGACACCACTCAGAATTACTGGATGTTGGCTTTTCCCATGTCCTTGGAACAGAAGAAGAATTTAGAAACTTGAAAGAATAAAAATTATTTTGAAAGAAAATAATTTTCACAGTTTCTGTCAGAAGCTTCAATACACACTACTGAAGTCAGCTTTTGAGTATTTAATATGAACATCTGTAGTTTAGAGGAGATACCAGCTTTTCTCCAGAGCTATGGTGAAACTGAAACTTACCTTTTTTTTTCCCCTGCTTACCACCTTCATTGCCAAGCTGAAGGGAAACCTGGACAGTATCAAAAGTGATAACAGAGCTCTGGAGGGCAGTAGTCAAGGGCATGAGGCCCAGCTGGTTTTATCCTTAGTTCTGCAGGTAAAGGGAAAATGGATGAGGCCCTTGAAGGAAGAGGGCCCCAAGAAAGCTGGTTAATATTCAGCAATCATCTCCATGAAGCTCAAGAGCAGTCCAGCCCAATGAATGGGAAGTCAGACAAAAATGCTAGGAGGCCTGTGTGGAAGAACAAGGAACTCCTGGCCATACTGAAATAGGAAGAGGAAGCATACAGAGGATGGAGTAAGCTTGGGTAATCTAGGAATAATGCAGAGACATGTACAAATATCCAGAGATTAAGCTGGGAAAGCTATAGCCCAAATGGAACCGAATCAAGAAGCGGCTGGACCATGTACTCAGTCACATGCTCTGACTTGGCTGGTCCTGTGTGCAGCCAGGACTTGATGATCCTTATGGGTCCTTTCCAACTCAGTATATTCTATGACTCTGTGATTCTATGAATCTGGCCAGGGATGTCAAAGAGAAGAAGAAAGGTTTCTGTACATACTTAAATGACAAATGGAAGACTAGGGATAATGTGGGGCCATTGCTCAACAAGACGGGGGACCTGGTTACAGAGCACATAGAAAAATCTGAGGTACTGAATGCCACCTTTGCCTCAGTATTTACTAGCACGGCTGGTTTTCAGGAACGTCAAGTCACAGATAGCTGGGGAAAAGGCTGGAGCAAGGAAGATGGTGAAAGAAGATCATGTCAGGGAACACTGTCCATGGGCCCTGATGGGATGCATCCATGAGTGGTGAGGGAGCTGGCAGATGCCACTGTGAGGCCACTTTCAATAAATAATATTTGATTGATTTGATTGAGGTGACTAAAGAGGGGAGGAAAGCAAATATCACTCATCTTCAAGGAGAGCAAGAAGGAGGACCTAGGGAAATGCCATGATTCCTGGGAAGGAGATGAAGAATCTCATCCTGGAAACAGATTCCAGCACATTAAGAACAAGAGAATCATTAGGAGCAGTCAGCATGTAGGAAGTCATGCTTGACAAGCGTGATAAACTTCTGCAATGAAATGACTGTCCTGGTAAATGAGGTGACAGCAGTAGGTATTGTGTACCTCGAATTCTGTACAGTCTTTGACACCGTTTCCCATAAGATACTCATAAACAAACTCTTGATATAGGGGGCTGGATGAGTAGACAGTGAGGTAGATTGAAAACTGGCTGAATGTCTGTGACCAGAGGGTGATAACGAGTGGCACAAAGTCTAGTTGAAGGCCAGTAGTTAGTCTGGTACCCAAGGGTCAATACTGGTTAAAGTCTTGTTTAGTGTCTTCATGGATGATGGGGTGGAGTGTACCCAACAAGTTTGCAGATGACAGAAAACTGGGAGGAGTGGGTTTTAGACTGCCATCCAGAGGGACCCTGACAGGGTGGAGAAATGGTCTTGCAGGAATATCTTGAAGTTGAAAACGAAATACAGAGTTGTGCACCTGATGGGAACAACATATGTTGGTGAACATATGCCAATGGCAACCCAGCTGGAAAGCAGTTCAGCGTTAGAGGATCACCTCGTGGTCCTGGTGGGCACCAAGTTGACCTTGAGCCAGTAATGTGTCCTTGCTGCAAAGAAGGCTAATGGTATGGTGGAGTATGTTAGGCTAAGTAAGATGGGATTGTTTAGCCTAGAGAAGAGAAGGTACAGGGAGAATCTTATTAAAGTGAATAAATGCTTGAAGTGTGCAAAAAGAATAGAACCAGGCTCTTTTCAGTGGTGCCCAGTGACAGGACTGGAGGTAATGGGCACAAACTGATGATGATCTTTCCTCTACAATTTGTGGCACCAAATTTCTTGTACTTTCCATGGAACACAGACATTTTCTTGTGTAAGCAGTGACTTTGGTAACCTTACCACCAAAATTACCCTCTAGCTGTGTTTTATCATACTTCTACCCACGATTTTCTAGACAATTGTGTGCTCGTATACCCTTTAGAGTCAGACTGATAATTCTGAAAAGTGTCAGATCTATTACATATATATTACACAGATAGTCACCATGTTCCCATTCAATTCACAATGCAGTTGATCTGCACATGTACAGAGAATGTCAGGTTTTCAGGATCTGTAGGTCAGTCAAAGGAATAGGTCTGTCTAGATGCCAGGAAATTCTGAAAAGATGCAACAAACCTACAAAATTTCTACTGATGAAATTCCTGAGGTGGAAAAATCATGGCATGTTTTGAGAAATCATTTGCCTTTAATCAGTGACAAATATTTTTTTAAGTTGAACATGGAATAGGAGTAATTTCCACATATTGCCACTGCTTTATGGTGAAACATGGAATCCTGTAAATAATTTACTGTCTAAGAAAGATCAACAAATCAAAGTTTAAAAATGCATATTATATTCTCTGAATTCTCCAATAGCTTGTTTCCCTAATTACAACTGTTACACAATGCATTAATGTCAGTGAGGCTGAAGATCAGTACCCCCAAAATCTGCCGCACAGAACATACCAGAAGATGCTCATAATTAAATACATATGTTTTAAGACTGAAATGGAATATTATAATCATCTACTTTGACTGCCTGAATAATAATGAATAAAACTTCAATAAAACACTTCACCCAGTAATTTCTGTATCACAGTACTGAAGAATAGTTAATCCATGACTGAAACTTCCCTGATTTGAGTAGATTACAAAATGAATCTGCTCAATTTGAAGAAAATATGGGAAAAACAATAAACAAAAACCAGTTTTGTAAAGTCAGAAGTTTTACTTAATACATTATAGTAAAAAAAAAAGTTTTTTTTCCCCTCAGATTAGTTTTCATTTTGTAGTTGCCTTTAATGAAGCAAACCCAAATAATTTAGCTAATAATTAAACCTGTCATCTGTGGCATATATGACTTTTGGGAAATTTTAAAAACTCAGCTTAAGTCAAGGATGCAATAGTCTCTGTCAGTTACTACTGCAGTCTACTTACAAGAACTGGAGGAACTCATAAGAAACTAGAAGTAAACAAACAGTCACAGAAATGCTGTTTTGCTCCTTATATAATGATGTAGGGTGCAATTAAATTTTATTATCCTTTGGGAGGGATTATAGAAGTCACTTGTGACTTCAGAGTTAGTCATATCATCATTCTAAACATATGGCAAAAAAAAAACCAAACATCAGTGGCATCTCCTGTCTTCTGCAGCTCAAGTAGCAACACTGTCTCCATTCTTTTGATAAACTATGGGGCCAATATTTCATTTGTATAACAATCAAATGTATTTCCACACATAAAATACCTATTCTCTTTTGTGGAGAATTTGCAGTACCAAATCCTAAAAAACATTCACTCAGCAGGGCTGAAGTGAGTATCATTGAAGCTTGCTTTGCAATTCTCTAGACTATGGACATATTTTTTCCCTATTTTTGATACAAGGTTCATCAGATCTTTAGACCTTCTTTGAAAAAATTCCCCTAGTTTACAGTCTGTAGTCAATATAAGGTTATCATCTTTATCTGTCCATGTGTATCAGGCATTCTTATTCTTATATAACACTTGTCAGATGCAACACTGACCAATTTAATACAGGAGGCTCTCTTTCTTTCAAGTCAAGCTGATTTCTTAGGCCAGCAAGTAACAGTTGTGGTTCAGAAACTTGAGAAAACAAGAACATATTCCACCCCTATGTTGCTTATAAACACCCTTTCTCTTCCAAATATTCATGCATAAGTAGAAGAGTATATGCAAATGTAAGTTCTTTTCCCATGCTTATGTTTTCTCATGTTGAAATAGCAGCTGATCTTAGAAAATTAGAATGCAATTAATTTTATTTTTTTTGAATGACCACTCTCATTCAGCACTGTATTTCTTGTGCCCATTGACAGTACTTTTCAATGCACATTTTAAAAGAAAAAATTTGGTCTTTGCAGTGTAAATGTATGATTCTGTAATTCAGGGCTGGCAAGTGGCTACTGAGTACTGTTGAAACCAAACTTTTCCATAACAAGCTGAATTGAGTCTTTTTCCCTTAACATGTTTTTGCATGAATGGTGAAGAAGTTTGTCTCTGCAAGACCTGGCACATGTCTCATGTCTTTCTACTGACTGATTGACAGGAAGATTCCATGCCATCCCTGATGATAAACCGCTTCAGTAGTCATTGGTGTTTTCTTTCCTGCCCAAAGAAATTCAAACCAGACAGATTAGAAGTTGCTGGACTGCAGTGTTTGTGTTTGCAAGAGGACATACCACTGTCTGATGAAAACCTACACAGCTGGAGGCAAATGACTGCAGGTGGGCAGTGTGTGATGTTAGGCTAGAAGAAGTAAATGTGGGCAATGCAATTAACGTGGGACAGCTTTATCCCCCATTTTTTCTTCTGTCTAGTTTCTCACTCTAGGTAGAATATTGCATTTTGAAAAAAATTAATCTGTAATTGATACTTTTAACTCTTTTTTTTCAGGATACTTCTCCCTTCCCAGCATGTCCTTGAATGCATGGGGAAATCCTTTCAGCCTGTGTTGAAATCAAACAGTTATTTGTGCAAAGATTGACAATATTGAAACCATTTGATTTGAATGTCTTAATTTGAAAATAACCTGGAGGCACTTAATAGACTTACTTTTCTTGTAAGCATTTGATTCACAGCTGCTAAAAAAGGTTTCATCGCATATGAAACTTGAGGCATCTGCTTTGTCATGTCAAAATGACAATTGGGTAGGATGCCAGTATGACATGGAATAACATGAAACAATGCATCCAGCTGCATGGAAATTGTTTAAGTGTTTCTCTTGTGTGCATAACAGTATCCATTGGAAGGAGAAAAATCTGTGCAGACCATGAAACAGATGTTATCTAATTCCCCTTCTCCTATGAATGCCCATAGGTGCAAAACACATGTAGCTCTTCAGATTCTACAAGCACTTGTACAGCAGCATTTTCAAAGGGAGAAAAAGCTCTGCAATGACCAGCTGGAGTTTCTATTGTTCTCCACTGAGAACAAGTGGAAAACAGGGGCAGAGTTTATATCTTTTCCCTTCTCCTTACAAGTGTATATGTTATTTTACAATACTTCCTTTGTAGGGACAGTAGTCTCTTGCATTTCTGTGCTCATAAAATAACAGTTGTTTTAATTCCATAAATCATTCTTGAAACATTTCAAGTGATTTATATACATGTGTATATATATATATATATATAAATATACAGGTAGTTTTGTGGAAGAAATAGGGGAAATAGGGAAAACAGTAAGCTGGAA
The DNA here is from genome assembly GCA_027925045.1 of Hypotaenidia okinawae. Taxonomy (NCBI): domain Eukaryota; kingdom Metazoa; phylum Chordata; class Aves; order Gruiformes; family Rallidae; genus Hypotaenidia; species Hypotaenidia okinawae. Next base: position 63,831,811 of record BSDF01000002.1, read on the forward strand.
ATGTCTGGATTTCTTAAGAAGAATGGTGTCAATGTTTTGAAGTCTGACTTGAACACGCTGAGACAACTTGAATTTACTTCGTACCTTTCAAGTAGATACCAAATGCTGTAGAGAAACATACATTTGCAATGGAACCAATTTTTTGCAATTTAGAAGAGACCATTCAGGATATATGTATATAAATCCAGTTGATCACTAATGAGATTTGCATGTGCAAGCTGAAAGAACAGGATGGATAATGTATCAGTTAATGTTTGATGACAAATTAAGGTTATGTTTACATTGCATGACCATTAAGCACCTTATGAAAATTCTACTGGGACAAAGATTTGTCTTGGTTACTGCAGGTAAATTTTGCTTTAATCAAGCAATTCCGTACAGGCCTGCTGTCTTTGGATGCCACTTTGCATGCAGGATGTAGGTAGTTTTCAGAGAGCCTTTGTTGTTTGACTAATGAAGATCTTTAGTATATTTTACACTTTAAAGTGCTAAACACTAAGTTACCACTTTTCTTCTAAGTGTCATTTTGCCAGTTTTGTCATTTTGCCAAAACGTTTACAAGGGTATGGGTACACAATAACATATCTAATATATGCATTTCACCAGGAAATGGGCTTGTGGTTGTGCTCTTAGGGTTTGCTTTTGAAAATACTCAGATCAATCCCTTGAGAACTTAAACACAAGTCAGGAGACCCTTTGAAGCAAAAGCAACATCTCCAATCTTTCAAGTCATCAAAAGCATGGAGGTACCTTGCAGATTGTGATATTCACATGCCTAAGTGTGTTAGGCATGTGAAGAAATTCCTCCTCCTTATGAAGCACACAAGAGGTGTCATCTGAATTTTACAAGTAGGAAATTGAGAGAAATGTAGCCTAAGTGACATGCTTGGGGCCACATCAGAATTCAAAACAGGACAAGATGCCAAACACTGTTCCGCTGCAGACTTCCAGACTCAAGGATTGCTCTCTCACTTCTTTTCTTCATTATGCTTCTGTTAGCTTTCCATGCCTGAATTAAATAGGAAAAACTTGAAGACATCAGTAACTCTATGGTTTGCTTCTTCAGAAAACATTTGACAAGGGTGGTGAGCTGCTGTTCTTTTCACACAGCTTTAGTGGTTTCCCTGCAGTTTGACAGCAGCTGACAGAGCCAATGCAAAGTGCCAGTCTTAACTCAGGTTTAAATTAGGAAAAGAGAAAGGTTTTTTTCTTATACCTTCCATCCAGAATTATAGTGTGGTCCAATTTTAATGTGCTGACTTTCCCCAGAAGTCTATGATGGAGCTTACTCACAGACACTTTTTCTGTCTTTGTGTAAATAGAAGGTGACATAACACAGGCTGTTACATTTGCACCAAGCATCAACACTATGTAGGCTAAATTGGTTGTTCCTTGGAAAATGTACTACTTTTGATATGTTTGAAAACTTTCTTTTTAAGTAGCTCCTCTTCTGTTCACTGCAGAAGCTACTTGATCAGACAGGTTCCTTTGTTACACATATATGGTTCTTATTATGTTATCTGGATTTATCTTACAAGTCCTGAAGTGAATGTTCCTGGATATTTTCCCCGTAACAAAGTCAGTTATAATTCTATGTGACTTACTTCAATTGTGGGGTGGAGTGTTAAGGTAAGAATTAAGATGTACTTACGGAGTTCAACAAGAAAGCTAGCATAGCTCCTTCCTCAGTTATGTCTGCCACGAATCTGAAATGTTAGGCATGGAAAAATCCCCAAACAAACCTGAAAGAAAGTAGGTTCAGCCATTCTGTAGTTCCTTCAACTTCAGTGGTATATTCTACCATTACCCATGGACTAAAGATAAAAAACCCTTCTGAATTTACACAGCTTGTTAAACACTGACTCTGAATACACATCAAAAACTTTCTGAACACTGAAATCTCTTTTTTTTTTTTCTTTCCTTATGCGATGCATAAGCTAGCCACACAAGAATCAATTGGACCTCACAGAACTCCAGTAGGGCAATATGATTTGCAACATATTTAAGGAGACGTTCATTTTAGGAAAAACATGAAAGCACTGGTAATTAGAGTTATTTTCCTTCATATTCTATTACTAAATATATTGCAGGTTCTCTTTTGTCTTTTACAGTGTTTTGTTAGATGTCCCAGGATTACTGTTGTTCATAACAGGTTGATTATTTAATTATTTTTCCCTTGTATTGCTGAACTGCAAAAAAGTCACTCCTAGCTTTAGCTGGAAAAAGTAGCTGCTAAGTGCTGCACAAAGAGAGTGTGGAGAGGACTATTACAGTATCAATTTCACAGTTAATTTTTGTCAAATATTATCTAAAATTTGGCCAAAAACAGAACAGTGGGATAAGAATTCTTCTGGGTTTTGGTGTATGTGATGCATATATTGCAGCTACCTGCACATATCTACCTACAATAATTGGTGTAATGCTATGCTGCTGCAAAGCAGGTTGCTTTTTTTAACAGTATTCATGGCTTGGATGGACTTCATTTCAAAGAATCATAAGGGTTGGCAGGGCACTCGAGGGATCATCAGGTCCCCAAAATTATTTAGCAAAATTATTTAGCAGCTCTGCATATGGACTATCTCTTATGGATGTGGTATTCACTTGTGGAAAAACATAAAAATCTTCCAGGTTTTGTCCAAAGAAAACTATTTCTTAGACTAACTGTCTTTCAAAATTCTTCCTCTTCAGGTCATTTGTTTGGGTTAATATACAGAATCCATGTGTACTCAAGTTCTTGCTTGCCCCGGGAATTTTCAAATAGTAGAAGTCTGATTCTCTGATTAGCTGCTTGTTGTAGCATGGTATACACTCCTACATTTGTAGCACTGAGATGACTGAGAACAGTTGAGATGTATCTTAACAATATATGGAAAATATTGCAAGAGTAGCCATAGCGTACTGTTCTCAAATTTGGGTTTGCTAAAGAGGAGATACAAATACCTGCAAAACCCTTCAGGAATAAATTTTCCTCACAAGAGCTCAGGTTTACATTTCAAGTTCTTCCTAGAGAGATGACTTCTTCTTATTCATGCCATAGACAATAACTTCAAAATAGAGTTAAAAGTTGCTTTTAACTTGTGTTCTTGTGGCTTTTTTTCTTGGACTTAGATTCCTGCAATCAAAAGGATGAACTGGTGTTTTTGTGAATGTATCTTATATAAATAACTTCAGGTGTAGCCAACAAATCTGAATATCAGATGTTTAGTTTTTATTTTGCTTTTTGTCATCCCCTGTCCTCATCCCCTTCCCCCCATGCTTTATCTTATAAATAAAGTTTAAACAAGGTATAACTCATTTGATGGTTTAGATTGAAGATGATCATTATGAAAGTCATTATTCCAGACCCTGAAGAAGTGAAGTTTTACATTTCTGGGAGATGCATCAGCCTAGAAGTAGAAGAGCAGAAAATTCCTATAGCAGTCTGTAACAAGAGTGAACTGAAAAAGCATAGTCAAGTATAAGGCATTTCTATCATTACTTACTAAAATGTAAAGGAAAAAATACAATTTTGCTACAAAGCAGCAGTTTTATAAGCTACTCCACACACAGACGGTTTGTGTTCACTTCTGAGCATAAAGGCACACACCTGGGGGATATAAGTGAAGATATAACTTTGAAAGAGGTGTGTAAAGTCAACATGATAGGTCTGCAGCACAACTGAAAACCAGAATATTTTTTATGAACAGCCAAATGAAACTGCTAACATTAAAATGTACCAAATGGAGTAAGAGTGGTTTAATTGTTGAATGTCAGAAAATAAATGTAATCTAATAAAATAAGAAAATAAATATAATATGCATTTCTGATAATTTATACAAAATCTAGTTTATCATTACTGAAGCTAGTGGAGAGAATCTTTGAGAAGAGAAAAATTACATTGAAATGAAAAATTTTAATTTAATGATTACTGACATTTTATTATGCCATAAATCTAATATTTGATGCTTAAGGTTGTCTATGTTATAGTGGTAAAAAAAAAAAGACGCTAAGAACATTAAACAACACTCTATGCAAGAATATTTGTAAGTTTGCCTCCTTTTAATGAGTTTGCCAAACTTTGTCAGGTAGTAAGCCACTCCTAGATCTCAAATGTCTTTTGTATTACTATGGTCTTCTGATAAAAGTTTTAACTGGGAAAACAATAAAGGTAAACATAGTGACATAGAATTTAATATTACAGAATCACAGAATTGTAGAGATCATTGGGTCCAACCGCCCTGCCAAAGCAGGTTCCCTAGGACAGATCACACAGGTAGGTGTCCAGATGGGTCTCGAATATCTCCAGAGAAGGAGACTACACACCCCCCACACCACCCCAGGAAGCCTGTCCCAGTGCTCTGTCACCCTCACTGTGAAAAAGTTATTCTGCATATTGGTGCAGAACTTCCTGTGCTCAAACTTGAAGCCATTGCCCCTTGTCCTGTCTCCACAGACCATAGAAAATGAGCTCTGAAGTGGACCGATGGATAATCTAATATGGCTTTGCAATCATATTTTTAATTATTTATTTTCTTTATATGCTGCATTCCTCAAGTTCTTTCTAGTGAAACACCCCACTGTTCATTCATGTCTTCAACTTGACTTTGCAGGAAATCACATTAAGTATGAGCAATTCTGAAAATTTTGGACTACAGAGTATAATAGTACTACAGGAAGCTGTCTGTTCAAGTACGTTAAGACCAAGTCTTTACTAAAACCAGATGCAAAATCCAGAAACTATGCAAGGCACTAAATACTCAAACACTATTCAGAATTGAATTGAACTTGCTGTTATTTTCTCAATTATTCTACAAAACAAAGAAGTAATTAAACAAACTGAAAATCATGTTGAAAGACAAACCACATGTAATGACCTCAGGTTCTCACGGAGTGAAGCTTATTCTTGAAGAAAAAAGTGGGTGCATTAGAATTTTCTCCACTGCAAAATATCAGATTAGAACATAAGAGAAGTTACACTTGCAACTGAAAGTGGAGGGAGCACATAGCTGAGATTTCAATATTCCAAACAAAATTTTCCTTTAAACATTTGAAACTACCAGAAGCAGTAAGGCAGATGAAAAGAAAATCCATGATCAGTAACACTGGAAAGTTGATACTTAAACAGCACTCAGAGTTCCTTGAAAAAAACCCATAGAGCCTAGAATATCTAAGGAAATAATACTAGTAGAGTCCTTTGTACTGTTCCTTGACTGTATGGGTCCTTGAGGATCCTGCTTCAGTGTATGACTTATCTGAAAAAGAACATCAGGACTCCTTTATCTGTGCTAGGATCATATTTAGAGGAATTTTCAGTGTCAATAGTTAAAAATGTTTTCGGTTCTTGGTTGATGACTACAATACAAATGAAAGGGTAAATACTGTAAATTAAGAGCTATAACAGTGGCTGAAGTATAAGAGATCAAATGAAAGAAGTAATATCAAATACAACTCAGTAAGAAAAAACAAAATGCATCCTGTGAATGTAAACAGATATGATCGATCAATCATTTATGGTGCCACTTGGTCTTCCTGAGGTTGTGGTTCCAGCAAGGTCAACAACTAGATCCAAGGGCCCTGATTATGAATCCTAGGTATCCCTTTTCATTGCAGTATATCCAATGTGGATTGTAAAACATCTTGTTTTAACCTTGTTTTAACCATCCCGTGTTTGATTTGGAAATGGGTATATCTATATGGAAGGTGGTCCCCACTAATCTGTTCTTTTATGGGATTCTCCACTGGGCACTGAGATGGGTAAAATACATCTAGATTTACCCTCTCAACATCTTACTGTTGGAAATCCTATCTACACTATTGTAAATCTATTTTATACCCCCTGCACTCCTCAAAGTTTCTGCTTTGGATGAAAAGACCATACACACTTCCCTATCCAAGCAAAACTTCCACAGATTGTTTTCAGATGGAGGTTTTTTTTTTTAAAAGAAAGTGAATAAAACTCAAATTAATATAACTTGAAGAACTGCAAAGAGCACCTTGTTATATGTCAGCTTTCAACAACTTGTTACCAGGCTCTTTAAACTTGTCTAATTATACGATAGGTTAGGTCTGTGGAAACCAGAATGGAATATTTACCTTTAAGCATTTTTAGAAGTAGCTTTCTATTTCTTTTTCATGTAGCTTATGGTTTTTTTTGGCATGCAACAACATAAATAACATTAACTTTTTTAGAGACTGAATTTTGCACACAGAATTGAAAACAAACTTGAAAATAAGCTTGAATGCACTAAATCTCCACTAAATATGTAAACTGCATCATCTCTCTTAGTAAAATGTATTTTTTAGAATATAGCTAAGTAAAAATGTTCAAATATGAAATGAAGCATAAAACTAGAAATCAAACATTCTCAATTCTTTTGAAGCTTAAGTCCAAGTTTCTCATTAATTAATTTGTGCTTAATTTGTGAAACTGTAGGCTGTCACTGTCACAAAATAGTCCTCCGTCAGTAAGAAAGAAAAGAACTTTAAAAAAATAAACCCAGAAAAAAGATTAATTTTTTCTTTAAAAAAAAAAAAAGAAAAAAGAAAAGAAAAAGAAAAAAAAGAAAGAAACACTACCTAGTATTTTATTTTATGGTCACAAGAAAGTAACCTGGGTAAAATGTATTAAAATTGTCATGCAAGATTTCATGAAAAAAGCTCCATAACTTATGCCCAGCACTACTAATCTGTCAACACTACTAATCTGTTTCCTATGAAAAGGAGGCAAGCAATCAAGTTGAGGTGTTTTTAACGTGTTCCTGATTGTCTAGACCGGAGAAAAGTGATCTCGGAGACGTTGTCCCCAGGACCACGGACAGTTCCACGGCTGGCTCGGCAGTGGGAGTCGGCGCGGTCCCTCCGGATGCAGAGTCCCGGCCCACGTCGCAAGAGATTGATCCCTGGTGGGACCCTCTCATCTTGGTCCTTCTAGTTATATACCCGGGTCCAAAAACAAAACCAAAAAATCTCTTTTATCTCTTTACTATACAGTGAAATTTTTCTATGCAATAGTTCACCAAACATGACTTCTGGCTTTAATTATCTTCCTTTTGACACATTGTAATTTATTTTTCAGTTATTCACTATCTATCTTTTCCCCACAAAAAAACTCACACCACCACAACCAAGTTTCTGATATCTCAGTGGGTCTAATGTAACTTTTCAGTTCTTTGGCATCTTCCTATATCTACACTGTGTTCTTCTTTTGATAATTATGGGATGCTAGGCTCTCTGTCCTGTCCTGTCCTGATAATCCTCACATATCCATAAGCAGGCTGAAAGCACCCCACATACAACAGTCAGAGAAATTCATAGACTCAATTAAACTTCTTTGCTGGCTATAAATATAAATTAACCCCAGTTGATTCCCCCAACACATATTTATGTTTCACCCAATGTCTCACTGCATTCCCTCCACCACCTTGAAATATCCTGTAAAGATTGATTTTGTAACTTGAAATACAGCTATTACTGTTACCGTACATTGTCTGTCCTAACAAGGGAGATAATTGACTTATTTATTGGGAGGAAACAGTGAAAAAAGCCTGAATGCATTTCAAAGCACAATGTTGCAAGTGAGGAGAAATTGTGTTGGATGTGGAATGCCATTTCTAGACACTTTCAACTGCCCTAAACAAGATACTAAAAAAAACCCCTTATATTAAAATTACGAGCAGTTAATGGGTCTCATCTGAAGGTCTGCTGAATGGTCTGATTGTGCATTGAAGGCAGAATAACAGGTAGAGGGGCAAATGAGAAACAATGTATCAGAAACAGCGTGGCCATCAGGTCCAGGGAAGTGATTGTACGCCTGTACTTGGCATTGGTGAGGCCGCACCTCAAGTACTGTGTTCAGTTTTGGGCCCCTCACTACAAGAAAGACATCAAGGTCCTGGAGCGTGTCCAGAGAAGGGCAGCCAGGCTGGTGAAGGGGCTGGAGAGCAAGTGAATCTTACAAGGAGCAGCTTGAGGGAGCTGGGGTTGTTTAGCCTGGAGAAGAGGAGGCTGAGGGGAGACCTTATCACTGCCTGTGGTTACCTGAAAGGAGGTTGTAGAGAGGTGGGTGTTGGTCTCTTCACCCCAGTGACAAGTGATAGGATGAGGGGGATGGCCTTGAGCTGAGCCAGGGCAGGTTCAGAGTAGAAATCCTTCACTGAAAGGGTTATTGGGCACTGGAACAGGCTGCCCAGGGAGGTGGTTGAGTCACCGACCCTGGATGTATTTAAAAGACGGGTAGATGAGGTGCTCAGGGATGTGGTTTACTAGAGGACAGGTACAGTTGGACTCGATGATCTCAAAGGTCTTGTCCAACCTTGTGATTCTGTGATTCTGTGAAATACAGAACTAAACCATATTAAAAGCAGGATGAGAGTAAATATAGCTTCACAGAATTGTTAACACAGCTTGAGGAAACTCTGTACAGGTTATCACCTTTTTTACAGCCAGCCATCTCTTCAGGAAGGGATGGAGAGAAAACAAAATCCTATATACCAGATACATGTATATGCCTATGTCAGATATACATTCATAAGTGGGTTTTCCTCCACCAGCTCATGTTAGATATCCATTCTTATGGCAGTTCAAGTTCTGAATTCTTCCACTCTAAGGAAGATGGGGTAGGTAGGGGTTAAGTAAATATGACGACAACCATCAGTATTATAAAATTTAGCCACACACACATAGCAGGCTATGTGTCCTTTGGAGGCAGGACCTAAACAGAATCATGAATTTTTGTATTTAGATATTTATGCAGTTTGAAGTACAATGTAAATCTGAGAAAATGCAGGTAGCAGATGACATAGCTGTGCCCTATACCTGTATTCCACAGATGTTGATGGGTGTATTACCCTGCTAGTAGTGGCAAACTGGAGCAATATGAACTACAACAAGGGCTATGTTTTAGATAGCATTGAGAGGGCCTTTGAAGGTGAAAACAATCAACCTCCTTTTCTTGTAACAGATGTGCATGCTTATATTTTGAAAAGCAAATGTAAAGTAAATAAGCCATTTTAAATAAGATGTCTTTTGTTCCAGACTTGTTTTTCCATTTTCACCTTTTGCAATTGAAAATACTTTACAATTGAAATTTCCATTCTTTCCCCCATAGATTAAATTTGATTTATTGTGGGACTCCATGAGTTACACATTTTTTTTTGCTATAAATATCTATTATATCATAGAGATATTTATTGAAAATCCTACAGATATTTTTAGAGGTATGTTAAAATTAATTTTTACAGAGCAAGAAAATATCAAATAATAAAATCAAGTCTTTGTACGTCATAATTAATTATTCCAGACAAAAATAAGTAGGAATTTTTCACCTTCCTTAATTGTCTACTGAGTTTCCCATCACAATCATGTGTATCATCACAAACGGCAACTGTTTTATGACTAGTTTTTTAAACCAATGTTAAAGTGAGAAGTGTCATAGACACAAACATATTACCAAAGCTATCCTGTGGTTGGAGGTAGGGTCTGTCCTTTGCCTTCTGAAGGACAGGAAGGACTTAGAGGGAGAGGAGAGGTTAGAAAAGTTTGGTTTTCTCCATATCAAATGTACCTGATGACAAAATGAAACTGAGTCAGAAGGAGCTGTTCCAAAAATAGGGTACATTGCTCCAGGTTAACATTGTTTTAAGCTTTCACTAATGCTTCACTTGGAAAATACCTCACACGCAAGATAGGTTCTCCAAAGCTTATTCTGAAGTACAAGGGAGAGACAAACACAAATAAGTTGATCTTAAATTTGTACAGAGAGAGTAATAATTAGGACTGAAGACCAAATTTTCAATCTTAAGGGCTCACCATTTTTCATTCACTCTGGAAAACAGCTAGGATGCTGAAAACAGCCATATCTTCCAAAATGCATCTGTATGTAGAAGTTCGGCATATAAGCACTCTTCTGTAAATTGAACTGTCTGGAGGTAGACACTTCTGAACACTGAAATCAGCAAAGACATTCATATTTAGAACTAACCATACAGCTGGTGAAGGTAGCAGTGTACACTGGGCTGCTTGAAGAGACAGAGAATAATGTCAGATCCAGTCACTTCTCAGACTGCTCTCCTAAACTTCTACAACCCTTAGCATGTATATTCACAAGTGGATTTGCCAGAAGGGTTCACCTATAGAAATGGATGTTTCTACTTCCAGACCACTGTCTGCTGGATTCTCACTTCAAAACTGAGGCCTAGTTATCATCACAATTTATATAAAGTGTCAACAATGGTGTTAAGAAGTCCTAATGGGATATACTTAATTACTATTATGTATACGCTGTGGGGAGTATAGCAGTTCATGCATCTCTCCTGTCACTTGTAGTGTGTCTTACAAAAATAATCATAACTTTCCTAAATCCCACTATTAGGAAGCAACGCGATTAAGTTTTCAGTGATTAATATGACAGCAACAGCAATTAAATTTTCTTTTTAAAAAATACGTGATTATCTAGCAGTGTCAGCTGTCAGAACTCTCCATGGTCTAGTGTTCTCTGGGATTTTTTTTTTCAACTGAAAATGTTGAGGTGATACTAGTTTCATACATGGCTGTGAGGAATCACTGCTACAGTGACAAATGTAGTTATTGTATCCAGACAATGGGTAAACTGTGGATGGACTTCTTCATTTTTTTTCCATGGAAAAAAGTCTTCTTTCCCCATTATGTCTCCCCATTTCTTTGGTGTTACCCAAAAATTATGCAAAATTACTTATGTTAATGACATTTAAGCAAAAATAAAATGAAGAATCTAAGTCCTAAAGTAAGAGCTCACTATGAAAAGGGCAAAACTAAACTTCTAACTGAGTTAAAATCAAGCTTCCCTTTTTGCCTACTAAGGTAGATATCATACAAAGCTTTCTACATGGGAAATATGGAAGTTTAGTCTTTAGGCCTTTTTCCCCATTTTTGCATTTCACTAAAATAATACTCATTTATTCCATGCTTATAAATGTTCATCTTTTGTCAATAGTTTAATTGGAACTTTCTGGAAAACACTGTTTTAGATCAAATCTCTATAGTAAATTGGGGAAAAAAAGATGTAGGAAAAATAATCTATACATAATCTATACATAAAAAGAAAAAAAATACTCACATGTTCACTTAATTACATGCCTGCTTTGCTGAGATCTCCGTTAAAATCATTAAAGTTGGTAAGGCTGTACTGGAGCTCTGAGCAGGCACAGAGAAAGGTAGAGATTAACAGCCTCTTCAGGGAAGACTGTTACTGTGTAGTGGGCAGTTACAGGATTTGTTGGTAATCGTTGCATGTGCAAGTAATATTCCCTTTCATGGCTGTGGCATTTCATGGTTCCTGTTTGGATTATCTGTCTGTGTTTTGTCTGTGAAATTGTTGAGGCTAATAAATAAAGAGCACCATTTAAATTTTTTTTTCTTCAGAATCAACATATCGAATTGCTTGTAGATACCTTCTATGCAGTTATGTATAGAAATTATTAAGAACTAAGTGCTCGCTTCATAGATAAAGTAAGCAGATTCTGTCCACATACTTGCTGTCTGGCAGGATAGCAGAATTCTCCCTTTCAACAAATTTGATCAACAAGCTGTAAACAACCCTCAGGTAGATTTTGCACTTCATAAAAAGAAATATATATGTATGACACTGAGTGAGATGAAGGTCTTTCTGGTAGCCTACACTGTAGCTAGTCACTGATGTGATGACTTCAGAGAAAGATGCTGGTTTTCTGGTATATATTTTTTTTCCTCTCTTCAAAATGAATAAGTAAATAGGAATAAAAGTGAGGAAGTAATCAACAACATCAGCTAGGATATCTGGACCCCAAAATTCCTGCTCTTGAGGAGGTCTAATTGTATATGTTCTCTAGGTAATACAATCTGGCAGAAGAGAAGAGCTTGGCCAATTCTCAGAGAGTTATAAAACTCACCAAACTCCTTGGATTTTGATTTTTGTGTCTGAAGACTTCAAGTGAGACTTGGGGCATTGTTCCTGTTATTTATAATCAATCTGTAAGATCTGACCAGAAATTCATTCAGTCAAGACTTCTGCCTTAAATAACTACAGTGCCTGTTTCATGTGGTCTAAATCAGGTAACTAAACCATAAACATTTTTAAACAATGGATTTTGCCAAGTTCATTGAGTTACACATACCACTCCTTCATAACATTTTTTTCAATGAATGGGCAGACTTGTGCCTTATTAGCACAGACTTGATTTTGGGGAACTGCAAGGGAAGTACTAACACATGAGTTTGGCTCTGAGCCAACTTGGGGAAGAAGATGAGCCATGGAGCCACTGAAAAGGTGAAGAGGACTTTCTGTGGGGTTAGCCAGAAGCCCTAAATAGTGCTGACTGTTTATGACACTGTTGTGTCAACTTTTCATGCTACAAATTAGGCATCTCTTTCTGCTGCTCAGATCTATCTGCAGTTGAAAGAAGGCCATGGCTGTAAATTAATTTCTACCCTTCCCTTCTGGATGATCAGTGAGCTAAGAGTTGAGAACACAAAAGCAAAACTTTGTGATGGAGCAGCAGACAGATAAAACCTTTTGAAATTCCCATCATAAGCCTGTGTATATACAGGCACTTTAAAAGAACATTGCATACAATCTGTAACATTGGAAAAAAAAGGGATGTAGGCAAAGCTATTACCATTAAAGCACAAATTCTTGCTTTTTTCAGAAAAAAACATCAAATACGAAAGTAAATTTACATGCATGTTTTGACACAAAGCAAGTGCATTCCAAATATTCTTGTTCCAGTCCTATCTCAGCTGAGCTCTGTGGTACATATGGCCCTCCACCAGAACGTCTGACAACCCTGCACAATGTTTTATCTTTACAAAGAGATTATATTGTAATCGCAAAATATGCTTATAGACCATCTTGGCAAAACAAACATACCCCCTGGTGGTATGTAACACTGCCCAGTGTTAGGGGACTGTGATAAAGGAATATATATACTGCATATTTTCTTGCTGACCACATCATAACGTTTACCCAGTACATCTGGCTTCTGTCAAATCTTGGAAAACAGTGGCCTAGAAGGTTGCCTGTGATTGCAACAGGGACTACAAAAACCAACTTTGGGGAAAGTGAAGAGAATAACATCAGGTCATTTTCCATGTTTTCAGCATGAGTCCACTATCTTGTAATCACCTCTGTGATTCAGTTAGTTTTGTTAATGCTTTCAAGAATACAAGAGCAAACAAGAATTCTCAATGTACTCAGGCCTGCCGCCAGTTACATGACTTGGGCAGCAGTGGCACTTGCCCACCTGCCTGCCTTCCCTTCCAGAAGTTCTCTATACCTGAAAGGCTAGCAGAGAAAAATGGCTGAGATAAATAAAAATTGGCTAGCAACACCTACTATGTCATCAGTCTTGGCAGTTTCTGTTCAAATTGGAAACCAACTGGCTCCTTGTTGGGAAAGTTTAAAGAAAGCAGGCAAGTAGTTATAAGCTGAAGAGGAAAATCAGTGGGTAATGTTTCAGTGAGCAGCTCTCCGGAGCTCTGCCCTTCACTGACACCTATAATTATCAAGGCGTATTTTGCTACTGGAATGTCAGGTGTCATTGGCAGAACCTGAACTTGTGAATAGACTGAAGAACTCTCCATGCATTTTGATTCCTTCCACCTGATCTACTTTGCTGTGTTATTATTTCATGGATTCCTTTCTTCTTCAGTACTTAGAAAAACACATGGAGCAAGTTAAACCTTGCGTAGCTCTGTAAAAGAGTATCATTTAATGCTTGATTTGAAGTGGTATGAGAGGTATTTGAGGAATATTAACATTTTCAGAGAATGCTTGTTTAAATATACCTTTCCTGGTAAAAACCAAATCAGGAGAGTTTCAATGTACTGAGTGATATAAGGGGAACTTCGTTTAGCTGTTTTCTGATGAGGAGAAACTGCACTGGGCAACAGAGCAGAGCCTGTGATGACCGAAACTCAAATTGTTGGAGGAAATGATTATAACACAACATAAATCCAAGTGATTTCTGTTCTCTTTCTAAAGGTCAAAGTCACCTGAGTTCATGATTATCAATTCATAGTCAGCAAGAGGATGCTGTTTAGCTGTTCTTTTATTTTCTCTTTTCATTCTGTTGGCCTAGGAGAGGCATGCATGTGGTATTGCTTGTGGTATTGCTGTTCTACACACAACAGGCATATCCAGTGAACTAGCCAGAAATGGAAGCATATAGCTGCTCCAGCAGAGTACAGAGTGGGTGGGCCAATTAGCCCAAATGTTGTACCCTGCTAAGACATACATCAGCACATGTTTAATGACCTGGCATCTGCAAGAAGCTGTGACAGCATTCTAGCCCAAGTAGAATTAGTCTGAATACCTTTAATGCGGCAGTGAAAATACTGGATATGAGGAGCTTACACATCTGTCCAGAAGCAATGAGAAAAAAAATTATCCAAAACACATATAATTTGATGGTCTCAAGCTTTTAAGTGAACCTAAATTTTGACTAAAATTTGTCAAAAAAACAGCAAAGGTCTCAGATTCCTATTCCTCTATCATTCATATCCTCCTATCTTGCTCCAGCAAACTTTATTTTTGGTGTCTTCTTAGTGAGGTATATTCTTAGTTGTGGAATACCCAATACATCTTTGTTATCTCACTTTTATGCCTCCTGGCACTGTGACACATTGGCCTTCTCTCTGTTATGTTGTAGTGGAACTTACAACAGGAACATAAACCTCTCTAATCACCTCACACACTCCTCCGCAAGCCTTCTCTAGTTCTCAAAAAGAGCAGAAATGTAGTGGGACACTTTAAAACATTGTAAGAAACCATGCAAAAGAAAGAATTCCAGGCAACTCTGAGGGCACTTCTTTCACCAGTGAACTAGGTCGTTCCAAATCCCTTTGCATAATCCAGGAGAAAGCCTGAAACCCAGAGCCAGCTGGCACATTCTGCTTGCCCTTTAAACAACCCGTGCGCAGATCTATTGAAGCTGCTAGATCAGACTGACAAATGACAAGACTAGATAACAATACCAGGAAAAAGAAAACATCCCACTGTGATGCTGGAACATTTCAGAGTCCTTTGAGATCAAACACTTAAACCTCATTTCCTTTTCCCTCCCCCAGGTCTGTCCGATGCAGGCAGTCCTCTTCTACCTGGCATCTCCCTGCCTGAGCAAAAAGCAGTTTGCAGGAGCTGGTGACCACTATTTTGGACTGCAAGGTTGTTTCTAGGTCCATTCCATTTGTGTTCTTACCTTCATTCCTTGGACTGAAGTTCATACCGCATTTAAACCAGGTTCTCAGCAAGCCACGGTGAAGCAATATTAGACCAGCTACTTCTCAGTGAGTTTCCAGCCCACAGCTGCTGTCAGTGTCCATGTAAAAGGCTCCAGTTGTCCAAGTCTCCACCCTCTTCTACTTCACCTATTTTCAGCTCTGGATCAAGACATATCCAACTACACACCATCATTTCATGTTTTTCAAGGCATTAATGGGGAAGACCAATGAAATAATTAATTTGTATAATAAATGTAACACTTTTCAATGAAAAACTTGTACGGCACACACAATAACTTCTTTCTAAAATGAAATAACTGTTCTTTTAAATTCTCTTTCCTAGCCAAGGCATAACAGGGGTTAGTGCACAGTATAGACTAATTGCCTACATAATTTCATTTTATGAAACAAAGCGCTTTAAAAAAATTATAGGGTTATATAAAAGCATGTGAAACCACTAAGTCAGCTTTGTTTTCCAGCCTCATGCAATAGTGGCAGTGTTTTAGACATGGTGTGAACTGTAACCATTTCCTTGGGGAAAAAATTTGTCAGAACTTTCTGTTTGCATGCCTGTCTGCATGCTGATGTTATATTCTCTTGTCCTATTATAATATTTTCTTTCAATTTTTTTTTTTCCCCTCTTTCTCTGCAAGAGAAATTGTTTTGTCCTCCTAGCCCCGCTCAGCAAGTGAAGTCCCTCCCCTTCTCTGGCTTGGTGTCTCTCATCCTTGAACCTGTGTTGAGCCAATCATTTTTCTGGCAGCAAAGAGATGAAGAGAGCTCCTTCAGTGCTTCTCTCAGGTCACGAGCCAGAACAGCTGAGGGAGCACTGTGTGTATTGTTTCACCAGGTTTCTCTCTCAAATCCTTGGTGTCAGTACCATTAGGCTACAAGGCCAGCCCATAAAAGAAGTTTTACTACTGGCTGAGCAGTAATGTCTTTTTTTTTTCCCCCTCTCCCTTCCTGTTTTGCTGTCCCTCAAAATAAACAACAGAGGGAGAAAAAGTAGACAGCAGGAGGCAAAAATACAACGAGAGCTGCTGTTGCTGTGCTTTAACCCTACTTGGATTACTCTGCGTCAAAAATATGTATCAGCCACTAAGGTTGAGTGGTGGCAGGTTTAATGTGATGAGACCGTCGTGACTTTGGATACCCTATAAAATGCACAAACCAGAAGTCATCGTGGATATATAACCTTTTCATTGTTAAAAGAGAGCATTTCCTCAGCAGGCGAGACACCTGGGTGCAAAACAGATCACAAAGGCCTAGATTTAGCTTCGAGATCTGAGCTCTTACAATACTCCTCTCCAGATAGTATAGAAATAGATTTATTATATATATTTGCCCAACATGTTAGGGTGCTCTCCCTTAATTAAAAGCACAGCCAACCCCTGATAGCATCATATTGCTGGGACAACACAAAATTATATTATCCACTCTGGCTCTTATCCTGGCTCCCTGGTACATAAGGTGGATTAAGAGGGGGAAGGGCAATTTTGAAAAATTGTGGTACAATAGCAAGCCTGTGATCTCACCTGATTGAATCTTATCAGCTCTTAACATCACTGGTGCTCCTTCTTTTTCTTTTTCTTTTTTTTTGTCTTGCTTCTTATCTCTCTCTTTTTTTTTTTTAAAGCATATACTAAACTGACAAGAAAAAAATCTTGCCACAGCACTTATTGTAATTTTTTTACCCATTACAATGTGCAGATTGAAAAGTTGTGACCTGAGTGGTAGCTGACACTGGAATCTAGAAGTTACTTAGAGTTATGCTTGGCGTAAGATCAAGGGAAAAATCCCCCAAAACACAGAAAATCTGATTATTGTAACACGTTGCCCAGTGAGAGGCAGATCTCATGTAATATAAAATCAATCCACCTAAATCTCTTTGGAGCGTGAGCTATTTCTGAGATAGGCAGCAAAGCTTTAGTGTGAGATACACTGAACTCCTCTCGCTCCGTATATTCGTATGCGATGAATAACCTGCCTGACTCGGGTGCCATGCACAGAATGGCTAATTCTCTAATGTGCGTATATTTTACCTAAGCCCCTTTTGTAAAAAGTTTTTTGTTTCCTTGTCTATTATTAAAATTGTGGTTTGTAATGCCAGGGCCAATTTCTTGTTCTGGTGGTGAGGCTGCAGCTTGCTGTGCTGCAAATGTCACCAGCCAGCCGTTTGTTAGGGCTGCACTGCATGCCGGTTAATCTGTTTACTTATGCAATGGTGGAAATGTGACCTGGCTATTGTGGTGATTAACAGAGTCAAATATCCTCACATTAACTAGTGAGCTGGGCAATCAGGCTGGATTATTGTTACATTCAATTTAAATTACAGTGGCATGACAGGTCCTGAGGTATTTAGTAACGGATTTCACAGCACAGATATGCTTCATGTGTAATGAATAAACTCTGGAGAGCAACAAAAGGAAAAAAATAAAATAAAAAGGTATTTTATGATCATTGTGAAAAATTTATGGAGTGTAGCTGGCATGAAATTCTATAAAATGAACTGGCTCCAACCAGTCCAACAACAAAGCGCACACTTTTCTTCCTGCTGCTTATGAATTATTATTACTGAGTCCTCCTATGTTTACTCATTAGCATTGAACCCTTTGCAAAACTGTGATTCAAAATTGAATTCTTCTTAATTGAAAATACCCCCAGTATGCTGGGAGAAAAAATGAAGGGGGAAAATGGCAGCAGCACCGCAATAGGCCAGTTAGCTCTGTGATAGTCGGAGGGGGTGGCTGCTCTGAACTCGAATGTTATTCAGAATTCACAGCCGGACTATATGAAGGAAAAAGCAGGTTTCTTTCAAGTTGTTCCGCACACTGACATACATATAATTTAAATATTTAGCCACCGGTGTGCTGCTGCAGTGCGTTAGCCCACTAGCACCATAGTGCATTAATCCTGTTCTCTGTGCGACTTGCTGACTTTGACCTGTTTTATGCTCTGTGACTGAATAACACATAGCACTTTGCTTGGGGAAAAAAAAAAAACCTAAACAAAACACACTATGATCTCAACACACATTGGTTTCAATTAACTTTTAACCATTTGATTGCACTAATTCTAGGCTGTTAGTTAGTTATTGGAGAGCTGGCTGTATTGATTTTGAACAGAATAAGCTGAAGCACAAAACAAAACATCTGAAGACTGAATTTTCACAAAATAATCTCCCTTTCTATCAGTTTTGTTCCCTACTTGCGAATATTTTTGCAGATGTTGTTTCGATACTTATTTTTTTATAACCAAAAAGTTCTGACAATTTCAAGCAATAATAAACATTAGAATTTAACTCAGTATGATTTAGCATTTATTGAAGCTTAATAGATAGATACTATGGCACAGAAGTATTGAAAAATGGCTTACATTAAAAGGTACAGGAAACTGCAAATAACAAGAGTTAGTGCTGAAAAGATTCTGCTTGGCGAGGTGTTCATGCACTGCTTGGTGGACCCCAACCAGGGAAGATCTAATAGGTCCTCCCATGGGAACCTTGTTTTTGTGATCTTGCATGTACCAATCATTTAAAATGTTATATAGGAACACTCAGAGTACAGTAAATCTTCATTTAATGGCAATTTGAATGTTAAAGCCTTTAAAATCATGGACCATACTGTAAAAGAGA
This sequence comes from Hypotaenidia okinawae, assembly GCA_027925045.1. NCBI lineage: Eukaryota > Metazoa > Chordata > Aves > Gruiformes > Rallidae > Hypotaenidia > Hypotaenidia okinawae. The sequence goes on from BSDF01000002.1 coordinate 63,850,655, forward strand.
AGAGAGTGACATCTGTGCTTTGTCTTTGAAAGGAAGTTCTCCCTGGTACAAGCATGCATTGGTTAAAGAAAAATAGCAGGGTTTATGCTCCAACCTTTAACCTCAAGATGCAGAGTTCAGTTCCAACCTGGTCAGGTTCATTAGCAGTCTATCAAATCCAGTCCTCTTTGAGCATCCCTGAGAGCTCCCCTTTGCACTTCCTAGGTTCCTCTCCATTGCAGGGAGCCACTGTTGAAGGCTTGTCCAGGTGTGAGATTTTAAAAAATAGAACCACAAGGAGAACAGATGTGCGCTCAAGCTGGTCTACACTGATGATTAAGAAAAAGTTATTCCTTTCGGTAAACTCACAACAACTGGTACATTCAGTATGCAATAATGCAATTCCTTATTCTGCAGTGCATTTGTGAAGTATTTCTCATAGAAGTTGTGAAGAACACCCTAAACTCTGAAATGTGTAATTACTGGCCACGTGTCACAGTGGTTCCTGCAGTGCTCTGACCTCCTGCTAAACCACAGAGGAACTGCAAGTGCTGCGGATATCTCTTGTGCTGCAATCTGCTTTGTACTTTCCTTTTGAAAACACACAGCTTTCTCCACTGTCAGTGGAATATCAATGTCTGAATCAGGAGGAGCTTGATTTTTAGAGCTGTGGCTCTAAAACCCTCAGTCCTGCCAGACGTGCTCTTTTGCTCCAGTCGTGCGCAGCTCCCCATCTGGTAAGGTGCAGCTGCCGACTTTTCCGCTACTGGGTCCGGTATAAAACTCAACACCTGTTAAAGGATTTTCATATGGAGAAGCAAAGTATTTTAAAAACATCTATTCAGAAAAGGTCAGCACCCTGTGGACCACCGAAATTTTACACTTCATCAGCCTTCGTGTTGTGGTGACTGCTGTAAAGCATTCGCCTCCCATTGGAATTTCCCAGGTGATGGCGTTTTGCTAAAAGACGGTCGCATGCTGCCCACTCCTCTTGAACCAGTTTGTCGCAGAACACTGACTAGTTTGAGGAGTGGGCAGGGTGATTCTGTGCCACACAAAGTGAAGCCCAGTGTTCAGCCCAGCTTGTTTGTTTAGACAGTGATAAGAGCGGGTCATTTTGCCATTTCACCCTTAGGCAGTTACTATTGCTGGAGACTTTTAACATCTTCCCCCCTATAACTGTCACATGAGATGAAGTGGCATGATGCAGGACAATATGGCTTGATGTTCTCCTACCAATCAATACCCTCCAAAGTATGTGCAAAAGTCATCTGACCAGAGAGTCACTGCTGTGTAGGAGGCGCAGATAGAGTGCCAAATAGCAGATGCTTATTGAAGATTCTAATGATTTTAGCTGGAGAATGGATCCCCAGGTCCCTTAATTCTGCAGACTCTTCTTTTAGAAAATAGCAATAAATAAATCTTATGCTTTCCCTCTGTTCAAACTTATCTTTAGGGCTTTTCTGCCTCCCCGTGACACAAAATGATATGGTTCCTCTATGCAAAACAAGAACATTATGCATTATCTGCCCTCCTGTGTCCAGGACACACTCGCTCAACCCAGAACTATCCTGTCACATCAGTAAAGTTAGTAACCTCAGGTGACCAAAGCATGAATACTTTATCTGTGTGAGCCAGCTGTGTATCACATTTACTGCCTATAGAAGACTATGTATGAAAAGGCTTGTGTAAGAGACAGGAAACCTGCAAGCATGATGTATTAATACCCGAATCTAAGTTATGCACCAAATGTGTGATGCAGAAATATATTTGTGCCCCCTATTTTAAATGACTTCCCTGCAGTAAATGGCAACAAACCTCCAAAAGGGTGATACGCGGTCTACAGCAGTCCCCTCATTCAGAGCCTAGTGACTCACTTGGTTGACTGAGATGGTTGCTGAGATTGCATAAAGATAGACAGTTAAAGAAAATGATGGAAGTAAATTTTCAATGAAAACATAACCTTTTCCATCTTGCTATAAATTCTGTCCAGAGCATAAATCAGTATCCGTTACATGCATTAAAACACCAGCTCCTCAATTGGGAACACAATGCCCTCCCCCTCCCACATTTTAAAGGACATGGCACTATTGTAGAGAGAGCAATAATTTCTTGAAGATTCATGAGCAAGGTAATTTGACATACCTGGTGCTGCCCAAGCTTAAGTTACTATAAATAAAATGGAAAGAGTTTGTCTATGCTGCTGTGTGTGTGGTGCCGAGGCGTTCGGAAGAGTCAGATGCTGTGGGCATCTAGTTCATATGCTCTGAAGCATCACATTTCACTGGGATGCTTGGCAACAGAAAAGTTTGCAAATGTTGTACAGTATTTGGAAAGTCTGGAGTCACTGCAAACATTTGAGAAGGTGACAGTAATGTCTTTAAAGGGCTTCTTGTCTTAGCAAGGGTATTTCTTATCATTTATATAGTAAAACCATTCTTTAGATGTCAGCAGAATGGTCTGACTGTTGGCTGAAGACTGACTTTGAGGACTGCTTTGGTTTGGATTAGATCCAATCTAGTCCATGAGAGGAGGAGTGAGGGTGGGGGAGGGGGAATTGCACCAGGTTGCTTAATTAATCCGGATGCTTTGCTCATTATACCTTGAACTTCCTCAGAGGACAGGAACAAACTAGCTTGCTCAGAGTAAAATGAGTATAACATCAACAAAAAGCAAAAGGAGGGTAGGGAGTGGAATTATTTAGAGTAGTGAGCCTGTATCTGAACAAACAAAAATATAAGGCAAAATCTTCTTAGGAGTATGTGAACAGTGAAAAGTAGCCACACAAGCATGTGCAAACACCTGCATGTGTATTCATGTAGAGAGAAACATTACAATCCTGCCTAAACGGAGGGAAGGATGAAGCAGAACCCTTTACTGTCCCTTTTTGCCTGTCAGATGAGGAAATCCTCAGATAGCGTGTTTCAATGGTACAGGCTCTGCACCTGCATCCCAAGTAGCTATGTAAATTCTCCTACTAAAAAAGAATGAAGCTGCCAGACAGCCAAAGTTATCCTTTTCTCTACTTAACTGAGAGGGAAAGTCTCCTGTGGGAAGTGTGCTTTGAGCCACCTAAAGATGCTGCAGAAGCTAGGAATTAGCTGACACAAAATCTCTAAGATCAGCAAAGATTTAGGTGATCTTCTATTCAGACCTGAAAGCTTTGTTTGGGGATCAAAAGTGATTTTCTCTTGAAAAAAGCAGGAGAGAGGACATATAGCTGCAAAAAGCAGATGCCAGGAATTCACACTCAACTCCACCAGCTATTCCCATGTATTAAATCATCTGGCCATGGACAAGCAAAGCCTCTGACTTACCATGTTAGTGAAAGGATAATTGTGCTCTAGAAAGCCAACATCAGTCCAGCTAGAATTGCCCTTTTCCAGGGCAAAGTGTCACAGATAACTGGGGGATACCGGTGCCCATAGTGCCAAGAAGCAAACATCCCCATGGTTTCTAAAATCAGCTAATTAAACCAGCACTGCACTGAGAGATTCTGCTGTGAGTGATCATATCCACTTTACAAAAGTTGCTGCTGTAACATGGTCCTCCCAAAACCAAAAGAACAGGGAAGGAACAGGCACACGTTTCTCTTAACCTAAAAACAGGCATTCCAGATTAGGCTTGAAGTAGATTATGAAGTACCATGCCCCTCATGTGGCATTGGTCTCCCAATCTAGACAGGCAGTGGCAAGATACAGCAACTCACCTGGGAGTGGGGTGGGAGCAAAACTACCACTCTAGTGCTTATATCTAATCTCAAATTTAAGAGAGAAAGTTTTTTTCAAAGTACAAATATTAGTCTGTCACCTCACTTTGCACTCTCACGCTGAAAATGCATACCTAGAGGGCTATTCAAAGCCATACAGCCTCAGACTACACAGATCCCTTTGTGGCAGTTGACAATGAGAAGCTGTGGATATCCTTACAGCAGCTGTAAAATGTGTGTTTCTATACAGGATCAAAAATATCAGAGGATTTTGGAGGATATGAAATCTCTTAGTTCCCGTCATTCTTCTCCGCATGTTTCTGTTTAAGATGTAATGAGTATGAGAGGGAAATACAGTATAGCATACAATGGCAGACCAAATGCAAGCTTGCAGATACCACCAAGTTGGGGGGAAGTGTCAATCTGACAGAGGGTAGGAAGGCCCTCCAGAGGGACCTGGACAGGTTGGATCAATGGGCAGAGGCCAATGGGATGAAGTTCAACATGGCCAAGTGCTGGGTCCTGCACTTTGGTCATAACAGCCCCGGGCAATGCTACAGGCTTGGGGCAGGGTGGCTGGAAAGCTGTACAGAGGAAAAGGATCTGGGGGTGTTGGTTGGCACATGCCTGAATATGAGCCAGCAGTGTGCCCAGGTGGCCAAGAAGGCCAGCAGCATCCTGGTTTGTATCAGGAATAGTGTAGCCAGCAGGACCAGGGAGGTGATCATCCCCTTGTACTCACATCTGGTGAGGCCACACCTTGAATACTGTGTTCAGTTTTGGACCCCTCATTACAAGAAAGACATCGAGACCCTGGAGTGTCTCCAGAGAAGGACAATGAAGCTGGTGAAGGGTTTAGAAGACAAATCTTACGAGGAGCAGTTGAGGAAACTGTGACTGTTATTCCTGGAGAAGAGGCGGCTCAGGGAAGACCTTATTGCTCTCTACAACTACCTGAAAAGAGGTTGTGATGAGCTGGGGGTCAGCCTCTTCTTGCAGATAAATAGCAATAGGACATGAGGGAATGGCTGCAAGCTGTGCCATGGAAGGTTCCAGTTAGAAATGAGGAGAAATTTCTTCTCAGAAAGAGTGGTCAGGCATTGGAATAGGCTGCCCAGGGAGGTGGTGGAGTCACCACCCCCTGGGGTGTCTAAGGAAAGGTTGCATGTGGTACTAAGGGATGTGGTTTAGTGAGTATTATAGGTGGTAGGGGGACAGTTGGACTAGATGAGCTTGGAGGTCTTTTCCAACCTTAATGATTCTATGAATCTCACGTGAATGCGCCGTATGTCTTGTGTGTACGTGGAAGAATTAAATTAACAAGCATGATGGGATTTCTTGTCCAACAAATGGGGACAACAAAAGCCATTTCCTTCTCTGGGGCTGTGTGGGTTTCAGGTAGGCAGATGTCAACCATCAGTGTGGCAGCAGGGATGGAACAGTGCCCCTTTCACATGGGCTGCCTGTGGATGGATCCTACCTGCTGCTGCTATAGTTTGCAATTTTTTTCTCTCAGTTACTTCCTGCCAGCTTGCTTTTTGTATTCCACATTTCCTCAAGAACACAGCACTAACAGCATATTAATATAATATATTGGTATAATACAGACAGTTTTGTCACTGGGGCCAGATTCTGCCCATTTGGCTCTGTGAATTTTCCCTTGGAGCCTGTACCAAAACCTTCTAGCAGCTATCTTATTTGAAAAACAAAGCCACTGGAAAACATCACACCTGGAGCAGTAGGAAATTACCAAGTCATGATCATTCCTCTTCAAGTTTGGCAATAATTGTCAGTCACCTTAAAATTTGTGAATAAGGTTCTCTGAAGATATTTGTGTAACTGTGAATTCAGTAGGATCAATTTCGATCATACACTGGTATAAATCCATTGACTCGAGTGGAGTTGGTCCTGATTTACAGTGAGGAGAACCAGGACGAGCATTCCTTTCTTCCTTTTTCTTTCTGTCTTACTTTTTTTTTTCCTGCTGTAAACATTGATCTTACCCAGAGTGTGGAGCCATGAATTTTCCTCTATCTGCCCCAGGCTTGGTTGATTTTACTATTTTCACAACAAAGTAGTTTTTAAAGTTATGAATAGTGTCTCTTCCTGCAGTAACCTGCCTTTCATTTTCACTTTGAGTAGTACATAATTCAATAGAAACCCACAAAGTGGGCTTGGTAGCCTAAAACTCATTCCTCCCTGCTCCCATCCCCAGCTGCAGAGGTTACGCTGAACCCCAGGTACACCCAATGTACCTCTTCCCTATCAAACCCATGCAACAATGGCTGCTGCAGGATGCTTTGTGTTCAGATGCTTAAGCGTAACAGATAAATGGGGACAGCTCTCTGTATTGCAGGTCGCCTGTGGCCTTAGTGTAGGTATCTATAGTATTAAACTTCCTGCCCACAAATGTTTTCAAAAAGACCATCCTGCACATGGATTTAATTTTTAATATGTCTAGAAGTGGGGAAAAAAAGCAATGCTGTTGGGATTTAGAAAGCTTGCATATGACTACTGAATATCTTTTCTGTCTTTCTGTCTCCTGATTACCCTGGGATGAATTTTTTTACACCCTTACTCAAAACTTTGCTCTACAGTATTTATGTCTACATGTTGCTACAGTGAGTTTCATCATAGTATATGAAGCTGCTGAAGAGAAAATGTATTTTTCCTCCAAAGCATAGGATGTTTCATATTCTCTGACCTTTATTTAAATAAATAATTTTTTTAACCTTAGATTTTTTTTCATCTCTCCCTCTTTTTTCCTTGCATTGTGATAGTGGTCTTAATGTGAGATGAGTCAAAAATAATTTTTCCAGCCTCAATTCCAGTATTAATAAATATATTGAATGAACATTTTGCTGTTAATAGATGAATGATCACCCTAGGAATGTCTTCTTTAACAAACACAGAAGAATATATTCCCTGAGGTTGCTTTGCCATTTAAAAAAAAAAAGTGATATTTAACATTGCTACAAGCAATTTGTTGTTTAAAAGAACTGATTAGCACAGTTGTTGTCCATCACAGTACGCTACTCTCCCCGTGTTAAAACATTAGCCAAGTGCTATCCTATAACCATTAAACTACCTTCAGTTACAATCAGTTTTCTAACACAGCCTGATTAACAAAGTTCTGTTTACCCATATGGGATAAGGTGACTGACCAGATGTTCTGATTTTAAAAGATCTGTTGGTGTCCCAGTGATTTCCGCTGGGACATTGAATTGTCCCAGATTTTCCTGCTGAGAGCTTGAGCAGCACAAAAGTTGCTTGCAAGGTAAAGCCCCTTTAGCCACTAAGGAGTTTGGAAAGGAGGATTAAGGGACGATCCCCCTCCGAGAATTGGAGATTCATCCAATGTGGCTCAGATTAATACATGAGTTATTATAAATAACTGTGCTGGTGTCCTTTGCTGAAGAAAAGCTACAGAAAGGGGGAAAGAAAAAGCAGGAAAAAAAAGCAGGAAAAAACCCTTCCCTCTCCAGCCTAGATCAACTTAAGGAAAACAAGCTGTTTTTCCCTGCTGTAGATTTATTCCTCATACTACACGCAGAACGTCAAGGAATTCTTAATATTCTTTGCTCCATGGTGGTTTCTGTGTCTGTGTGTGTGTTTAAGGGGTAAGGGAGGAGGGCAAGGGGGAAGGAAAAAGAGAGAGGGGGAAAAAGAAAGAGAGAGGAAATCCTCTTTGTCCTGTGAAGTGCATCACACAGACCTCCTGAGTTGTAATGTAAAACCACCGGGGTGGCTAGAATGACCATATGCTGTGAATGTGAGTGCTGTGCCTGTTTAAATGTAAATTCCCTCTGTATCAGAATAAAAGAATACCTGTTTAATATGGAATGAAGGCAGTTTGGCAGGATATGCACTACTTCAGGTAAGCCAGAATAAACAGTAACATTGATTAAAAGAAGCCCCCTATTCTGCACCTGTCATGTTCACCTTCTTTGCCACAAAGGCCTCACTGGTTTATTTACCTGTAGAGCTGTTATAATATTTTGCTTTCTAAAGAGATTTGGAAGCCACCTGCCATACCTTTGGCATTTCTTTAACAACAAAGCACTTCAGGCTCAAGTGTGGGAGCCCATTGTTCTGCTCCACAGCATGGAAAAGAAGATGAATCCAGAAGCACAGGATCCAAACAGAAATTATTATTGATTTAATCACATAATCAGCAGCAAACACTTCAGGCTAAGATAGCAAATCCATAACAGCCTGCCCACATAACCACCCTTACAAATTTACCAGCAAACCACTGCGCACACTTAGCAAACAAGAAGAGCAAGGGTCACCTTCACTTGGCGGCAAAATATTGACATTCCTAAAGCTTAAATATGTTTTGAGTTAAGTGTTATCAATCAGTGATAAGAGTTGAATGTCTGTTAAACATAACTACATTGGCAGAAGGATTATAGAATGCTTTCTTGCCATAATCTAGAAGCATCTTTCAGACAAAACTCTGCTTGAAATCAATTGTGCACAAGGAGCTGCCTGCTGAGACCTATTCAGTGTCATACAAAAGAAGAGAGAGTCTCCCTGTGATCTTTAACCATAACCGGTTATCTAATGAGACCAGGGCTTTAATTTCTTTTCACATCAAACATAGAATCAATGCTCTGGATTCAACAATGTGTGTAAACAGGCCGTGAAGCCATCTCTTCAGATGGCAGCCAATTCAGCCTTCCAAGCCCCCTGGCATATTTATTTCATTGAATCCCCCTTTAGTTCCAGGTAACTGCTCCCATCATGTTGCTGCTGGCTCCCTCCTCGTGGATGGCAAGGCGAGATCGCTCTTGTCAGGCACCTTCCTCTGGCAGCATAAAACTTGGGGAGCTGGCTTTTGTAGGAACACTGGAAAAAGTATTTCCAGGCTTCTTTTCTAATCAGTTTAGCAGCCCTGTCTCAGCTTTAACAATTTCTACAGGCAAATGGTGCTACAGCGTCTCCCCTTCATACCTCACCATCAAAAGTCTGGATGCTGCTTTCACTTAGAGAAATACAAAACTGTAGTAACGTCACTGTAGTTTACTTTAGAATTACACTGGCATAACTGGTGACAACCTGGTACGAAGAGTATAGAGCAAATGTCGTCTGGGAAAGCCTAGTGACATTCCAGAGAGGATTAAAATGAGGTTCAGCAAACTGATTCATTCAGCCCTTGTCCTGCCCTGGGATATTTACAAAGTGTGCGTTTTGTTTGTAAAGAGGGAATTTCATAGCATCAGTGTCTACCCTTAAAGATTGTGAAATTTTATTATGCACACAGCAAGGCAAATAGTATGAAGACAGCTCCTCTGGCAGCCTGACCTAAAGAAAGAAAAGGACTTTCCCTACACGTTATGCTGCTGCTACCCTTTTTTCCTTACTGAGAGAAATGTGGGTGACCCTGTTGTGTGTATCTGAGCAGAGATCCAGTACATCAGCCTCTCCACTGCGTTCAGCTGTGCCATCCTGCTGCCCATAGTCTGTGCCCATCCTCATGCCCAGACTTGGTGCTGCAGGAGATGCTGACATCTCTATGCTTTATTGTGGCTAGCTCAAAGGACTCCTATCATGAAAACTAAACCCCTGTGAGCTTCAGGTGTCAGTGGTCCACTTGGATTCAAACTCAGGGAGCCACAGCTACCACTTAGGGCCACACAAAAAGCTCACCTGCCTTTTTCTTTTCATGTAGTAAGTTTCCATCAACGCATAGCATAAAAAACACTCTTAAAAAAATACAGTAAGAAAGCATTTGATCGAATACCTAGGAGCCTTCCTGGGAAGGCAGATACCAGAAGTATCTGTACATAACAAAAATACATTGGGATAAATGATAGTTTATCTAATCAAAACCTGTTTTACAATCTTCAAAGTGGGTTAAGTTTATGGACCATTTAGAACTTAAGGAACGATGCCCTTCAGACAGACTCCTACTGTATTGAGCTGCTTTGAACCCCTCTGGGCTCTGATTGCTGAAACTGATTTGAAGGTCCAGAAGTTTTTAGCTGAAAACACCAGCCAATGGACAGAGATTAAAGGAGGGGTGAAATCCCTGTACTTTCCCTTAAACCCCATGGCTTTTCTTCCTGGTCAAAGCTGCTTCAACTACACCAATCCTCCAAAACATGGTAGGAGAGGAAGCCAAGCTGTCCAGCACTGAACTGTTTCAACTAAAGAGGATCTGAGAAGGAGCAACAGTGGTGTTGCCCTTCTTTATTGTGAGCGATGGCACGAACAGAGAATTTGCAGCTCCTAGACCTGGATTCCATCAAGGTGATACCTCAGGGGCAGCAACGGAAAGGAGACAGTCAAGTGGGGCATTTACAGGGATGGGAGAAGAAGTATGTATGACTGGAGGTGACCCAAAAGATGAACCCCAGAAGCAACTGGGATCTTTGCCTCTTTTGTTGCTGCAGCTCCTAGCATTACAGTGTTCAGAAGGCCCTTTCACAGCACAACTGTAGAAATAGATTAAGATCAGTTTAAATGTTGTAGTGGAGAAGTGAGCAAATGGTGGAGAGAAAATGGAACTATAAACGATACAAAAGACCAAACCAAAACCCAGACCCCCTGAATTATTTAGAAAATGTGTTGGAATGGCTGTGGAGACACAGATACTGAAAAACAAAAATAATTTTAGTTGAGCTTTAACAAAACCAAAACAACCAACCAACCAAACCAAAACACCTGAAAACAAACAGTTTTTATCTTCTTAAGCTGTCTTTTTTGGGGGGGAAGCGAGACAGATATTATCATGAAGCTCTACTATATTTTTAGCAAGTGAGTCATGAATGGTCTGGGATCTGTCTCAGGTCCCTCTCATGACCAAATTTATTTCAAAACTGAACTGGACAAGACCCTAAGCAACATGATCTAACTTTGAATTCACACCTGCTTTAGGCAGGAGGTTGGACTAGAGACATTCTAGAGTTCTATCCTAACTCCAATTGTTTTATGATTCTATGATTTTTCACAGCAAAATGTTGACTCAGTAAAGGAGGATTCTGCCTGCTGGAAGGATGGTGCAGTATCAGCTACAGAGAAGTGAAGCTGCACTGTGTTGCAGAGTTTTAAGGGCATCATTCAGAAAAATGCTAGTTAGTATGTGCTGAACTGTGAGTGTATCAGTGAAGGAACAGCCTTAAATGTGTAACTCAGAATGTATCACAGTGCTTTGGCAAATTGGTGCCCAAAAGCATAAATACTAAGGAGATGCAGAATAGGGATATTGCTATTATCATGTGAAGTTTCTTAGAAGAAACTTCATGGCGCTGGAAACTTGACAGATGAATTGAGGATGAAAAAAGTAGAAACAAAAATCTGGAAAAAAAATTAGGAGCAGAGCCACAGGTTCCTTTCCCTGGACTCATAGTTCTCTAACAAACTTAAAAACTTAAATCTTAAAGATGTTTACTTTAGATATTACTTTTAGAAAGGATCCTTTGTGTATCTCTGAAATATCTTCCAGGGGATTTTCACAGTAAGACAGTGAAAAGGAACTAATACATGATATTGATATCAGGTTATAGAAATAAGACTGTGTATTATAAAAGAGTGTTTTTCTATTAACTAATTTTATTTAAAAATCTTTTTATTGATTTTCTAATTAACACTAACAACCATAAAGACAATCACAAACAAATATAGACATAAATCAAATAGATACTGTATAAACAACTGAACTTAATTTAGCTTGCCCATAGAAATCAGTATGCAAGAATACCTGACATGGCACATACCCAAGTAATGGAGAATCTGAAAGATAACTCCTGGAAGAGAATAATGACACTAAAATAGATATTTTAATCCAAACTCAAATATACCAAATACCTGTAAAATTGATATAATATGACGAAGGCCAGGCTTAATTGCATAAATATAGAGCTCTAAATCCATACTTATGCATATTAATAAGAGTTTAAATTTTTCTGACCTGCTAATCATTTCTAACACCCTTGATAAGGGAGGATCAAGCCTTAACTACACAAATAGAGCACCAAAAATAACACTACATTCTCAAATAAATCTGTTCATAGGACAAATTAACACAGTTATTGAAAAGTGTACATAAAATGGTATTACCAAGTTGTCTTCCACTGGTGATTCTTTCTACAGTTTAGAAAACTGCTGTAATCTGATTTCCAGCACTTAATTATGTTCCATGATAAATGCCTCTGAAAAAGCCAACAGTAACATTTCCTCTTTTCGCAATGGAGGTCTAGAGCGGTTTCTCTTAGCTGAAGCATATGGATGAAAATAACAGTAAATAAAATAATATTTGGTCTTAATACTTTAAAGAAAAGTACTCTTATGTAACAATCAGCATTCTTTCATTCATAGAATAATTTGGCAGTGCATTTAAACTGGGGCTCTTATTCTGAAGGCCATATTATAATAATATATCATTAAATTGTAACCATTTATTTTTACTTTAAAAATGCTTTTACCACCATCCTATCTTTCTGAAATGCCTTATTATTTATGCTAAAGAAGAATACCCATTGCTAGAGAACCAAGAATACCAAACAGAAGATTTTGATCTTGAGGCAATGGTAAGGGTAAACTTTTCTTTACCCTTACAGAATCTGCAGTTCCTGTTGAAATCAGTTCACTTGTAGATGCTCCACATTTCGCATATTGTGCTCTGAGAATATATTCATGATGCTGGCCTGAATTTCCTCAATTTCTTCAACTTCACCATTTCCTACTGGAAAAAACCACTGATGTAAAATAATTCTTACTTGTTTACATGGGATGATGTGAGAACTTTAAAAAGTGCTGTGCATGTGAGTTCCACTCTCGCAAACCAATGCACTTCAGAGTGGATGCTTTGCTAAAATGTGGTGTTTTGAATTGGGAATTGTGAGTGGTGAACAATGACTCCAGTGGGTGTTATCAGAATACAATACAAATTAATTACTAGAAATTCCTTGATCTCAATCAGCAGTCCAGGATTTTTGGGAGAATAGGACTTCCCTAGAGTTTGCCTACTGAGTAGCTAGACAGCAAGCAGAAAGGCTGGTAAAGCATGGAAGCAGCAACATTAGTGTTGCTTCTATAAGTCAGTGAGCACATAACTACAGGTGTAAGTCTATCGCTTGTCATGCACATACAGTTCTAACACTAAGTATCCCAGCAGAATGCATGCAAAAAAATGGTCAGTATATGAAACCAAAGCCATTAAGAAGTTAGCAAACACTCATCTAACCTGAAAATCAGGATCTAACAGAAAAAAAAAACCCACACCAAAACCCACAAAAGGATTTGCTCAGTATCTTAAAAGGGCTACGACAACCATATAGATCTCTTATCTGTCTGTCTCATGTTTGCATGTATACCCTGTGATCAACCAACATAAAACTGTTGTGCAATTATATATGCTTTTTCCCCTAATGCACATAGCAAATTAATAATGTTTTAATTTAAATAGATTTCTCTGCAAAAAACTCCAAGCTTGGGAATGGTTTAGGAAGAGACTTTTTTTTTCTTACATCTGCAAAAATTTATCAAGAAATGTCTTCAAAAGCTTTTAGAGTTGGTTATTTGCTGACTCAAGATATGACATCTTTGGGGAATGTAGAAAGACATAAAGAAGGCAGAACCACATAAATGAAAGAGTTGCTGACACATCTGACTCCTGTCTGTGAAAAATGGGGACAAGATGGAATTCTTGCATATCCCTTTTCTTCCTCTCATGGCACATGCTTACTTCTCTGCAGATTCTTAGAACTGCTGATTTTGTTCAATCCTTCCATAACAATAAGATAAAATGAAACAAATTAAACCAAAGATGTCCTATCATACAAAACTAACAAAAACCCTAACATTTGTTGTTAACAGTTCAAGCTACTTTAAAGTGATGAAGAAAGTGTCAACAACTAAAAAAAAAATAAACCAGGAAACATTGGAGCACTTCTAGTAACATTATGGTTCTATTGCAGACACCAGACAATAGACAATTTGATCTACTTTTTACATCAATCCTCTGAAGACTATACATTCTCGAGCTTCTCAGGGGAAAACAAAAAAATGACCCTATGAACAAATCCCTAAACATAGTATTTGCCATTTTGTAGTTAATGATTTTATTTTTAAAAAAACATTTTGGTTACATGCTAAAGTTAAAAGTAAGCTAAAGACTTGACATTTTGCTGCTGCGTTAATAAGCCTTGGATAAGTTACAGTACTATTTTTAAAAGAGAAGCATCAAGAAAACTGAAAATTTGTAGTCAAAATGTTTGTCATAAAGGATCAAAAATTCAATGATTCTATATGAGAGTCCAGTGCATACAATAACTCCTTAAAATGCAAAAAGGTCTGGGGGAATTAAAAGCTATTGCAGGTTAGCAAGAAAGGGTCAGAATTTGACTTTTGATCTATATTATGTCCATGGGTGTTAACAAGGTGTATTAGGATTTATTAAAAGTGATCTGTAGCATTTTCTTTTAAAAGACTGATGAGACCTCTGGGACTCAAAGATACTATCATTATCAATTTTATCAGTAATGGTCCAACAGACTTTGTACAACAACCTTTGACAGTACATAAATAAAGAGAAATGAATACAATTATCTTTGCTTTAGTTTTGCAAAGTGAGTAGAAGCAGTTAGTGCCAGTGAACCTATTTATAGAAAATAGTTTGACTAATTTAGCCTTCTAGCTTGCTTATAAATTGTTCTCAGATAGACTCTCATATTTACAGAACTATTTCTGCTTCAAAATTCTTTAGCAAAAAAATGTTCTCTGATGTTCCCTTAGTTTCTTTGTGAACCATTTGTATCAACTCTGTCTTGGTTACTATTTGCCACCAGCTACTTTTGGATGTAACATGGGATTGGTCAGATGGATTTCAGGCAGATTCCTCCTAAATTTGCGTGATCTTTACTCATGTGCTCTCCAGATTTTTCATACTCAGGAGAAATTCTTTGAATAAATAATTGTTTGTACAAGTGTTCATGCAGAACAAAACTGAAGAGGTAATGAATATTGATAGCAACAAATCTGTTTATTTTATTCTAACAGTTGCCTGCAATTTTTGTTTTGCTTCACAATATTCATTCAGCTGCAGTAGACAGGAATATGGCACAATCCTTGTGTTGGCAAGACTACGAGAGTTGAAGGAAAGAAGCTTATCTGTCTCAAACATTTTAGGACCTTCAGCTAGTTTAAAGCTCAATCCAGGCAGGTGCAGGATGCTTGCTATGAAATACTGAGCCCAATACTGTCACTGGCTTTCCTTTGAAGCTCTGAGTACTCAGTACCTTCCAGGAGATGCTTCATAGCAATTTGTTTTCTATTAACATTTACAAACACATCCTTGGTTGCAAGAATGTTGTCAGAATGTGAACGGCTTGTAAATACTTGTTGAAAGATGTATGCTAACATGGAGGTTTCCAGGCCCATGGGAGTAGTGTCTTCTTAGCAATACGCAGGATTAGACCTTAGCACCGCTCCTTTTTGGCCAGCATTTGCAAATGCAAATACAGTGAATATATACTCCATGAGGAGGATCAGAGAATTTCTTCACAGCTTTAATCCACAAACAATGCTTTCGGAAGCATTTGGAGGTGGGATGCCAAGTGCTGCACAGGAACTCCTCCCAAAATCAGAGGGATTCGGATATGAGGTGGGAGTGTGTTCTGTGGTCTCTGTTTTCTTATTATCAGTGCTTCATATGATGGTTTGATGTAGTTGAGAGAATACATCCCTTTGTTTAGGATGAGGAAAAGAAAAAGTGATCTCCTTGCACATTCCACATCTCATTGCTGGAAGACAGAGATGGAAAAAATACTGTAGAAACTGCTAGATGGTATATAAAGGTAAGCCTGTTTCTAATATTTTTGCATTAATAGTGCATATTCTTCTTCAAATATACCTACTGAACTAATTTAATTTCATTTGTAAAAATGTAGCTCTCCCTGAAATTGTCAGTGATATGATAAAGCTAATTAAGACATGCATGGTGTTAACAGTTTCATTAGAGGAGATAATATTGCACAAGAAAAATAAGAAATCATTATGATGAATGCCTCAACATTACATTACATGTTAATGAAGTGTAAATGATCTAATTATTTTTGAAAGAATACAGATTCGATTAAACTGTCGGAATTAAATTGGAAAGGACAGCCTATTGTACTTTTTATGTACAGACAAGTTAGCGTTAATTAGGCACAATCTACAGGAACAAATGAGGCACAACCCTCGGTGAACAATCATGTATCCGTTGCTCAAGGCAGGTTTCATAAAGAAATATATTAGGGGAAAAATTGTAAGTCAATTAAATACAGTGCTTTAGCAGTGGGAGGGAAAATGAGCAAAATCTCTGTTCCCTCCCCCTACATTTTGAGTGTTTATAATGCAATCACTCTGCCAGTTCTGCTCCATCACTAATTTCATAAATACTAATTTTGCTGATGAGGCATTTTGATTGGTTTGCCATCTACTTGCCACAAATGACTTTCTGGAGGCGGAATGAATTTTGCATGGAATTCTTTTTTTCTTTTTTATTTTGGGGCCTTGCTTTAACTTAAGGTAAGGTAAGGTAAGAAAAAAAATGAAGCTACTATGCCCTGTAGGTGAGGACCTGCCTTTTCTGCCCTATTTCAAGAGCCTTCTATAGACCTTCATGCCACTGCAAACATGTCAATAATGTGTCTTGAGGAAAAAAAATCTACTAGGTTACTTCAAGTTTATTCAAGAGTTCTGTATCATTCAGACACTCCAGTAAAGTTCTCACATATCTGGGTATTTCATACCAATGACATTAAGCTTCAAGGCTTTCTAGCCTTGCACAATGAAGTCAAATGAAGTGGAGGCACTCTTGATCTACTTGAGAGAAAACTGAAAAAAAAAAATCTGCTGATAACTTTTGTCAGTCAACTACTCCCAAAATCCATCCTACTGCCATAAATCCTGTCTGTAAGGCAGAGCTGAGTGAGTTGTTAAGCATCTAAACTAAGGTTGCTATAGATATTGTTACCAGCACAACTTGTTTGTAAGACATTTCTGGATTACTGATATTTAGTCAGTGTGAAGGAAAGAAATCATAACTCTTCCCATTCTTTTCCCCACAGACTCCCACTTCTCCCCCACATTTTTTTGTTTTAAATGCACCCTTTTTTCCTCCACTTTAACACAATGTGGATCTTGGTGCCAGAGAAAGCAAGGTATGTATTTCTCTTCTGTTGTTTTTACAATATGTTCTTTTATTTAGATATAATATTTTTAATCCTTTACAGGGTGGGGCCCAAGTCAGGAAGGTCCTGCTTAGGTCTGAACTCACTTCACTAACCTTTGCACTCACTTCTCTGGGGAAGAATGCTAAAATAAAAAGTGATGTGTGGTACTCATTCATTCCTCTGTCACACATTTCAGTTTGACTTCCCAAATCTGAAGGTTTAAGGCATGTTAAGTACCAGAAGCTTCTATTGGTTTGGAAATCTTCCATGGCAGATTGTTGGGTCTGTTGTTGAATGTGTCCATCCATGCAGCATACACAGCATCCCATGATAAGGAGTTCCACAGCTTCATGAACTACATTTTTTGCACCGTCAGATGCATGCACACACCCGTGTATCACACTATACACTGTACATTTCTTTGGTGTCAGAAGTTATTAAAATAATTTTGCTTCTCAAAATTTATATAACACAAATGAGAGGATCTGATCAATTACAAAGTTATTCAGGAATTCTACTTATATATTTATAAAAAAACCCTATTAAGAAGGAAAAGGATTTATTCTTGTTGCTGACTTCTTGGTCGGATCTCGCTACAGAGAAAGGACCAGGCCTTTCTTTCTTTTGCCTTTTCCTGGATCAAGCTAACAGGAGAGCACTGGACAGCTGCTGAATAGCTGGAGCACACTGACATATTTTGCCTTATCTGAGAATATATGTTTTATGAAAGTAGACCATCATGCAGACCCAGATGAACCATTCCCTGACAGCTGTGTGGATGAGTGGCAAAGCACACTGATGTGCCAAGAAGTCATTCTTAACAGCCCAGACGCATCGCATGGCTCTGGATTTGCTTGCTATGTCATGGCTAGGCTCCTACCTGACTGTAACTAGAGGTAGGACCAACCCTTTTGCAAAGTTAAAATACTCTGGCATTGACTTTTTCCCTTTGTACTTAGTTATTCCATAAAACACTATAGCTCCTAAAAGCATAACAATGGATAAGAACTACAGACTGAGTAGCAGAAATCTTTATTGGAACCCTCAGCACTAATATATATAATCTGTGCCATAAAATATAAAATACGATACTTTTCCAGTAGTTTATACATTTACAATTATTCTGTTGTTACCTCAAGTAGATTCATTGGATAATCAATTTCAGGTAATATTTATTAATCTTGTGTGCTATATATTCACAATTCAGCTTTTAAAAATTTATTTGCCCCATAATTATTTCTTTTTTACATTGTATATAACAAACCAAAAGGCTATTCACATGTCATAAAATTTGATATATAATAAAGAACAACAATATTTTTCTCACAATTCCTACTGAGTCCACCTAAATGTCAAATTATCACCTTCTACTAATAGCAGAATGCAATAGCACTGCACAATTTAGATTGGGGGTTCACTTCCAGAATGCAATACCTCAGGAAAGACTAATAAACATCAGTACAATTAGTGGGAAACAAGCCACAAGACAAGGGTGAAATCCTGGGTTCAGTGGAAACATCAGGCAAGTCATCCCCTCATTGGAGGGGAAGTCTTATGAGGAGAGGCTGAAGTCCCTTGGTTTGTTCAGCCTGGAGAAGAAGAGGCTGAATGGGAGATCTCATTATGGTCTATGGCTTCCTGATGAGGGGGAGTGAAGGGGCAGGTGCTGATCTCCTCTCTTTGGTGACCAGTGATAGAACCCAAGCTGCGACAGGGGAGGTATAGGTTGAGTAGGAAGAAATTCTTTACTGAGGGGGAGCTCGGGCACTGGAACAGGCTCCCCAGGGAAGGGGTCACAGCACCGAGCTTGACTGAGTTTAAGAAGTGTCTGGATCATGCACTCAATCTGACTTGGCTGGCCTTGTGAGGAGCCAGGAGTTGGACTTGATGATTCTTATGGGTCCCTTCCAACTCAGGATATTCTGTGATTCTATGATCCTTGCTCACACTAGTCCTGAGACTACAAAAGGGTCACAGCAGCATGTCGAGTGGAGTCAGATGGATTTTACTGCACGTTTTTTCTCTACAAGCTATCGTTCAGGATTGCATAGAGCTGAGGAGGTACCTCTGTGTGAGAACTGTATAGTACTGCAGATGAATATCAGCAGCACCTGCCTTTCAGGCAGCGGCATCATCCGGTCTCACATGTTGCCATGCAGCCATGAAGATTGATACTATAAAAAGTTTGTCTTATTGCACCCATTAGTCTGACAGAAATCTGTTTCACAGCCTTTCTTCACTGATGGCCATGCCACCTGCTAATTTCTCTTGTAAATATATTCATAGGTGGGATATGCCCACTCGTTCTGTGTCAACATTGTCCTTAAGCTTAAAGAACTGTTTCCCTGCTAGTGTTTACCCTTCTGATCCATTTACAGAGACAGTCATTTCCCTGCTCAGCTTTGTTTTGCCTGGTTAAACATAGTTGGCTCTTTCAGGTGCTTTCCATAAATGAGAATCTCCATTCTCCCACTGACATGATGATCCTTTCCTCCACATCTTCTATGCTGAGCTCATTTGGTTCAGACAGGGATGGCCACAACTGAACACAGTATTCTTGCCAATAAAATGATAACTTCTAATGCTGTTTCTATAAACACATTTATTAGCTTTCATTTTCCATTAATCTACATCCATTTTTGCACTTCTGTCTTGTCAATGGTTAGATGTTCCCCAAAATGCTGGGGAAAAAATGGAAATTCAAAGAAAAAAGAATAAATCTACAAAAGCACCTGAAATGCAGATTGTGTGGATGTCAGAACCTTAGAATCAACTGCTGCTACTGTGGTTGTATAGATCTTAATGTACAGATAGCCCAAGGCATCCAAACCTTAGCAACAGTTGGGATCTGAGAGAATGTTTCACTTTTAATTACTAGTTCCAATTGTGCTAGTTTCTAAAAAGGCCATCAAGTGTTTACCTAAGTCTTCCCCATCCATCCTCATATTCTATCGAGATTGTCTAGCTGCTATAAATGGCATCACTCCTTTTTGTATCAGTCTGAATGATCAGAGTGCCACCAAGTAGAAGGGAAATAAAAAATCTGAGCTGGAGAATAGGATTGTTCATAATAAAGAGGTTTTGGGTTGAGGAAGATTACGTCCAGTATTATTTTAGCTCTTCCTTAGTTTTTAATGGTCCTAATTGTTGTGGTTGCTCTTTGGATCTTATATAAAAACAATTTTCTTTGCATAAAACTATGCATTGGCACATTATTACCAGAAATATAGGATTGCACACAATTTATAATGGTTTGGAGACAACTTGGAGGCAGACATGGATAACTTCAAATGGAGTTCTCAAGAAAGACGGAAAGTTTGACCAAATTCTTCAGAGTGCAGGAAAACATTAGTGCCTAAAACAATGCACTTAAGGAGTAAGAAAGAATGCCTCTCAGATAAAGGAATGCAAATTTGTGTAAATGCAAATTTGATAGAGGATGGTATAGAGTTCTCTTTCTATGCACCTGATATCAGCTACAGATAGGGTGAGTATAAGATGGAGAAATTTTCTATTGTTTAGAAAGATCCAAGTACAGGTTCTGTAATTTCAACATTGTGCTAACATTTCCGATTTCACAATTTGAATTTGATAGATTCTTTTTTTTAAACTGACATTCTAAATATTTAGTCCTAACTCTTTTTCTTTTAGTATCAGAATTACATGTTTGGGTTGGAAGGGACCTTAAAGATACTCTAGTTCCAATTTCCTGCCATGGGCAGGGACACCCTACACTAGACCAGGTTGTCCAGAGCACTATCCAACCTGGCCTTGAACCCTGCCAGGGAGGGGCCATCCACAGCTTCTCTGGGCAACCTGTGCCAGTGCCTCACCACCCACACAGGGAAGAATTTCCTCCTAATATCTAATCTAAATCTACCCTCTGTGAGTTTAAAGCCATTACCCATTGTCCTGTCACTACACTCCCTGATAAAAAGTCCCTCTCCAGCCTTTAAGTATTGGCTGGCCATTATCAGGTCTCCCCAGAGCCTTCTCTTCTCCAGGGTGAACAAGCCCAAATCTCTCAGCCTGGCTTCATAAGAGAGGTACTTCAGCCCTCTGATCATCTTTGTGACCTTCACAAAGTGAGAGTGAGTGTGACTCACTCTAACAGCTTTATATCTTGTATAGGGGACCCCTGAGTTTGACGAAGTACTCCAGGAGATGTCCACCAGAGCAGAGTAGAGGGGCAGAAGCACCTCCCTTGACCTGCTGGTTTTGATGCAGCCCAGGACACAGTTGGTTTTCTGGGCTGCAAGCACACATTGCTGGCTCATGTTGAGCTTTACATCAACCAACACTCCTTAGTCCTTCTCCTCAGGGCTGGTCTCAATCCATTCTCTGCCCCGCCTGTAGTTGTGCTTGGGATTGTACTGCCCATGTGCAGGAGCTCACACTTGGCCTTGTTGAACTTCATGCAATTAGCACAGGCCCACCTCTCAAGCCTGTCAAGGTCCCTCTGGATGGCACCCCTTCCTTCCAGCAGGTTGACCTCACCACACAGGTCGGTGTCATCAGAAAACTTGCTGAGGGTGTACCCAATCCCACTGTCCACATCTCCAACAAAGATGCTGAACAATGTTGGTCCCAGTATCAACCCACAAGGAACGCCACTGGTCTCAATTTGAACACTGAGCTGTTGACTGCAACTCTTTGAGTGTGACTGTCCAGCCAATTCCTTATCCACCAAGTGGTCCATCTGTTGAATCCACATCTCTCCAATTTAGAGACAAACGTGTCAAGCAGGACAGTGTAGCTCCATTGTAGAATGCCATCAAATTTGTTAGGTGTGGTTTGGTTTTAGCGAAGCATGTTGGTTGTCACTACTCACCTCCTTATTTTCTATGTGTCTAAGCATAGTTTCCAGGATGATCTCCATGTTCTTGCCAATGACACAGGTGAGATTGACCAGTCTATATTTCTCCTGGTCTTCTTTTTTCCTTTTTTAAAAATGGGAGTTATGTTTCCCCTTTTCCAGTCATTGAGAATTTCACTGGACTGCATCCACCAGTTCCCTCAGAACCTGTAGATACATCTCATCACGTCTCATGAACTTGTGCACCTTCAGGTTCCTTGGATGTTACCAAACCTGATCTTCTCCTACAGTGGGCAGTTCTTCATTCTCCAGGTCCCTGCCTTCATCTTCTGTGACATGGGAAGTATGACTTGCTAGTTAAGACAGGCAAAAAAGCCTGTATCCTTCCATCCTATTTATTGTGTATTGTGCTGAAAAATGATTATTATTATAGTACTTTGAAATACAATATGATCTAACTGACCCAAAAGAGTAAGTTAAAAATTTCAGATTGTTTTTATTAATTCAAAGTATCTATTCATTCTCTGAATGAAACATAACAGGCTAAATAAGCATTTAGTGTATAAATATTGTGTTACATTAACAAATAATAAAATACAGAAACATTACTGTAAACTATTCATAGCATCTGGATTCATCCAACAGCTTTTAACAACAATTTCAAATTTTGTATATACAATTAACATTCTTTTTTCATATACATAAAGGCTACTCTACCTAATTTCAAATGAATAACTTGAATCTATTAAATGTAGCAGAGAACAGTATTTTTATAACTCGATATGAATTGTCATCATGCAATGTGACATTTTTGAAGGGATGTACTAATCTCTTAGTAAATTTAGGGGTTTTGCTGAATGTTGCCTGAATAAATAATAGCAATAAAAATCGCACAACTGGATATACAAGGTTTTGCACCTGTTTAAACAATAACTTGTATGAAACCAGGTCGTTCTGGGAACCCTCATCTTCCTCTATTTTTTAAGATGGCATGATTAAATTAATAAGACTGTTCTGATTGCTAAAGGGAGGTTGAGGCTTCCCCATCTTTTGAGAAGTGTTTTATTGGAATGTTTTGCCTATTGCAGCCAAAAGCCACGTTTCACTGAAAAAGCATGAGCTATCTTTACAGCCAAACGTGCTGAGTAGAATCTGAAGGAGACTGTTATAAAATACTTATCTTTTGCCTACAAACGTTTTTATAAGCATCAGATTTCTTGATCCAAAGTAACTTTTTTGTATCACTTTCTAACAGTTCCCATTATTGAAACATGGAATCCATAAGCACTGCTGAGTGTGATACAGAAACATCAGCGATTTAATGCATTGTAATGTATTTGATTAAACCATATGAGTAATTTGCATGTAGTAGGAAGTAATGACCATCCCATTTGATGAGCATTAGTGTTCCAGTTTCTCTTCACTGCCTCTATTTTTTCTGCAGTAACAGCACAGCCACATTTTGCAGGAAACCAACTTGCTTTCCTTCCACATTTGTCAAAAGAACCAAATTCCTGCGGGCCCTTTGCTAGAATGGACAATTTCAGGAGCTATAGTGACAATGAATAAAGAGGTCAAAGTACTTGACTGGATTTATGGTACATTAAGAGACTGCTGCAGCCATGGTGGTGGAATTAGGGCAGCCATTTAACTCAGCTACAGGGACCAAGATCCCAAGGTGAACATTTTGTGGTGAGTTGCAAAGTGTCTACAAAATATCTCTGCAATCCACACGCTGTAATCTTTCTCAGCTTGGAGACTTCTAATAGGTTTAGTAGTAAAACTCTAATAAGATGATGGCCCTATATGGTATGTACCTTGAATCCCTTGAGAGCTTTTTACTTATCTGTAAGACATTCCTGCAAGTTTAATTTTGAAAACCTCCATTGTGGTAATGATTCCCCATGAACTATGATGCTATTATATATACTCGGTAAGCTTTTAATATAGCAGTCTCCACCTAAATAGATTTTCTCAATGGAAAACAGATTTATTTTTAACTTTATGACTTCTTATACTGTAATTTGATAACTATAATGCCAATAGGTTAATCATATTGATGAAGTACCCAGAGAGACTGTATTTAACACCGCTTACCCTTTGGAAAAGTAACCTGATTTACTGGAAACCTTTTCACCTTTAGTGGCAGGGGAATAACTGCTAGTTTGGCCCTGTGTTCAAACATATAATTCCATAGGCTGGCATGTAACCCAAAGGCAATATTACCACTGAAGGATTGATCTGAATTAACAAGCTTTAACAAGGGGGAGGGGAGAGAGAAGA
The DNA here is from genome assembly GCA_027925045.1 of Hypotaenidia okinawae. NCBI lineage: Eukaryota > Metazoa > Chordata > Aves > Gruiformes > Rallidae > Hypotaenidia > Hypotaenidia okinawae. Next base: position 63,874,605 of record BSDF01000002.1, read on the forward strand.
TGGAGAGGGAAAGGGGAAAGAGACAAAGACAGAATGCTATTGCAGGCTAGTACATGCTTTGTATCTTTTCTCTATGTAAAGTTCACTTTCAGAATGTTGTTTGGGTGAATTGTTTCTTTTATAGCATCAAGATAATAGTTATCACCTCTGTAAGTTTTCTGAAGTCACACAGTGGATATCAGCAAACACTTTTTTTAAAGACCTGCACAAAACGGTGAAATCTTACTCTGTACATATATATGTAGACTAACAATTTCCTTAAGGAAAATAAAGGATTTCCAGTGAACTACTTCTGAAACTTGCAGCTGCAAGCAATTCTTCTATGCTTGTGCTGTGTTCAGATTTCAAACTGAATGCAAAGGTAGTTTTCATTGCATCAGTCCACAGTCTGTCTGTGGATGTACTCCCTTGAAGCAGAAGTAATCCTAAAGCCTGCACTGCTCTTCTATGCTCACCAAAATACATGATTACACAGGAGCAACATGCCATGCTAGAATATAAGAGTACCAGTGGCTGGTATGGAGTGTCTGCCTTGTGGAAGGAAATCATATTTCAAAATAATTTTATTCTTCATTAGCTAAGACACACTTACTCTGGGAGGCAGCTCACCTTCTTAACACAGCACGTACCACTGAATTTTTAGGCACCAGCAGAATTTTTACTTTGTCAAATAATACTAAACAACCTGAAGTGAAATCACGAGCACACTTCAGACTAACTCCTTTTCCTACTAAGGCACTTAATTACTCTAAAAATTGTTCTTAAGCAGTTTTAATATCTCATATCTTTCCTTCTCTCAGAAGTGAAAATCAACACAAATATCTTCAAAGAGCAGACAATACAGACATTTGTGTTCAGATGTGTAACAGATGTCTCCTGTTTTGTAGGACACCCCATTTCATTCCCATCCAGTGGTGGTGGGAATGAAGTTAGTGCAATATCTGGAGTGTATACATGTGGCAAGTGACACTACTGTTTACTTGGCACTGCAGTGCTGAGGTGTGGTCCAAGATCCTCAGCAGTAGTGAATATTATATAAGCCTTATACCATGCTGAAGTCTACTTACCAGAAGTTGTTATGTTTTAGTCTGATGTTTACTAAGGATTTAGAGGAGGACAACTTGGACTGAAGAGTGGTAGGGGTATAAATAGTTAACTTTTTAAAAGCAGGTAGGCAAGCACTAGTTTATAGTGCTGATGGATGGCTAAATGCCATAGCACCACTCTTGATTTATTTGCCTCTCTTACGTAGCCTGGAATTTCAGAGGGAGACAAGAAGCTTAATTTCGCTAAAGGAAGAGCACATTTGGGACTTCTGCAACTCAGTTGTTTCCTTGATCTGCAGAAAAAGGCAGAGGAGCTGTGGGGGGCAGCATTGCCAAGTGCACCCACCAGTGCTATCAGTGCAATTTTTATTTCAGCATAATTGGAAGAAGACAATTATAACTCATTCAGTTAAGTATAAGATATGGAAAGGGCAACATAAATACATGGAAACAATAACAGTGTTTTGAGCTCCAGATGAATGAAGAGAGCTGATCCATTGCCAATCCTTATGATCAGAATCATAAAATTCACAGTACTTGACATTACTTCAGTAGGCTCAGTTATGGAAATAATGAAAAAAGACAGGAGAAGTTTCATCTGCAGCAGCTTTGCAGATTTATTATGGAAACACACTTGGAAAATTTGAGCTATGCAGATGGCAAATACTAAAAGAAACAATCTTCCAAGTTTTTATTTTTAATTACAATTTTTAAAATTTTATTTTTACTTCAGCCTCAGAATTTTGAAAGGCCTTGTGGATGTTTGGATGTGGGCATACATTCTGTAGATAAAGAAAACAAGACACTGGTAGATGTAACACCGCTCAAACAAAAAAATAGTTTTGAAAGCACATGGAGGTATGCATTAGGCCTGGAGACCCTGGTCATGTATTTGCTATCTACTGTATCAAATGCTGTATTTTCATGAGAGGAGAAGCACAAAGTAATACTGAGATAGTCATGGACAGCATAGATAGCTCTGCTGTAGCATGACTGTCAAGCACTTAATTCTTAAATTCTTTGACCTTATTAGTGTTTATAAATATGTAAAGGGTGAGAGTCAGGAGGATGGAGCCAGGTTCTTCTCAGTGATGGACAGAGATAGGAGGAGGGGCAACAGGTGCAAGATGGAGCATAGGAAGTTCCATGTGAATATAAGGAGGAACTTTTTCACTGTGAAGGTGATGAATGGACCACTGGAACAGACTGCCCAGAGAGGTTGTAGAGTCTCCTTCTCTGGAGACATTCAAAACTCACCTGGACATGTTCCTGTTGGATTATTCAATAAAAATCTACAATACTAGCTGTACTTTAGGGGAAAGAGACATGGGTATATGAAGAATATATTCGAGAATGGCTTTTCATACTTCTAGATTGCACAGTTTAGACTTCATCAGAAGCTAGTTTAGAGAAGTGAGGACTATGCATGTCCAGTGGTAACCTAAAGATGTACCTAATGGATAGCAACAAAGGACAGTGTGTTACATGTGTAAGGGATTAAAGTGTTCTTTTTCTAAACTAGCATAAAATCCATATACTGTATGAATCAATATACATTTCTGATGATGTCAACATAATTCAGTTTTTACTTGGCATATAGGCACTAGTTGTTTCATACCTTTGCTAACTGGTCTAAAATTGCCCTCTTGAAATTCCTAATATTGTCTGTTATCTGCCCATACCAGTTTCCAAATCTCAGAGAGTTTTAGGGCAGACAACATGCCGCAAAGACAAGTGAGTACAGCACCAGAGAGGACATATCACCTTGTTTAGGTGCTTTAGGATGAACTTGAATTTCTTTATGAATACTCTGGTTCAGTGGCACATTTTTTGCTAGCAACTCCTGTCCCGTGTTCAAGGTTGTCCTGTTTTGCCTTTCAGCAGTAACTCAGTCTGCAAGGCTGAGGATGAATTTCCTTCTCTCCTGATTTTCTGACAAGAAAGCATCAGGTGTTGGCATTCTGCTGAGTTTTTCTTTAAAAGTTGTAGCACCTGAAAAACAGGTTCAAAAAAGGACTGTGTTAAATGGGGAATATAATATCTGCAGTCATGTTTTTTATTTTTTTCAAATATCCTCAGCTGGAAAAGCTAGACCGGTAATTGCAAAGCTGAAGAAGGAAAGAGTAAAATCTGTTTTAGGTGAAAGAACACAAATTTCCAGAGTGACTAGATTTTAGAAATCTCTAGAGGCATCATCTATGCCCAATTCAAAGGAGGCTGGTAAATGTAAGTTTTTGCTACTATTAGAGCATATGTGACCAAACAGGTCTGCACTTTACTGTCACTATCCATGATCCTCTAGAATCTCTCCTCTAGAAAGGAGGCTTACAGTGAAAAAAATTGCAGGCAAAACATTGAGGTTTTAGTGCTCATGTAATTAATAACTGTTCATGGAAACATAAAACCTCAGAAACATATGACACAGAATTACTGGTAGTGCACTTTAAGAAGTACCTTGAGGAGTGTTTAATTCACTGTTTGTCTAGTACTTGTGAAATTGGATTTTTTTTTTTAAAGGAGGAAATGTGCTGTGTTAAATTGGTCCACCCCTGCTGTGCTGATAGATACCTTGTCTCTTGCTATTGATTATAGTAGTTGTGGCTCTTGAATAGGTCTTGCCAAATTATTTACAGTGAAATTAAAAATCCTGAATAATGCAAGCAGTTTGGATCCCATTTCAACTTTATGACAATGGCCGTATTTAAAAAATGACAAAATGTCGTTTACCTCTTAACCTTCAAAATTAATATCAAAACCCAAGTAGAAACTAGACTTACAGGTCCCAGTACTGTCGCAGATGGATACTGTGCAGTGTGAGATATTTGGCATTCTAAAACACAGTAGTTAATTTAAATTTCAAATACTTGAACAGCATGATTTGAAAGTCCTAGTGTTTAAATACCAATTTATTTAAAATAAGGTTTGTTACATTAAATCTGTGACACAATGCCAACTATACTCCATATTATTTCATATCACTGTATGTTCCATGGCATTCCATAAATGCAGCTGTCTTTTGGAGAGCAGACAAGTCTGCTTCCTTCAGTAGCCTGCTATATGTATACTTGCAGTGTGTGTATGCAGTAGGGGTAATGGTCATCTGGGAAAGCCACAAGTTTTGGGAGGATGGGTGTCCGACTTTCAGCTGAGATAGAGTAAATTTTCTTTCTAGCAGCTGGTATGGTGCTGTGTTTTGGATTTAGTATAAGAATAATGTTGATAACACACCTATGTTTTAGTTGTTGCTAGGCAGTTGTAGTGTCTACACTAAGTCAAGGACTGTCCCGCTTCCCATGCCCTGTCAGGTGCACAAGGAGCTGGGAGAACACAGCCAGGACAGCTGGCCCAGGCTGGCCAAAGGGATGTTCCCTACCTTACAATGCATAATGGTGAACACTCATGTGATATGCTGGACCCGGCTGAAATCTTCATACTACATTTTATACGGCTGAATAACTGAATTCGGTATAATTAAAGTATTTCAGGTATTACTTGATATTGATATTGTCACTTGATAACATAAGATCAGAATGCTGCAAGTCCTGGCCTCAATGCATTTTTAATTCCCTCTTTGGCTTATGAAGAGGAAACCCCACTTACTGCCATGGCTGCTGTCCTGTCAGATGGTGTCCATTCCACACAGGCTGAGGCATAACAGCAGTGACACTGAAATCCTCTTGCAACTTGGGGTGAAGGGCAGAAATGGTAGTATTTTATCATATCACCTTTGTTAACTGGAGGCACTTTATTCCCACCAATAATAAAGGCACAGAAAGCAATAGTAACATTTAGTCAGACAGCATGAGACATAGGTACAACAGCCATCCATCTTGATGTTTGGCATTGAGAACACTTGTCTGAAAAAAAGACCCACTAAACACAAGCATATTCATGTATCAATCTTGGTTCAATAAAGGTTTTATTTTACTTGTGAGTCACAGATGGCTCTGCAAAGGACCGTTGCTATTACCTGTAAACCTCTAGAACACATTTCTCAGGGAAAATATTTACTGATGGCTCTTTTATCAGAAATGTCACTAGAATAAAATAATTTTCCACCGCATGAGTTGGCTAAAATACAGGCATCGTGACAGAAGCCAATAATTCAATGTAAGATATTGATGGTCACACACGCCGCTTTCCATTTTGAAAAGCAGCATCATTCTGTGAGGTGCATGAACAGCCCATCCATCATTCGTAGCACATTAGGGATCCCTGCTATGTCACAGAATCTCTTTTTGATGTGCTATCACTGTTGTTGGCTACATGGCAAATTACTATATTTAGTGTACTGCCTAACCAAAGCAGCTGTTGCTGGTGTGAAAATTGGGATGTTATTTCCTCCTCAGTCCCTGCTAGGTTACAGCTAAATGTTTGGAGAGTACAAGTGACAGAACAAAACAACGTCCTGGCACAACAGCAGAGATCATGAACACTGAGTCATCTAAAGACCCACATGATGTGTTCCACAACTTAAGACACAACTAAGTGCTTTTTAATTTCCTGCTGAGTTTTCAGGTATATCCAATGATGCCATTTGCAGCATGTTAAGAAGGCTTCCAGCCACACCAGAAGAGACGACTATGCTCACGAGCATATAATTTTTTTCTGCTATTACCTTTACTTCTCTCTTTCTTTTTGTTAACCACAGCTCCAGCTATCTGCTGCTGTGTTTGATTTGTATTCTGGCACCCTCTCTCTGGACTGCAATAATCAATTTTTCTCACTTAAAAGAAGTGTCTACTTGCCTATCCAATGTACTTAAATATGCTTATTCTAAAGGGAAGTATCTGTTCTGATTCAGGCACAATGGTTCGGATTTATCAAGAGCTGTTCAGCTACCCGTACCTTTACATTTTTATAAGCATGTACCTTTATCTAGTTCCCCTTCTCTCCTCCTGCCCTGCTCTTTCTAGGAACTCAGCAGGTACAACCTCAGAGCTTCTGCCACTGTTCTTGTTCTGTCTGTTCTTCCAGTTCACCAAAGAAGCAATACCTCTCTGCCCACCGCTGCCAGGACGTGCTGATGCAGGAAAAAGCCAACTCATCATGGTGGAAAACTGTGGCCATGAGACACCAACAAGGCAAGAGGCGCTTACATACTTTATATGAATGAACTGACACGTGTTAAGATGCAGCAGGATTTCCTCCTTTTCCCTGTCTCAACATGTTTCTTATATTTACCTGCATTAGGCCTGGTTGGTGCATTTTACAGTGGCCCATTAACATTTCAGAAAAGATAAGAGTTTCATCAAAGCCTCATTTTTGGGTAAGTTGCATAGTTCTCTTCCTGAAGGTGCTATGTATATTTTTGTGGAAGATTAAGGGCTGAATCAAAGACGTATTAAAAAAATCTCCTATGAAATTTTTCAGTAAATGCCTTGCATTAATTATTTGAAGGAAAACATTTCTTCATCCGATCCTAATACAAACATCTTGGTTTTTATCTGTTATCCGTCTGTTCTTTTCTGCTGGTGGTAAAGGAAAAAAAAAGATTTTATTGTGACTTTAAAACATAGATTTCTCTTTATCTCCTGAGTACTTCAGCTCATTAAATTCTCAGAGGGATAAAGTTAGAAACATATTTTCATTTTAATGTTTCTCTTCTTTACCCTTTCTGTAATTGTTTTGTTTTGAAAAACTGTGGCAGCCTATGGTATTCAAACTCTAGGGTCTCACAGGAGAATCCTATGGTTTCTTCCCTGGATGAATACATGCAGTGCTACATTACACAGTTACTAAATCCAGTATGAAGAATCTGGCCCAGAAAACTTGTCTCTTATAAACTGGGTTATATTTCAAATGGAGTTCTGCTGAAAACTGTACTATTGAGCCTTTTGCCCTGCATAAGTGACAGACTAACCATAAATGTCACTTACTTTCTTAAAACTTCCTAGGACAACAGAAAGAAGATAAATCTTAAGTCGCTGCAGCACTTGTTTATTTACTACTTTTGCATTTAACTAATAGAAATGACAAGAAGAAAGGTAACATAGTCCTGATACTCTGCAGTGAGAAGCCTCCTGTCCAGCTGAAGTCATCCAGAAGTCAAAGAGGCTTGGCATTTGATTAAATTGGACCCAAAGGGAAAAGGGCACAAAATTACTGCTTCATCATTACTGACTCCACAAAGAGTTATGTTACAGTACACATAAGGCACTTCTGGTTTCTTCTGTTAGCCAACAGTTAAGGAATGTATATATTGTGAGGCTCAGTTTGCAACCTATTAACACCTTCCCAATCTATTAGTAAGGCTTAGGGATATGTAAGGGCTTTCTTTATCTGGGCAAGAAAAAACCCAGATATTTGAATACTTAATTCTTTTCCTTCTAAAGCCTAATTAACACGTGCTGGTTAGCTCACATGACACAGGTAAACAGAAATATCTCAAAAGAGGTATGCAGCCATTGAGGGCATGGCAACTTCATTGATGCAATACTCTTCACTTTGAGCCATGGGTTTGCCTTGTGTTTGTTGTCTTTCTCACCTATAGTGGCACCAGACAAACACCTGAAAGACCCCACAGCTGGCCAGGGGTGAAGCAGGCATCAGCAGTGGTGTGACCTTCATGGTGCTTTGGAGTGGTGCTCTGTTTTGGTATCTTCCAAGGGTAATGATACTTCCAAATGAGCAGGGATATGGGTCATAACCTTCACGCAAGTAAAGTGTTCTCTGGGTTTAGAAGACATGCAGTAATTCAAATGAAGGTGAGGGATGAAGAAACCCAAGTATTACTTGTTCATATACTTGTATTTCATCCTTTCCTTGTGCATCTCCTTCTCCCCAACCAGTGCTACAACCCAGCATGGCAGTACAGGGTGTGGGAAAGGAGGGAAAGGGCAGATTTTAAAGAGAGACAAGAAAATATAACAAATTATGCAGATTCTGACACCAGGTGTTTAGAAGACATGAAAACAATAGAGGAGTAAGACACAAAAGAGCGGTAATGAATCTACCTCCTTGAATTTTATTTTTCAAGCACTGTCTTGCTTACTCAAATGGAAGAATTAACCCCAAATCTCCTACATAAGTTTCTTTCCCTTGATCCCTCAGTCTTCCTAACATACATTTTATGTCATTAAGTACACTTAGAATATATACAGACAGTAACACTGTCCTGAGGCCAGTTCTGCCATGTTATTTCTTTAGGGCTTATTTGCCTTACTGTAATGCCATGCTAGGCTACCTAGTATGCTATGACTGCTTTATGTGCAGAAGCTTGCTTTGTTTCTCTGTCAAGCATTTCTCATCTCAGAATACAACACTTCTGCTTTTCCTCCCTCTTTTATCCTTCTTATGAAAAAAAAGACTTAGAACTTAATTATTGATTTATATTTTTTTTAGTGGGGATAATATATCAGAGATTGTAGGATACAATCTTCAGCCTACAAGGATATCCAAAATTGGTAAACTAATACTCTGGTAAAATATAATTTACACTGCTTCATTTGCATGGATTCAACAACATTCTATTATGGATTTGCTGTTATACAACAGGAAAAAAGAAAAGAGAGTTATTTAGACTGCAAGACATCCCCTTGACAACAATATGCAATGGGCAGAAGAGGGTTTCTACATCTGTGACTGTAGGAGCACAGTCCTACCCAGGCCATATACCATTGCCAACACTCACATTCCCTTAAAAAGCAGATTTCTCTATTGGGATTTTTTGCTTGTTCTGTTTCTACCTCCTTTACATATTCCTAAGTTTTAATTATCTCATAGGTATAGTCAGATTTGACGATTGAATGAACAAGAAGACTTCTGACCCATGAATTCCTTTCTCTTTCCAAAAAGACAACATTGCTGGGCAACGAGACTTCTTGTATGCACAGGAGTACTTCCAGTAACATTGATATTCTGACTTCTGTTAATGAATTTTGCAGCTTTTGCTCTAAGATTTCTTTGTGAAAGGGAGGTGCTTCCATGTTCCCATGAAAGCAATGCATCCCCACATGAAAGTTATCTCTTTATTTTTGTGACAGTATGTGCATGACAAATCCACTTGTGTGATAATATTATGATAGATGAAATATGAGATAATAATAGTTTTGAATAATCTTCAAATATATCTAGCCTGCTGAAAATATTACTGCTACTGGGTGTGTGGGAAATGTCTGTATCTATGCTATCAACACTTTCTAGTTCCTGAATCTGCAATACCGCTCAAAGCACCAATTAAGAAAGTTCTGCCAAACAGTAAATGGAAGAGCAGTAAAATAAATACAGAAGTGTGTTGAAGCTGTGTGTGATGCACAGCACTATAATAACGCGTTGCTTACACTGTTGTGGCAACAGTCCTGCTCTGAGGTCAAGTGATAAAAGAATTTATTTCCAGAAAGTCATAGTGTGGTTGACAAAACATGTGGTAAAAGTTCAAGCTGCCTTCCCACACAATTTCTGGTGGGAATTTTAAAAGGTTTGTTGTGCTGTCTGTCTTCTGTCTCTTTTCTCAATTTGCTTTACTCTATTTTCTTTCTCCTATCCAGAAATTGTCATTTTAAAGAAGGGGAAGAAAGAAGTTTTCGAGCAAGAGGTAAAGAAAATCTCCTATGTTTGCAAAGGCTGCAGATAGAGCTTTGATGAGATTAAAGTGATGCTAGCAAGAGGTAGGATATCTGTAATGTAGTCCAGGCTCCTGTGCCTGTTTCAGCCTTACACATTGTTATATTTTGACTCCTTCAACGCTCATTCTTTATTCAAATAAGCAGGTCTGATTGAAATTTTGCAAGAAAAGCTTCATATGTTTTTCAAATACTTCAGGAGGATTTCCAGCAGTTACTTCAACAATACCCAGTGCTCCAAAGCATTTCCTGTCACTCTGAGAAGAGCTCAATGGGTATGAACCTAAAAAAAGCAATATTTAAGAGAGCACCATTTCCTCTAGACTGTTCTGGCCAACTGAAGATCGTGTGATTGCACGATGTTGTAAAGGACTAATCAGGGCATGATTCTTGTTGGAAGCAATCAACCAGTATACTTTCATGGACAGTCTGACTTTGTAAAACTAGGTGTAATTTAGCCCATTTGGAGACATCTAAACCCCAAGGCCTAGGGGCCAGAAGATTGCAGCCTATGCCAAGTAACAGAAGAACAGTTATGGAGCAATGCTGAAAGCTGATCAGTTCCTCAGCTAAAAGGGAACAATACCTGGTGGAGGTTTTGGCCTCTTTGGGATACATGATAAAGATGCACCGTAAGCATGTGACAGTTGAGTTTCTTTTCCTTATGCAGAGGTTCCATCATGTCTCTAATTACCTTATACCACAGCACTCTGTGGTATAAGGCAGGATTAATCCTCAAGTAAAGAAAGGCCTGCAGTGACTATCATATCAATTTATCAGTGATTTACACATTAAGGAATTAAAAGAATGGGAAAACATCTAAACCTATTGAGGGTGTAAATATTGAAAGATATATTCATGCTTTCTACATAAGCAATTTTCTCCAGTAGTTCTCAGCTAGAGAATGTAAAGAGGTAGGGTATAATTATATCTAGATCCCCCGTGCAGAAACCCCCTAAAAGGCTTGCAGTTTGGTTCTCTTCTCACACCTTTAAAAAGATGTAGTTTTGGCAGTTTTAATTGAGGTTCATAATGTCCTTTTCTACCAGCTGAGCAATTAATCCTACACTGTACCATAGTCTTTGTCTTTTGCATAGCCACTGTTCATATCAGAAATTCATTTATTGGAAGAGGACCAAGGCAGAAGGCATTAAAACTACCCTTAAGTTGCTACCAACAGTGGACACTCATAATTGAATATTATTGTTATTTGCATATAGAATATCGATCTAGTATCGAAGGCTTTTGCTTTCCAGGTGTTTGGTTTTCACACAAGATAGCGGTTTTCTTGACAGAAAAAGTTAATTTTACAGTGAATAGTTATCCAGTGGTAAAACAATTTCTCAACCTCAAAATAAAACACACATGACAAACTTCCAATAAAGACTTAAGCACCAGCAACATGTCTTTGGCAGCAGGATGGCTTTGGTGTAGCCTAAAGGACACTTTCCTTTACTACAGAGCTGAATTTCTTCTCGTTTAAATATCTGAGGAAGCTACAGGCCAGGGTCTGGACCTCCCTTGCTTCCTTCCTCTCTCCAAAGACCCACTGGGAATGCAGGGAATGTAATTGTCTGCAACTTACATTTTTGCTGAATGGTGCTGGAACAGATTTGGCTCTCCTAATGAAAGAGACGTAATAGGACCGGAGGACAGACCTGGGACTTCATGACCGCCTTTCTTTTCTGATAGCTTTTGTGAATCTGGCTGTTGCCACAGTACATTGCTTGCTAAGGTGAAATTCTGGCTCTGTGAAAGTAAATGGCAAAATTCC
>BSDF01000002.1:63888488-64080988 GCA_027925045.1 Hypotaenidia okinawae
TTGCAGAACAATGAAGATATATCCAGGTGTAAGAAAAATGTTAAAGTGTGAATTCAAGTCTGCCTTACCCAGGAAACTCTCTCTCTCTCACTAACTTTTTTATAGTCATCTGTGATTGGTCTTTAGGATTGATATGAGCCTGGCAATACAAGAAGCCCCACCATGTATGAGCTGAAAACCCCTACATATCAATAATTGTTTCTATTACACACACACACAAATGTGCAAATATATTCGATTTTTAGAGCAATGTCATGACACTCTATCAGGATCAGAGAAGAAGAGAGAAGGCAATATGCACAGGCAAGCATAGAAACTCACACAGGACCAATTTAAAAAAAAAAAAAAAAAAAGATAAAATAGACACGATGTGCTTCTATCTTACTATTTAAAAAGGACCAAGCCCTGTTCCCTTCACCTACACAAACTTGTTATTCCTGTGAAAGAAGCAAGCAGATCTGTGCTCTTGTGGAAGACCCCCAGAAAATACATGCCAGAATTCTACATCAATGGCCCCAATCATGGCCTTTAACATTTTGAATAGTGTGAACAGCAGAGCCTGAAACACAGGGTGTGTAAGTGCATATTAATTTATTTATTTAATGTGTTATTGCAGCTGGGCAAAAATAGACCCCTCATTTCTAGCAAGGCATGGTGTTTTCAAGAATAAGGAGAGGGTAGACACCTTGGGTAGACTCACCTAGTTTTTGGGTTCCCTGCCAAACTTTGCAATAAAATAAGAAAATATAATCTTTTAGTAATGAAGAAACGATCATTGTTTTCTGAGATCAGATTCAAGCCTGCTGTATTGAGCTGCTGAGGATAACTGTCCCTCTCTGTCAGTGCACCATTTTCTACTGGAGGTGTTATTTTGTGGCAACCCCATCCCTTGCCCTTGGAGCATCTTACAATTTTGTGAGGCCAAGTCCCTTCAGTGTGTTAGTTATTCAGCTGTTTAAACTGTCTTGAGACTTTAGACATAAAAGCTCAGTAATGTGACACAGTAGTTTCCTTTGAAATGCAGGGGCCATGGCAACATTGGATATGTATATGTTGGGGGGTAGGGAGAGAAGAGAGGAAAGAAGGAGGGTAAGAAGGAGGGGGAGGCCCAGACTGGCAGGCTTTGCAACATACTTATATTTTCAATTATATTTAATTGCAATTAATATATAAAGAAGTCGGTGCTGGGCTGAACTAGCAATGCTGCTCCTTTAATTCAGCCAGTGCATTTGTACATATTAAAAACATTACACAGCAGGGGCTATAATTTCACATGCTGCCATCTCTAGACCACTACAGCAAAATACAAAAGAGACAGCATGTACGCCGTACCCCTGCATGTCATATAAAACAAGGAGGTTGCCTGTAGTATATGTGTGTGCAGCAAGAGAGAGCCAAATGCAGCTCTTCTGAAATTTTAATGCTCACATAAAAATAAACAAACTTCAGCAATATACAACATGATTCCAATTAGTAGCTCGATCAGAATAACTTGGCATTGCCTATTGGCTTTATACCAGGCAGCCAGCGAGATGTCAGACGGAGGAGTCCATTCTCCTCTCTGTGTGTGATCAACTCCCATTACTGGTAATGGAAGCCACATACACATAAGGGAATAATATACCCCTTCATGAGAAAAGCTCTCCTTGGTGAATTGAAGGTGTATAATGTTGTGGGTGTTTTTCATCCCCAGTCTCTACTATTGTGTTTCTCCTCAGCCCATTCAAATTATTTCATATGGACAAGTGGCACACAGGGCTTGGTCCTGTTTTCATTAAATCAATAGCAGAACTCTCCATTTTGCCTCACTGTAAGTCAAGCTGGGTCCAGAAGTATCCTATCCTTTAATTTTTCAGAAGTAGTCTTTACTTTCAGAAGTAATTATTAGCCTTTTAGCTTCTTCTTTGCCTTTGGTGTGCAAAGTTAAATATGTTTTAGCTCTCTGCTCAGATTTCTTCCTGTGTAAATGAGACCATTAGGGTCATTCCAAATTTGTAGAAATGCTACTCAAGGAAGATGTTAGCACTGTATGAACTTTCTATCTAAGTACTTTGGGTATTCTTAAGCATCTAACTTCCAGTTTTCTTCTGCCACAGCTTTCTGCTAAGTTTTCCAAGCAGGGAGAAAAGAATATAAAGTCTGGTTGACAACATGTGTAGGTAGAGTCCTTCTGGTTGACCAGACCGATGTGTTAGAAAAAGAAATGAGTGAAACCAAAAGGAATGGTCTTTTAAATACACGTAGTCATAGATGTCATCAAAGCTACTTTTATGCGTTTCTTACTTGCCTTCCATACAATGTACAATTCCGTGCATCAAGTATATCTATAAACAATCTTATGTGTTATTTAGAAGTTGTCTTAAAAACTTTTTTGCATAGAAGTTGATTTAAAACCCGTGAAATAATCTACAGATGCCCCATGAATCCTCTACTATTCCAGGACTTTGTCTACATTGACAAGGCAATAAGAGATCTGCAGAGCAACACAGCTGATGATGAGAACTTTTATGTCCACAGCATGTCTCTTTGTGGGACTTTCTTCAGAGCAGCTGTAATCTGGTCCTATAGACTAAAAGCCTGTTAGCATCTCGCAGTTTGGTGTCATCTGAGAGGGATCCTGTTTGCTCACTCCACTACATAATCCAAAACCTGTTTAGTGCGGACCACCAGGAAAGTAATTTTAACAGCAAACTCCTGATGAGAAGTAAATGCCAGCAGACCTATTCTGAGATGATCTGATAGATCATTATACTCCTATTGATCAAATGTGTTAGATATCGAAGTTTTCATACTTCAGTACAATATCAGTTTCTATGTTTATAATCCTTTACAGAATTAATTTCAGTGCTCCTTACATCTTCTTCCCTATGTGCCATTGCTGATTGCAGTGTCTCTTTTTTTCCTCAATTTTCCTTCCCTCAACTTCCATTTACCTATAGGCATTTACATCAACTGGAAGAATGCACATTCTTCAAGACTGACTGGCCCAAAGTGCAGCCCCCAGAACAGAAGGGACTTAAATTTTTGTGGACTTAATTTTTGCGGACTTAATTTTTGCACAGTTGTGACAGGGTAAAACATCTGATTAAAGTCACACTACTAATGTGAAAGAGAGCTCAATATGCTTTTCATACTGAGTTTGTCACAAGCACTAATTTTGCCTACGACAAGAGTACCAGCAAAATCAAGTAAACACATCAAGTTTCTAGTGTCATAGAATGGAAATATTTAAAATACCTTTTTAAAAAAACAAATTAATTAGGACAGAAAAAAATAGCATGCATTATACTCTTTTACATCAGTCATAAACACTGAATCTTTTAAAAGTTTTATTTCCTGGCATTATAGCTATCAGACCACACCAGTCTACTCACAAAAGGAGAACTGAAACCGCATGAATACCTGGTGTGACAAACCTGGCATTGTCCTGTCAGTTACTTCTGAATCCTGTCAGCATGCCTGCCATAGTACCCTCTTGATCATGACTGAAATGGGTCATGTGAAATAGCATACGTAGTTGGTTCAAACTGAACTGGCATTAAGAAAAATTTTCAATTTCCAGCTGAATTCCCAGCAAGGGTTAAACTCTCCTGTCCCCACTTATCAAATATTTTTCCAAAAGCACTGGAGACACATTAAGTCTCACTTCAAATGAGCAGAGTTCCCATTGCACATATAGGAAAAGAACAACTGAAAGTCAGGCTGCATGCTGCGAAACCAAATATGTGTATTTTAGTGATACAAGGAAGCATCTTCTGAGCTCTGTTACATAACTGCTACCAGAACCTGTCAAACACACTGATTTTAGTGACACAGCTGATTTCTGTTTTTCAGACATTGATAGATACAAGCAACTGAAGGGAAATAAGTAGATGCCTAGAAGATTTTCAACATAATTCATATTTTTTGAATGATCCCTGTGGGAATTTGGCATTTGATTGAAGTACATTCAGAAAAAAATATTTCGACACTCATTTTTCTGTCCAGAAAGATGAAATCCTGAATGAGTGCACTAAAGCTGATTTTAAAAGCCTTTTCACAAGCAGCACATTCCTGTTCCTGTGGTTTCCCTACATACATATATAACCCCTAAATATTTCTTGGTTCATATTCTCCAAAGCTTAAAATGTACACGGGTCATCTTGAGATAACTCTTAGCCAAGGATGAGTCAGATCAGTGAGAACAAGAATAGCTACTGCAAGCATTTTACTTGTTCACCGGACATCAGGCAGATGTGGGGATAAAACTGTCAAGTGCGAAAACACAAAGAGAAATATTGCTATTTTCTATTATTCACATTCTTCCCATGAGCTGTTTGCTCAGTTGCCATGGCATAGGCGGTGAGATTTTATAATTTTTCCCCTGCCTGCCATGTGCTCATGCAACAATGTGAATTTAATCAGTCCAGACAGTTGGTTGTGTTTTGTCCATGTGAGTGGAATAAAACTTTTCTCAGCAGCTAAACTCACAAAGTATCTAAAAGCCATAAATAATCAGTAACTCCTATGACTTGCACCTGCTTGCTTTATTTGACCAAGGATACAGAAAGGCTCATATAATGAACAGCGTTCCCAAGCATTAATCACCTCTGATTGCTTATAAAAATCAAAGTAGATGTTACGTTTAAAATATCAGATGCATTACTTTCTTTCTTTCCTGCACCTAGATTTCAGGCAGGGTCAATGTTGCAGCGTTAACTCCCTCAGTAAAATTATCCTTGTTTCGAAAATATTTGACAGGGAAAAGGACATGTTCCGGGTAGCAAATAAATTTCTAGTTACCTATTAATCATAACAGATGTATTCTTCTAGTACATCCTAGCTTGCAAAAGGAGGTGGGAAAGATGGGAAAAAAAAAAAAAAAAAAAGTGGCTGGGGAGAAACTAGAAAGTGCTGCCAAGCTTATGCGGAACCAAGTATGTGCCAGCTTGTACAAAACAATACAACTTTATTTTCTATAGCGTCTTTCATCCAAAGTGTATCCCAAACCCACTTTACAGGAGTTAAACAATACAGTTACAGAGATAAATAATAGCAGAGGGAGAGCAAAATTAACAGATATGTGCAAGTCAGAAAAGATGTATTTTCAGCTGAGAATTGGAATGAGAGCTTTATAGGAACATTGGAGTTGTTTAGTTTCAGCATTTTTCTAAACAGAGCTTAGCAATGTCTACAGAGATACAAATCAGAGTGGAAGTGGTAAATGCCAGGAAAATCAAAGGTATGGCTTCATTAAGTCCTGCAGGTTCAAAATGAAATCAAAATCAAAAGCCAGTAGAGTGGTTAAAAATTAAGTCAGCCTCTCAGTCTTTATACTTCTGGCTTTGCGCCATTCATTCAGCTCTATAATATTTGTAGTTGGCTTCTTTAAATGGAAAAAAAAAAGAGGAAAGATAAAATAACGGGGCTGAGCACTGATTATTGTATGATGTAAATATGGTGCAGCTTCACAGATAATAAAAAATGCACATCGGAGAGCAAAATTGGACCCAAAGTGTCTTTCCTGGAACCTGGCAAGACAATGATGTTGTCTGTTTGGTAACCAGGGCTCTAATCCTCTGGGGGAGCCCTGGTGGGTACAGAAGTTGCCTATTCAGTTCTCCTGAATTAATCAGAGCCTTGGTTGCCCACCAGTTCTGATGTTATATGGTTAAAAACAGCAGGAGAAGGATATTGTGAGGAAGGCAGAGTGCACTGAGTGCAGGGAAGGTCTGTATGGGCACGGCAGTACATGGGTGTTGTTCTCCTGGTGGGACTGGTGCTTACATGGCAATTCCTTTTGTGGCTAACGAGAAAGCCTTTAAAGGAATGGGCAAAATTCAAATCCAAGACTTAAAAATAAAAAAAGTTAGGTCTTGAGTAGGCCAAACCAACATCAATCTGCAGCAGAGCCTGAAAAATATTGTAGTCTCAGTTGCTGGCTCAGAAACCTAAGAGAAATTTTTCTGCCTAAACTGAAATAAGCTTTCTCTGACTTATCTGGAAACATGTATGTCTGTAAAGGGAAACGATTCCACAAAGACCTGGAAGAACTCTCAGTGCAATCAGTTTTTTAAATAATAGGGCTCAGTTCAACAGTGGCATAAGTAATGAGGGCAAGTGAGCTGGAGAAGCAAGCATATGCCTCCAAGTGCATCAACTTCCACCAAAGTCACATGCAACAGACATGCAGAGGTTGTTCACTGCATTTGTATGAAAAACTGACCTGTAAAGGAAAAGACATAGCAAGTTCAGAGGGTATCAGCAGAGGAAAAAAGCCATGACACCCCAAAAAACATGCTTTATTTATTGATTGCTGCTTAACTGAATACTAATTTCAACAAGCATTGCAAAATTTGCTATTGTCACAGCAATAGAGGCCTTTGTTTACACATTAGTACTCACACCTGTTTTCCAGCCTCTGGAGAACAGGTCATTTGGCTCTATTATTTTTTGCTACTAGCAATTATTTCACAAAAAGAGGGTACTTATTTCTTGGGACAATATTCCAGAGTGCTTTACCTGACCCTGTAGTCAAGGCTGAATAGTTGTTCCCATTCCAGGCCTCCCACTTTCTCAGAGAGCCCTTTCCTCAATCCATATGCTTCTTGTAGGTGTTCAGTGAATGATGACTTCGTGTATAAATCAGTGTGCTGCTTCACGTGGAAAACTCTATTTGCTGAGCTCATGACATTTTCTGCGTGTAGCAGTGGGAGCCAGCTGCCATGGAGAACTGTATACAAAGGGCACATAAATTGCTGTGTGTCATGAGAAAATTTATGCACAAGCTACATGGCTTTCCATGCAAGTTTCTAAGTATTTTGTATGGGAGCAAGAAACAAGCAAGTATCTGTACAAGTCTCCACCTCAATCATTGCTCATCTCAAAGTAGCAACAGGAATGAAGGCCTGGGCTTTGTATAACTCCCCTGTTTTACAGGATGAGTTTATAACATGCTTGGGGAAAAAAAAAATCTTTTTGCCTGTTAAGTTTTGCATCTTCAACATAATTTAAAATTGTATTCTCTGAAAATAACATAATCTCAAATTAAAAAAAAAAACAAAACAGTACCCACACTGTGAGGAACAAGAAATTTCCACTGTGACATTGTATAAAACAAGGCAGGGTACAAACTGCAGCTGAAGCTCTATAAGGCCCAGTAACTCTGCCTCCTCTGAGAACCCCATCTGCAAATTTTCCTTATATAACCAGACTTTGGGTTTTTTTTTGGGTTTTTTTCATTGCAAACTTGCCATTTGTGTAACCTTATTTTTGAACCCCTGGTACTCATTGTCATAAATGTTTTTACTCTCTTTAGGCTTTACTGCTGCTTGTAACTTCTCACGTAACTGTTTTTTCTTCAGCAGAAATGCCCGAGTTCAGAATCAGACAGGAAAAAATGGCCTTTGGAAGAAACACAAGTAAAACCCACGGCTTATTTATGCTAGGTTCTTACCTACTTATGTTTTGCTGTATGGATCCAGATACCCAGTGTGATGGTGGGAAATCAGGGTGCCAATGTCACAGCAACTTCTGCAGCTCGGTGACTGAGTCAGTTCCTCTGTCTAGAAAAGGCTGGATGCCGTGCTCTTGGGGTGGGTGAAGAGTTCATGTTATGAGGAAGAGCTTTGCCCTAGTCAGTAATGCAGCAGTAACGTAGAGGGTTTAAAAAAAAAAGAAGTCATATGATTATAACAAGTACAGTAATGGAAGCACAAAATGCCAACTTAATTGGTGAGGTTTTATTATGAACCAGGATAGCCAAGTTACATGTAATGTTCTCCAAGTGTGGATTATGAATCTTACAAGAAACATACCAGAACCTTTCCCTTGAAGTAACCTCATCATTTTGTTAGAAAAGCTAATAAAGAAAAAGTTCCTTTTTTCTCTCTCTCTCCCTGTATGCATTCATGTATCTGTGTATATATTTGCATAGAGTATCGTATAAAAGTTAGCTTCACAGTATTTGTCAACACAGGATGTGAGTAAAGATAATTCTGTCACTTCAATGGTTTCTTGAACTGATCAAGATTAGAAAAACCACCATCAACTGTAACCTTCATCATGATTTGGTCTTGCTTTTGAAAGTACCTAATATTTTCTGGCCACCCCCTGTCCCTCCCCTCCCCCCGTGCTATTTAAATGCTGGTAATCTTGTTCATGGCAATTTCAATAAGCCACAGCAGACATATAATGCTTCCTCTTTTAATAGGTGCAAAGTGAGTTATTGTCACAAAGCATATATATGAAAAAAGGATGTGAAAAGAGAATCCTGCCTAATCTCGGTAATAAGGGCTTGTGAGGGTGCTAACATGGTCACCTGAATTATGCATGTCTATTGTGTTCAAATATCATAAATCGATGCATGAATACCCTCCAAATCATTTTCAGTTCATGAACATTTATATACAGAGCTCTTGAGCACTGCAAAGACAATTAGTCATATTTGTATGCCGGAATTAATTGAGAGTGAGATGCGGGAGGCAGAAAGAGAGAACAAAGAATGCTTTTTGTCAGTTCTTCCAACTGACAGGGATAATTAGATATATGAAATTGAAATTCCTCAGCAGGGGGTTTCTGTTGACAATGAATTTTCTTTTGATTCCATTCTGTTATTCTTTTATGCTGTCATCTGTGGCAATTTGTTATTCAGCTTGAAGCTTAAAAAAGCAAAGCATTCCGCTTTTATGAGTAGATGATGTCAGTTTGTACACTGCTGGGAAATAGATATTAAATGTAATCTTTAAACTAAAAAAAAAAAAAAAGAGAGAAAAATAAAATCAGTTAAAGAGACAGTGTTCTGTTTACTCAGCCCACAGAGTAAAACTTTTGTGAGAGACAGAACTTGCTTTGATGGTTTTTGAAGTTGCTCAGGCTGCATTAATGTTTCGGTGGCAGAGCAAGACTGAGCTGAGCTGCGTGATGGAGTAAGGACTCATTGATGGGAATGCCTGCTTAATACTATTTTCAAAATGCTGCCAGACATCCCTGTAGTATATTAACACTGGATTTTAGTCTGGATACAGATGGTATTCGTTCACATACCCAAATCTAACTCCTGACCAAAAGGAGGTAAAAAATAGGAGATATTTTTTCTCACCAGCACACACAAACCTTAGTGCTTCTAGTCCTGATTTGGTGTCCAGGGCCTGATTTTTGCACAGTAGCTTCATTAGGTTTTTGAAAACTCATGCAGATACAGAATCTGGCTGCTGGCTAAAAAATATTTAAAAGGCATCGCTTTTTCCCCACTTCAGGCATCGTCTCATCCTCTCACCTTCTTCAGAAAAGGCTCATTCAGTGCATCATCAGCATCGGTATCATGAAAGCTTGAAAAAAAAAAAGTTAGCTAAAGCAACTGTCTGCAAAATATTGGTCTTTCTGGTAAGAAAATTTTGTGTTCCATATTTTTTATCTGTGTGATTTTGAAGCATGTACTCATGTGAAATACCGCATGGGCACATGCTTTACTATATAAGCCCGTGCATGCATCTACTCCTAATAATCAGAAGCACGTATAAAACCTTACTTAGGTTTTTTTGGCAAGGATTTTTACAAGCATTGCGTGGAATCTGGAGTATGAAAAACCCGTACTGTTCCGCCTTCACCCTCCCCTTTTCACTGGAGCCGATCCATTGAGCTCTCCTGGCTTTCTTTTGCCTCCTTCCCTCCTCCAAAGCCCCACATTATTTGGCATTTGTTATTTTTCAGACTGCAATTTCTCTTTCAACAGGCATGTTGGTGACTGTGGCTTTATTATATTTTATTCTATTTTTTTGTTACTAAAGCAAAAAAACACACACAGTGTTATGATGTAGTACATACTCCAGTGAACCACTGTGAGTCTAACTATACCATACGGCATATCATTAAACATAGCAATATTTAACTCATATGTATTATCGCCTCTGCACCCTCAGAGCATTCTTTGCAGATGCAGTTTTATCTCACACTTTATGGGAGAAGGCCCTGTATAAGAAGCTGTGCAATCTTAGAAGTTAAAATAGCTGAGTATATGGTTTGAGGGACTGCTCACACCAGTGAGAGGCATGCATGTCCCCACAGTGTCCCAGCACAGACCTTGAAGGGGTACCCCGTATGAAAATGCTAAGCTCTATTCAGGCTTTTGCTCTCTCTGTTGAGACTCATTAAGGATGCTGCTTGTGATGGCAGTTTCTGTAACCTGGCACATGTCCACTGGGAAATGCATTGATGCCATCAAGACACTTCATGAAGGTAAATTTATTTGGTCACTGCTGACCTTCGATGAATTTGAACTGGTGACTCAGACTTTAAAGACTCTTTTCCTGCCTTCTTTCCATCCAAAGAGCCATTCAAACACTGTACTTGTAAGCTTTGTAGCCTGTCCTTCATCTTAGCCTCAGTTACATTGGGTGTATCATTTACCTTCATATAGGTTTAAAGAAAAATGAGTAGTAGAGAAATTTGGGTTCAGTTCAGTTCAGTAAGCCAGATGGAAGCAATTGTCTACCAGGTATAGGACACCATGGACTTCCATCTTGCTGTTCAGGTTTGTTCAGTAAGGACTGCAATCAACTGCAGATGATTCGTCCCCCTTGTGTGTCCTTGAGGCATCCCTTGAGGGCAATCCCAGGATCTTCTGGCATTCAACAGGACTCTCTGAGTCTCTTCCTGGAGACAAGAAACATATCTAAGGTGCCTCTCAGGGGAACTAGGGAAAAAAAAAAATTATCTTTTATTCTAGGTGTGAGGCATAATATGTTCAGTCATGTTCTGTAAAATTCTGTCTTGATATTTATTCTTAAAAGGAGGAAAAAGTGTCTTTAGAATTTAAGCCGTAAGTGAATGGCCTTTTTCAAGAATGTGGCTCTACAAAGAAGCACCTCATTGCTGCTTTCAACATCTACATCCTTTACCAGTCCAAGCTCAAAATTAATTTCTATTTTTTTAAATTGAGGAAGAGAAGCAAGTATAGCACAAACTCAGGCTTCAAATGAACATTTTGGCTTTGAACCTTCATAATGTTCATTTCTTAAAATACAACATGTTTTCTGGGAATGACCAAGGTCCAGAGAAGTTAGTATTTGTTGGTGTCAATGAATATCAAAACCTTGAACCTCCACTGTACTCTGAGGAGAAAAACAGCAGCTAAACATAAAACTTGCTTATTCCATAACCATGATTTTTCTCTTTAAAAAAAAAAAAGTTTTTAAAATCTATGTATGCAACACCATGGAAATTTTAGAAGATTCTCAAGACTTAAAGAGACTAATACTAATGTCAAAGTATTACATATGCTTTGTTCTGAACAAACAACCACACATCACCTACTCTGAAAGGCTGGAGGTTGTAAAGCATAATATGTAGCTTTGGTGAAACTTGATGATTTCAGGATTTTTCATGGCATGTAGCATCATATTTTGTTTTCAAAAAATATTAGCACTTCATAGGATAAAGATTTAGCAAGGATCCTGAAAAAGAGTCACTTCCTATGGTCTTTTAAATTATTTTCCTCATACATGCCAATTGAAGGAAGTTAACCTAATGCAAAAGAATGGCCTAGATTTTAGTTATGAGTATGTTTTTGATTACAGATAGACAGACATTCCACAGCTTGTTTCCTAACTGATCAGTGTTGGGATCAGTGGTTGAAAAAGCCCTTTCTCTTCATCAGAGAAGATTTGGTCTATCAGGGCTGTGCTCTTTCATCTGTGTTTTGCTTTGTAAAATGAACTACACGGGCAGAATAGATGTTCATATGATCTTTCTCAAGAGCAAATTAAATTACTATTGCATGGCTGCTCCACCACAAAACAAGGGAAGTTATTATTTGAAGCCTTCCTTCTCACTTCCAAATATCATTTTGTAAGTCAGTTGGTGAAGTACGCAGCATTGTATGATACTGTAGCTTATCGCAACAAAAGGGTCACACAGACTTCCTATTTATGTTTTCTAAAACCTACACATCAATGACTTAAAATAACCCCCTGAAGCTTATTCTTACAGAAGAAGAATGATATGATAAGTTAAATGAGGGTCTCCCTTTTTTCTCTTACTAATGGTGTGGTGAGATAATGTGTTCACAGCTGCAAATACTGAATTACCTTAAGTTCTGGCTAGTGATTACCTCCATGCCTTTTGCCAGATAAATAATCCCATGTCTTTTAGACACCATTGCCACTTCTGAACTGTTCTCCTCTCTCATTCTCCTTCTTCCTGCAGCATGTGTTCCTCTGGGTTGGGGGACGAACACTGTCTGGGTGCTGGCAAGAAACAAGAGCTGAGGTTCCCCCTTCAGAGAGTGTCTCATTGCATTGGCCCAGAACTGCAGCTAGTGGTTTGAGGTGCAAAGTCAAGGGGATTTGAACCTCTTCAGCTTTCCAGAATGTGCTGCCGTGATTGTTTTGGTAAGGATTAAGGAATGTTCTCTTCTGACCAGGTGCTTGGCAGCCTGAACTTATGCGCTGCAGTAAGGATGCCTTCATCCCTACCAGAGCTCCTCATTCAGTGTTGTGGTTCTTCTTTGGAGTGAAGGATATTAATTGCTTCAGCTTTTCTCAGTGTCTAGCTTGTCTCCAGCATGAGGTGATGCCAGGCCCTAAATGATTCATATCTTCCTCAGAGAGGTGCTGGGATCGCACCAAGATGTTTTGACCATTGGAGGAGAACTACAATGCTGCTGTACCTAGATGACCTATATGTGAGAGAAAAGCTATCATTTATTACTATATTAATCCCTTCCATTTTCAATAGGAATACACTTACTGTAACTAACTGTGAGATTGTTTCAGTTGTTTCACCTTGAAGTTTGTGTTTCTATTTGCTTCTATCCTTTCTCCCCCACATCATGTCTCTTTTCACCACCTGCCTTCTCTACAAAACCTACTGGTCCTGATCAGGGCAATTCCTGCTTCTTCAGCATGACCTGCGTAACACATAAAACTCTCTCTTTTTTTATAATGCAATGGGAAAATAAAAAGATATAGGGGACTTATTTTCCTGCACCTCCACTTCATTCTAATGAGGTTTGTGCCAGATGCTGCATTTCATAAAGTAAACACCCAGGCACGTCTTCTAAATTCATAATTACGTGCATATATTCTCCACATAAAACTGGAATAAGATCACTCCTCACCCACAAGTAGTAAATCAAGCAAATGGTGAATTAAGTTTGTCTGATGAATGTTGCTCTTTGTAAAATTAAGCTGTTTACAACACGCGGTTCATCTTCTTTTACATGTTTAATGATTTTATTGCTTAGTATTTGTTCTAATATTCCATTATTGTTCCATTATTGTGTAAGGAAGAAAGGAGTTAGATTTCTGTGATGTGGTTGTTAAAACCATTCTTATTTCCATTTCTTTGAAACATAGGGCGTTTGCTATTTCCCCCCTCATTACAACCGCAAAATTAATGAAATGTCACTCTTATACGTCCATCATAATTTCTTTTTTTCTCTAACACAGATGTAAATGGATGAGTTCTGATGCCCTGCTTTTTGATCACCAAAGGAAACCTTGTGTTATGGAAAATATGGTGTTTCACACAAAACAGGAGGTTTTGCCTGGTTTTCTGTTTTAAACTTTTTTCAACAGTGTCAAAAGTATTTTCAGATGAAGCATCTGCAGACAAGTTCTTTGCTGTTTTTCCATTTCAAACTTTTCTTTGAAACACCTGATTGACACCTTCAGCTTCCCACTTACCAAAGCTATTCAGTCAACTGCAAGAACACTTGCAAAATATTTGCCTCAAAGTAAAAATAGATTTATCACCCAAAAGATGATTTCAATTATTCTTTTTCCACTTCTCCTTGACCCAGAGCTGTGCCTGGGTCTTGGCCTGTGCCCACACATGGGAGCGTATATGTAGCGCTGTACACTTACTAGGACTGTCTGGAACCAGCAGACTGAAAGGAGAGATTTCTACCTTGTAGGGTGAACAAAATTTCAGGTGGATGAGGAGCTGGCACTGGAGTAAATCAGAGAAAAGAAAACACCAAACAAAAATGTGGTGATACCTGCTTGCCATAAGAGGCAAAAGAACCTCTCCTAAGGTTGGAGATGAACACAGCGGTGGGGCTGAGAACCCCAAGGGCAAAAGCACAGACCCAGCTGAACATTGTGCAGACAGTGAGGCTGTCTGAGCCTGGGATCAGACAGGATGGCAGCCCAGGCAAGACAGCAGTACCAAGGGTGCTAGGAGGTACCCTCACACCCTAAAAGCTGCTGCCACAGGAGTGAATAAGAGAACCTGTGGGATGGGAGGATGACAGAACAGCAGATGTCACAGGTGTCACATGCATCTTTGGGATATCCTCTATTAATTATATGGGCAACGCCTTTCCTATCACTCTTCCTTTTGCAGTTGTCTCTTCTGCCTGTGAAATCTGGCTACAGTGGGTTGACAGTGGCTTTGGATATAAATGAAAGCAAGGCTGTGCCAGCTGGCAATTTTTTGCAGTTCAGATTGTGGTCTCTGTGAGTAACTCGCCCTCAGGCCCCTTTCTTCACTGTAACCTGTGGAATTATACATAGAGCACTTGCATATAGAGCATATACACACAAAGGGACAAGGTGCCACAGATGTTCCTCATCTTTTGAAGTTGTAGGTGGTATGCTGACATCCACATATTGCTGTGTTTCACCCCATTAGAAAGGAGAGGCACGAAAAGTTAAGGAGAAGAATCAGAACTGAACTGTATTGCAGAAGTTCCCAAGTTTCTTCTGTGACCAAAACCTATTCTGCTTCCTACAAGATCATAGCTTTTATATATTACCAAGCAATTACACTGCTTTTTAAAAAGCCTGGAAAGATTTTTAGAAACAGAAAATACGCAAGTTATTGTAGCCTACGGCTGGCATTAACTTGCATAATGATAATTTATATTTTATGTGGGTTTTATTTTTATACACCTGCTTTTCTTTGCAATTCATAAAAAAAACCATATTGATAGCAAAGGAATTGCTCTGTCACAGAATTTATAATGCTGAGAAGTTCACATCAGTGCCTTGTAATCTTTCAGTCTTTTCTGATATCAAAGGTAATTTTGGGGGAGGAGTTGAGAAAAAAATACCATAGTCTTATTTTCCAATTATCATATTACTTATTTCTTTCCTAATGTTTTTATGATCTGATACATTACCTGTCAGTCATTTACAATGTGCTGGTTTTTTTCTGGGTCACATTTTTATTATGGTTTGTAAAAAGCAAGTCTTAGGATAAGGTAGCAGCCGGCTGGCAAACCTGCCATAGCTGAATGCCAGTCAAGAGACCTCGATGTTTGGGGTTTTCCTTGCTTTGGTTCCTTGCTTGTGCTCTCTGAGGTTTTAGAAGCCTGTAAGGAGCTCTCAGGTTAACCGCTGCTTCCCCCAGCATCCCTGCCAGAGGCTGGTGCTTGCTGTGGCCTCTGTCCCTCTGGGCTGGGAAGCATTCCAGTGTGATCCCACATTAAACTCAGAGTTTCCATTTTAGGGAAGCCAGGTACACCAGATCCCTTTGCAGCTCTCCTTGCACCTCTGATGGCAGTCAGCATTGTGTGCAGGGAGGGGGGCGGGGAGGGGGGAAGATGGGAGTCTCAGCAGCAAGCTGTGGGTCAAGAGTTAAGCATCTCACATGCGAACAAGCCCCAGGTGCAGGGGTGGGTACCTCTGAATTGCTTAATTTCAGCAAGGCAACAGAATGTCTTGCCTGTTGACACAGAGGGTGTTTATGTGGGGCCTGAGCTGGTTTTGCACACCCTCTGTCTCCGAGACTAGTGACCAGCCCCCAGGCCCCTGCTCCACCACTGCCTCTGGCAAGCAGTGGGGTCTGTATGGTGGGGCAGGGTCAGGGAGACAAATGTGCCCCCAGCCACGGCTCCAGAGTTATCTTGCAGGGCAGGTGACAGCAGATGTTAATTTTCAGATGACCTCCCATTGCTGTGTGGCCGCTGAGCCCCAGCTCCCCAAGCCAGAAGCGCCATGCTTTCAATTCCCTCATGTGTGACCCAGCAGCCTGTATCATCTTACAGGGAGTGAATAGGAGAGTGAAGGGCAGGCTGTGTGGTCACTGTTTTCAATATCCCTCCCGCTAGCCATTACATCATCCAGCTACTCTCTAAGAGGATTTTCAGCAGGCTTGGCTTCGTTATTAAAATAGTAATTAATTTTTTCCTCTTCACAAAACCCAAGGACCTTCAAATGGAGGCCTCAGGAGCGAGGGCAGCTTCCTTTTGAAAGTGGCCTTTCTAGAAGACATAATCGGCTCTCCAACTTTACAGTACACATGTTCCCCAGTAAATGTGATTAAAGAGTCACACAAAAAAACCCTTGCAGAAAATTAATTCAGTTTCCAGAATAAAAAGTTTGATAAAGTTGTGCAATGCTCCAATGACAACACATAATAGAAGTGCAGAGTTTTATCCTCTTGAAGGATAAATGAGCGGCCAGAAAGGTCTGGTAGTTCCCAGAGTAAAAACATCTGCTACAGCTAATTCACTTTAGCTTTTGATTGTAAAATTCATTAGCCATATCAGGCAGCTGTAGTTTCAAACATGTTGCTAGGAAGTACAGTTTTAGAGGCTGGGATGCCGTTTGTTCTCCCCAGCAGTGGCGAAGTAGCATGAGTGCCCAGTGAAACGCGACCTCCTGCAACCCAAAAATAAGGGCTTGAGTGGTGGGGGAGGGAGTGAAGGAGGGAGGGAGGCTGGGTAGGAAGGGTAAGGCTGAACGAAAAGAGGTGCCAAGCGCAGTCAGGGACAGGGTGGCTGGTCCTCCCCATTGCTAAATCAGCACCGTCTGAAGACTCCAGCTTTCCTGCAGGCTTTGCAAGTAACTGGCTTTGTGGATAACAGAGTAAACAACACGCCCATGCGTAGTATGGCTGTGCGTTTCACTGATCTCTTCTATGGCACCTTTTAAAGATCAGAAAGCCTGTATGGATTGAACACTCTGAAGTACATTTTATAGAAAACTGTTTCCACACATTGTTTAGATAGAGAGATGAACACGAAGTGGATTTAAAAACACACACACACACACACACACACATATGTCTGTATGTTTTTGAATTTTAAAATACATATTTATTCCTATTCTATTTTTGTCCTTGTTCTTATTCATATTATTTATACTTATCTAACATAAGCAGGGAAAAAAGATAAAACTGCATTTCCTAAGTGTTTTACTCTTCCCAATTAATCCGCACAGAAGATTATTTTAATCTGATCTCTGAATCTGGAAATAAAATTACAATAGCAAGTATGTCTCTCCAGGCTTCTGACCAGCATCCTGCCAGCCTTTTTTGTGCGCTGATCATAATCTTTGTAACTCATGTGGAATACCCCCTGTTACTTGGGCTTGGTTTAAAAAAGCAGCTAATATGATGTGGGAGTCAGGGACAGAAAATTGTACCTCCATGTCAATCAAACAATGATTACTCTACATTGAATGAACTTTTCAATTCCTAGAAGCAAAGAAAAAAATATTTTTTTCGGATTATTATGCCCCATAAGACTAATGGTGGCCAACAAGTGTTGATTTTTGCAGGGCAGAAAGATAGCTTAAACACCCATCAAACCACTCGTGAGGTTAGTTTGTGCTGCAAAATTACTGCCCCTCAAGAGTGACAAACTGATGACCTTTTCATAGGTCACAATGAATTATGCAGGACTGGCACCCTGGAGGCATGAGGGTGCTGGGACAGTCAGGTTGGTGATGATATACTCATTTTGATAAAGCTGATTCCATCACATTTTTGTATTATTATCTGAGAAGAATAGAGGTTGACACATTTCTCCATTGCAGCATCAATATAGGGGAACTGTTCTAAATAATCTTATAAATTCACTCAGCTTTCCTTTTTACAGTCATGATATTTTCTCATTATTAGGAATCTTATGCTGATTACAAGGAGCAATCTTCCCCATGCCAAGATGCTGATACTGGTGTAAATACGGCATCCCTTAGAATTCTTTTACCCATTTCAGCTTTCACCTGACTCAGAACCTATGTGCACTGTTCAGACTGCTTGCCATTTTGCTCTTCTAATTCGAAGAAAACACGAGAAAGCTGCTTCACTCTACCAGTGTGTGGAGCATATGCCTTTCTTAGAGAAGGGAGGATGATGGTTCTAACACCAATGACTAGGGTCTAACAGAACTGATTACAGTCTTGACCAACAGTCATACTGAACAGACTTTCTGGCTGGATGGAAACATCCTTTTCTGGTAGATTCTTACTTGAAAAATGATTCAGGAAAAATCCAATGTTCTCACATTTTTGTTTCTTCTATTTATTTATTTTTTAACTCCAAAGACCCCTTTGAACTCTAACTTTAGACCCACACTCAAAGCAAACACATTCTATGGATGATCTTTGCTGGGTAAGCTATATCTGGAATGGGTAGGGTAATTTTGATATTTTAGCAGAGATATTCAGCTTCAGAATCTATGAGTGCGTGTTGCTATTAAAAGCATTGAAACATTGGAAATTCTGCAAATTATCCACACAGTTGAGGATATACTTTTACAGGCATTTTTCAACTAGCTTCTGTTGCTACACTTGTCCTTTGTGGTGGTGTGTTTCTGAGAAAGCAGTGACTCATACTTGCTTACGTTTCTTCCCTTTCCTATCTAGGATACTTCCTGTGTGGACATTTGGTGTCCAGGTCCTCACTGCATTGCCCTCCCTTATGTTCTTCTCAGATGTAAGCTGCTGGGTCACTGGGTACTCCTGATGGTGTCCCTAGCTGCGGAGAGAGAGGCATGTGATGGCAGAGGTTGTTTCTTTCCTGCAGGCTTCTCCTTTTGTTTTACATATGGTTTTCTGGGCACTGTTCACAATCCATTCACTTACTCGGACCTTTAATGCAGCATCTCTGTAGGTCTGCACTCTGTTCTGTGACCGAAGCTTTTAGCCCCTTTTCATTCCTGTTACAGTCTCAGGTGCCATTCAGTGGGTGCTACATCAAAAGAAAGAATTAATTTATGAAAGAAATAAATAAAAAACCAAAGATTTGGTTTCAGTACTTTTCTCAACTTTGCTGGCACCCATTTAATTTTTCTTTTGACACTAAAAATGGCTACACTGTACCTGAGGTGTCAGGTAAAAATTGAATAAGGCTTCTTGTCTCACACATAGAGGATTCTGTGCCTCTCTCCTTCTTCCCCAAAGGCCTGCTGTATATTGCATGATTTGGAATAAGGAATTTTTAGGGATAAGGAGATAAAGAGAGAAATATACACCCCACCTCACTATGTTGAATACTGAAGCTGGTTTGAATTCACAATTTTCCTGAGCTGAAAAAGCATACAGTATCTACTGTAGAAGAGCAGAGGCTGCGTTTTCCTGGGTTGTGGGTCCTAACATGCTGTATTTATGCTGCAATGTCCAACAGCTCACGTTCTGCAATGTTGTACAAACTCAACTTCCTTCCTCGATGCAAAGTAAGATGGAAAGAGGTTTGTACTGAACAGGCTTCACTGTCTGTACTTCCTTACCATTTCACACTAGTGCAAATTGTCACTTTCTGCTTGTGTTCTACCTGGGTAGGATGGATATGTGTTTTAATTTTTCAGCCGTAAACAGTGCTAAACAATCAAGTTATGCACCAATGCAGTTTGCACTGTGAAGTACAGGCTCTGCCTGGTGACTCTGCTGCATATGCTTGAGCTGCAGCTGAACTCCATGCTGGGAAGGAATGGAGCTGTGTATCCCCCCATGAATCTTAGTTCCCTTGCAAAGAAAACCCAAAGACACAAGGGAAAGGATTGAGTGCTTTGGTGTGCTCCAACAAACTCATGATGAGTATGGTCAAGGACCAGGACTACAGAAGTCCCCATAAAGCACACTTCCATTTCAGGGCAGCCTCCAAGTGGATTCCCACTGTGGACTATCATCAACCAGCACAGGTATTCTGGAATAAAAATGACTATACTGATAAGAACTAGAAATGTTCACTCCTGACCATTTTTTTCTGCTAGCTGTATTTGATTTCAAATACAAAGGTATTCTGTCTGTAACACTGATTTTCAGTTGTTTTTAGAACAATTCACAGCTAAGAATCTTAGCAATATAAAGCAAAAGGGAATATTTAATTGCTTTTTTTGTCATAGTGACACAAAATGTTGGCCATCCTTTTCCTCTACTCTTTTTACAATGTGTAGAGGACACGAAAAATGCTTGATGACACAGAGGCACCCCTTAGAGTGGACAAGTCTAAAATTTTAATACAACCTCTTTCTTACTGTTATATTGTACCTACATTTGATCTCTGTAACATTAAAGAAAAACTTCAAAGGTGTCTAGGTGACAGATAACTGCTTCCTCTAGAACTGTTTTATTCATATGATTGGTAATGTGTGTTCACATGAACTGACAACTTCATCATCTCTCTCATAATCTACAGGATGAATTAAAACTGAGCCAGGGAAGCACATTTGTAGCTATCCACTTTGACATTGCTTCACCGCTATCAGTGAAGCCTCAGCAATTAATACCTGCCAAGTATCTGCCCTAAGGTTTACAAAATGTCCTTTTTTTGTTGGTGTTATTGTGAATTTTGAAGCAAATAATTAAACATGCAGGATTATTTTACTTAATGTCTTTTACTAAAATGTTAGCTCTTAACAAGGACGTTGGTGTCTTCTGCATAAATACAGGCTCCTCAAAACTTTCTTTCTCCGCTCCTTCCATCCTCTGGAGGACACCTTCAACTGCATGTAGTCCTCCAAGGCAAAGAAAGCAGGGGAATGCATGTATATAAACAGATTGGTGTGACACACTGTTTTATTGCAGTCTATGTTCTCAAATCTGTCCTGTGCACTGCCAAAGCCACTAGTGACTCTCTATGGTTAGGGTATCCATGAAAGTTTTGTAGTCGCATGGGTATCACAGCATGAAAATGGACAGATGTTGCGAGTCACTTCTTATGACTTATTATTCATATTGCAGCAATTCCAAGAGACCATATTCCGATGGGGCTGGATGTAGTACATCCAGTCAATAAATACGTCCCTGGAGTGCAACGGAGGAGTGGTAAGTGTCTATGTGAAATGAAGTCTGCTGTATTCAGCACACCTTGAATGTATTTATGTATTCCAGACCACATCTCTACCTTTGGAAGTCTCAGTAAGACAAACACTAACACTAGTCCTATTTTCTGTGAAATGTTCTTCTGAAAAAGAACATCAGAAAGCACCCTTGTGACCAGCCTACAGAAGCTGTTTTTTGCCCCATGCAAGTGGCAGCCTCTTGCCCTGTACTGCTCCAGCATTGCTGGCCACAGCAGAGGCTGCACTTCACTTATTCCTATAGAATTATATTGACTGAATCCTGATCCTATGCCTCTGGAAATCCACTGGATGCCCAAGTAAGAAGAGATTCTTCTAGGAATTGCTCCAGAAGAAAAGCAAATAAATGAGCCCAATCCTTTCACAAGGCTGTGAATTTAAAAGACTGACAGCAACACTCTTTCTTAATTTGGCAACTGAACAAGTTTGGAAAAGGTTCTTTTCAACACAAAGTTTATCCACTTTACTGAAAATTTAAAAAAAAGAAAAAAAGCTTTAAATAAGCTTTAGGATGTTGACTGGAATGAATTAATTTTGGTCTGATATTCCCCCTTTCTCTTTTACAGGACACAAATACTTTGAATGGGACCAGGTTGAGCTCTGAGGGTCAGCATAATAGAAGTGGAACAGGGAGACTGCACTCATGACAGAAAGAGTTTATTGCCAAATGTATTTAATCTGCTAGGTCCCTTAAAATAATGCAGACTTCTCACTGCAATTAACTACATGCTATTATTGAAGACAATTCTTCTTTCCCTTCATGATTTGAGAAAATATACATGATGATGAGTATGACAAAGATGTCAAACAGAACAATAACCTGCAAAGAGCAAAATGGACTTGCAGTACAAGAAGTACAATAACAAATAACCCTTTTATTCTTACTATATTTTTGTCCCAAAATACTCAGGTGATAGGCGTGAATACAAAATAATCTTGTGATATTTCCAATAAAAAATCAGAGGACACTGTGATTTACAACAGGTATCTGTACTAATTATGATTATTCATTTGAGATTAGAAGCCCAAATTTCAGTGATTTACCAGGATGCAGATAAAATTTTCAATTTCAGATTTATGTAGGCTTAACAGTAAGAATATTGTAGCAGCAAAGATTTTACAAATGAATTGTGGAGAAACATAAATACCAGCTTCAATTAGAGATCACCCTATTTGGACTCTCAAGAGAGTTTAAGGGTGATATCATCAATGGCCCACTACACAGCTCTCTGTAACGTAAATTCTTACAGAGTCTCGCTGTTTATTTGGAAAGCACATTTCATCAGGCTATGACAAAAACCCTCTTCCTAAGTAAAAACAACACCACCTCTGAAAATACGTACTTTTTCATCATGTATAGATGTGAAAATAATGTTACACATGAACATAATGGTCAAAAGAGTATCCTAAATTTTTTCCCATCAGTATCTAACTGAAAATAGTTTTTTTCTTTCTTTTAAAACTTTTTCCATAGGGTACCTTGGCATTATGGCCAAAACCCCATTGCTTTATTTTACTTGCTGAGAGCAAACAGCCAGCCTGACTGTTTTTTTGTCCCTGGTGATTTTAAAGAGCACACTTTTTCTTCTTAAATACAATATAAAGTCTGTATTATTTACTGTGGAAGTTTCCGCTATTGAAATAATGATTGCTAATATAATTGAGTGAGAACATTCTGTTTCCTAGTAGACAGAGGTCCTGTGCAACCTTGCACATTTAAACAAAATGATTACCAGCAATCACCTACTTGAAATTCCTCCAAGGGTTTTTGTGTAGAGTGTATGAATACACGGGAACAAAGACAAAATACACATTTTGTTCTATTTTAGTAGTTCTACTTAGATTTGAACTGGGAAGCTGCAGAACTGAGAACGATCATTTTGTTCCATTTTTCTGAGTTCGACTAAATAAGTTAATTGCCCTAAGATGGAGATCTTGGGATTTACTTGCATGAACTGTGGCAACACAGTACGTGAGTTGCACACAGAAGTGACTACAGAATCTGTTGTGAGACACATGGACAAAATGAAACAACAGTTGGGAATAATTATTCAGGAATATTGAAGCACTGTAAAAATATCTTTTTATCTGGGAGGCTAATATATGTCCAAGTAGCTAGAATGGGCCCAATCCAAATACACCAGGACTTCAAAAGTGTTGCCTGGGTAGAGACTGCAGAACTTCCTCCCCTTAACCTCAGTGGTCAGAAATGAAACGAAGAATGATGGCACTAGCAGACTATGCTGAAAATGGGGGTGCAATCCTTTAGGATGAAATTTGAGTGCTCAAATTGGAAGGAGGAAGGACAGTTTAGGAAAGCTTTCAAATGCACATGTGCCAGCTGGATATCAAACCTTGAGGAATAATAGCACTTTGTCTTTAGGTAATATTGTATCTTTCCTTTGCTTTTGTGTCTGAGCCCTAAACACATGTTAAATCAACCTGAATTTTCCCTTAGCTACAGGGCTTCTGGCCTTTCTTTGTATTTCTCCAAATGGGTGATAGCACCCTTCGTCCCTGAGACTTTAGCCAGAGAGGAAATCGTGCAGCTGAAAGTTTTATTTATTTTGAACATTTTGAAGTGCACTTTTCACATTTGCTGGTTTTTTTTTTTTGTGGTTTTTTTGGTGGGTTTTTATTATTATTTTTTTAAATTTATTGATGACACATTTTATTCCATGTCTGGGAAAACTACCCCTAGTTGCATTATATTCTTTATCCCTGCATGTGCCCTTTGGTTCTCCCACAAGAAGCCAGCATTCAGCTTGTCACAGGTACATGAGGCTAATAGTTCAACCACTAGGGAGAAGGGGGAGGAAGATGAAAGGGCAGGAAATGGCTGTCATGGCCCCAAAGGAAATATTTGTAGGAAAAGGAGCACAACAGCAAATAAAGTGCTAATTAATGTCCAATTCCAGCACTGATATACGGACCACAGCAGTAGGCAAAACCCAGCCTTCTGTTCCACTGGCTGCTGAAGAGCTTTTGTGTTGTAGCTCTATGCAAGCATGCATCTTCAAGTTTTGAATTTATAATATTTTTCAATCCCCTCCTAAATATATATTTTGTGTTTAACTGAGTTTTCCTTTCAAATTTTTTTCTGGATTTTAAAAAAAAAATTAATTTGACTGAGTTTGTCTGTGCAGATACTGACTTGTTCAGTATATCCTGAATTTGTAGTAGCTAACACTCTAAATGGAAACATTCTGGGAGGTGCAGTGGGACAAGGACATACCTGATAAGCTGAATAACTGATAAGCTGAATAACAAAAAAAAAACCCAAAACCCAAACCTGGCCAACCAACAACAAAAAAATAAGTTAGGAGATTGAATTATCCCAGACTTAATGAGGCTTTCATGAGAAATACCGGACCTCACTCTGAAATTTGGGGATCTGAAAAATACAGTGGCACTTATGGTACTAATTTACAGGCTTTGCGCAGCAGAAAGTATTGAGAGTGAACCTTCTACGGGGGAACATTATAGCAAAAGCAGCACTGTTTAAAGGAAACACAGCAACTGATATGAGTAACTGACTAAATCTGTTGTTAAAAGAACAAAAATGGAAGTTGAAATTCACAGAGGAATGTCATGATGATCAATTATTTCTGGTGTTTAGTATCTGAGAATCACATCTTAAGGTAAAATGTTATTTGCTGATGACTGAATGCCAGAAATAATAATCTGACATTAAGCTTTTGTGAATCTGACCAAATGAAAGCCTAAAAAGAGAATTTATAGAGCAGAATGCATTTGTTTCAATAATGCACGGCTTTTAGAATATAAATGACTGAAATATTACTTATTACCCCATAATCATAGTAGTTATTAAATACAAAAAAGAAATAATCACTCATTGAAATATAGTTAAAGATATTGCATCAACCATGAGAAGATAGGAAACTTCAGAGACAGAGGGAAAATACCATTTTAGCTTTACAGTGTTGCCCATAGCAGGTTGGTATTGACACAGAGTGGGACATTACTTCCAGCACAGAATATATTCTAACTCTTATGACCAAAATAGTTAGAACATCAGCTGACCCCCTGGGCTCATCACAGGGGGACAAAGGAGAGGCTCTCCTTGAGAGATGCTTTCTGTAGAGGAAATTATAAATCATGTCAACAGTCAAGATACAGCTATGGAAATAATTTTCATTTCATAGGCCTTTTGGAGGCTTTATGTGTCCCTGATCCACAATATCAAAATGGTCTGAGCTTAAATTGTTTGATGTGAGCCAGAAACTGTGCATTGTTCATGCTAGCATCCTATGAGCAGCAACTGCATATCTCCATTTGATTGCTGTCTTTGCCAAGAGTAGTGTTGGCATGGCCACAGGTCCCTGTTCTCACTGGGACAATCCCTCTGCTCCCAGACCAGAAGTCATGTCAGTCGCAGTCCTGCTGGAAGATGCCTACCTGGGAACTGATTATGTACTGTGACTCTTGTATGTGTTGTATTGGCATGAAACGAAGCAGCTGCAGGATGGGCTGTTTGGGTCTTAACAGGATCCCCAGACGAGGCTTTGCCATCCTTAAGTTTCTGTCTCAAGAAGATATCTACAGCAGAAAGGTAACAACAACTTTTCCCCGGTTTTTACTGTATATTAGGAAGATGGGAAATTTTAAATATGGATCTCTTAGTTACCTACATATACAGATACTATGTTCAGGTAGCACCATATATTTATAATCTTGCTCTCAGTCAGTAGTTGAAAATGGTCTTGTAGATCCGTCATTTCACAGTATAATATGTGAAGTCATGATTAGTTCCTGTGTATGTGTAAGGAAGTGTGAAACAGTGGCCAAGGAAGGATTTTATCTGATGCTTACAACCCTTTCTTGCTTAGATGTGAAGGACTGAACAACTTCAAATTCCCTCAGAACCACTTTACATGCTGTAAAGCACTGCCTATCAAAAAATCTTGTTACTAGATTCTGGTCTTTGACTAATGTTTATCAGGTTGCATTCTGTAAACACCTTCCAAGTTCCCACAGCTTTGGAAAAATAAAATCTTTATTGTCTTACTACTTCACTAAGTCAATATTCCTTTCCTTCAAGTAAGGGAGGCTTACATGGGTGTAAC
Source organism: Hypotaenidia okinawae (assembly GCA_027925045.1). Classification (NCBI taxonomy): domain Eukaryota; kingdom Metazoa; phylum Chordata; class Aves; order Gruiformes; family Rallidae; genus Hypotaenidia; species Hypotaenidia okinawae. The sequence continues at coordinate 63,914,586 of BSDF01000002.1, forward strand.
TGCTGGGAGAAATTGGATCTTTGTCTTTGTAGTAACACAAAAAATATAAACTTGACTGCATAGCCTAGTCCATTCCCCTCTCCACAGAAAAAAGGTACTATCTGTAAGTTCAGGGATATAATCAAGAACATTTGATCCTTTCTCTTCCCTGAAAAGACTAGTTACTTTCTTTTCTTTTTGTTAATTTAATCTTGCAGATTAAAAAAAAGAAAAAAAGAAGATAACAAAGAGCACTCCAGTAAAGTAGATTAGGATTTTTCACCTTTCAAGAACAATTGCAATTCTGGTGAGGCACCTTTTGAAATTGTCTCCATTTGAGTTATTGCTCTGACACTGGGAGGGGCTTTTCAAGGGATGAATACAGAGGTCCAATAAACTTCATTTCCCAATGTCAAATGTATTGATGAAATTGAAGTGAAAAGCATGTGAGAGATGAAATTTCTTTCCCAGGCTATGGATGTGCCTCTGACTGTTATGATGGTTCCTCCTCAGGCAGGAATTCCCACAAGCTGGATAAACACATGCATGCTTGGCTTAGCCAGGCTGATAAATACACTGTTGATGTGTATGCACTCATATCGCATAAGGCATTGGCAAAGTATTTGGACAAACACATTGCCTGACAAGATAGCTGTGATGGAGAAGAGCGAGTTTTCTTTTAGTACAGCAAGCAAAGTTTACAGGCTTCAAAGGATTTAGACCAAATATGAAGCAAAGATTCGTTGTTTCTGCAAGTAGAATATGTTCAGTTGTACATGAGGTGCTATGTTACTTGAACAGATTTAGAAGGAGCAGGGTGATACATGCATATTTGATGTAACATATCACTGAAACTAGTCTTTTTCCAAGGAGTGAATGGACTTTGGCAAGTCACATTTCTGCAGTGACTTATGGGCCAAACAACGTTTGGGACAGGGATAGGAAACAAGAGACTTCCTGTTTTCCCAGTAAGCTTTAAATAATTTTTTTGCTTGTGCTTAATTCACTTTTACTTTGGAAATTTTTACACAGGAGCTGAGATCTATTTTCACAAGAATTCTGACAAGGTTGAGCTTGATTAGTCCCTATTATAAACACTGAAGTATCTGGCAAAGAAAGATGGCGATGTGATAGTTTAGAATAATACAGCCAAATTATTTTATTTTTTACACAGAAATATTTTTTCTGCCTTCAAAAAAACTAAAATCAAAATTATTTACTATTTAAGAAACTGTATTTTTTTTTCTCATAAGATTGATTTTTTTGCATCAGCTGCCTAATAATTCTACTTACTGAATTATTATTATATTTAATCTTCACATTATTATTCATCATAGCACTCAGAGGCTTCAATTAGTTTCAGGATGCCATGTGGCTTAATGGCTCAGCAAGCTTTTAGGCTCCCAGTATCGGACCTTTTTATAACACTGACAATAAAAGGTAATTTGAAGAACAGGGGCTACAAAAGCCTTTTCAAGTACAGAAAGAAAGCAAGAGATACTGAATCTGAAGGTTTAGTCCAGAGTTGCTTTGTATTTATTTTTAAATGGTGTTTGTCTCAGCTCTTTCATGACACCAACAAAAATTAAATCATAGTAAGGGATAGATTCCCTTAGATAGCCCTAAGACTGCGATAGCATTGCTCTAACATTTGAAAACACCGGGAAACCTGCAAAGAGACAATGTCTTCTCCTTAAAGAGTTTGCAGATGGCGATGGGAACAGAGGCAGAGAGAGAGAGATGACTTGAATGGTAGATATGAAGAGAAGGGGCTCCACATCCTTTAGTCCCAGGCCCTACCCATTTTTCCCTGCACTCTCTCCTCGCTGCATGAGAAGAGAGCACAACAGGAGCGGTCTTCAGCGTAAGGTGTAATCAAACAGGTCATTGTGGGAGATTATGCTGCTGCTTTTAGCATGGAAGCACGATGTAAGTGATTACGTCTTACATGGCAAAAAGACAGGAGTTAATGTCATACAATAGAATATTTCTGATGCTTTAAACAAACAAAACCTTTTACATCTACATTTTTTCTCCTTTATCACCCTTATAAGGGTGTAAATTACCCATTGATATTCATGCTATTACCCATTGATATTACCCATTGATATTCATGCTATTGTCAGAATATAAATTCACCACGGAAAGGAATGTTTTTATACAGCTACACTTCTTTGAGACATGGCTTCATCAGCATAATTGGATGGCATTTTTATGTGCTATATCTGAACTGTACTGTGTCATGTAGTCTTTTGAAGAAACAGAGACTCATTTACTTGGTTTTATTCTCTGGGGGTAATGTTATTGAAAATATACGTGAATCTCAACACATGCATCCTCACTGGAGGTGGAGGCATTCATCTGAGATCTAAACCAATGTGGACTTTCTGTGTTTTGATGCTCCAACAGTGATCTGCAACGTGCTCCAGTAGAGTTTCTAAGCAGAGCAGGATGTCCCAGTGGTCCAACACAAAGCTGCTGGGCCTCTCTATGAGTAGTGGTGTGGCTCCTGTTGCCTCAGGAGAATCTCATGCACTTGTCCTCTTAAGACTTCTCTTAGGTGAGGAACTATTACCAATAATGTCACAAAAGGAGAAATACAACACAGGATGAACAATCTTAATTCCATGACAATTTTAACATTTGTAATTCTCTTAAATTGAGAGAGGAAGTCTTATGAGGAGAGGCTGAAGTCCCTTGGTTTGTTCAGTCTGGAGAAGAGGAGGCTGAAGAGAGACCTTATTGTGGTCTATGGCTTCCTGATGAGGGGGAGCGAAGGGGCAGGCGCTGATCTCCTCTCTTTGGTGACCAGTGATAGAACCTGACCCTGTGTGGAGCCAGAAGCTGGACTCGATGATCCTTATGGGTCCTTTCCAATTCAGGATATTCTGTGATTCTATGATTCTAAATAATGTAAATATTCACTACATAACTCAGTTTGCAGCTGAGATCCCATTGCTTATGTGCATCTGTACTATGTAACAGCTCCTGAGCCAGCACTTCTCAAAGTACTGCCTAATCTTTCATATACCTTCTATGACTGTGAATAGATGTAAAATTCTCTTCTTCCCCAACAGATATACTTCTTGCATAAAACATAAAAAGGTTTTTAGATACCACTAAAATTATTGGACATTTTTAAAGCTGTTTGAGAATAGCTCAGATATAATGGTTGGTATAAACAGATAAAGCCTCAATGGAAAACTGGTCCAATCCTTAAGTCCATGTTTTCCATGAAGTGCAAGGACATGTTTCCTTTTCCATTGCATTTAATCTCTGCCAATAATTGTTCATGAAGAAAACACTGTGGTGTGGGGAAAATAATTTAAATAGCCAATATGAAATTATGTTCAGTTGCTTGATTCTGGGACAAAGTCAGAATTTTCTGAGGGAGAAAGCTGGAGTTATTCCTTTACAAATTAAGAAACAGTACACCATGAGTTATCTACATTTCTTGTAGTGGTAAAATAATAAATTGGGAAACACCCAAATAGATGTTTTTCACATACAAAAAAGCTTAGAATATTGTGACATTTATTGATGGTTTTAATGATGCAGAAAAAATGGCATTATAAAGATTCATTATTATATCTGTGAAGTTGAAGATTACAAAGTTAAAAGTGCTAAAAAATGTGTGCTGCTTTGTTTTAACCCTCTTACATGAAGTAGTCCTTAATTGCTCAAATCAACATCACATTACCATAGGTTCTTCATCTCACTCACAGAAGTGAACAGTCCTGAACAAGTCAGGCTGAGTGGCAGAGGGAACACCAACAGATAGATCCCGGCACCACTTATTCTAGAAGTTGGAAACTTTGCATGCATTAGATGCACCTAAGGTTAGAGATTCAGTCTTTTTTTATGATGGAGGGGAAGGGAACTGGAAAGAAGAGGTATCTGATTACTACGCTGGAGATTTAGGCTTCTTCCTGCCTACCTTGCACAGTTTCTATGGATTCATGCAACTTCCATGGTCAATAAGTTTTTCATGTATGATGTGAAGTTTGGGATCCTATCATACTGTGCCATATATAGAAACATTGAGCTGCACACTACAGCTGAAATCAATGGGACTGCTAGCCCATGAAGAGCCCATGAAAGTCTAAATATATACTTTCAAAATGCAGCATCACATAAAGCTAAATCTTATCTTGTTTGAACTAAGTGATGAAAATGAGTAGCTATTTTTTAATCTCCCTTCTGTTAACGCTTTCCTAACACATTATCCTGGTAATACCAATGGAGCCAGATCACTCAATTGCCTATGGGATTTTGACCTTTTAGAGCTGTCAGGCAGGTTGTGGGAGAAGCCTTGCTGGAAGTGTTGAGGCACCCCCAGGGACCCCGAGGTGTTCCCTGGTGTACCCTCCAAAGAGCTAAACAGCTGGAAATAGGTTTGTGACGGTAAAAAAGCTGATGGACTACTTGCCACAGATAGACACATGGATCTTTCACCAGATCTTTCTTGCAATGCTTCCTAATCCATCTGTTGTTGCATGAAAGACCTTCAACAATTTACAACTATTACAGTTTGTAGTACATCTTAATCATTGTCTAGTGAAACAGTATGGAAATAAGGAATACACAACAAATAGATTGGTAAATAAAAAGTCAGGGAATCAAGAAAATAGCTCATCTGAAAGAGGAAACCCTCCTGATTAGCACCTAGGAACTAGAAAATGCTCAGGAAAGAATTGTATCTCTTGATGACAGAAAGTAAAGCTACTAAATGGATGTAAAATGAACAGAAAATGGCTTTTTAGTAAGGTGATGACACAAAATGGTTTAGCAGAAAAAATTGTGTGGGAAAAGCAAACAAGTGATGTAGCAAAGCAAATAAATTTTTATTTTTTGCACACTTATTGCACTATTGTGTGTTTAGGTAAATGAAATATTTGAACATTATCAATCTCTCCTTGGAAAATTTCCTAAATTATGTATGAAGTATTTTATACCAGTCAGATGCACAGTTTTTGAAGATCAAGCACCCAGAACTGAGAAAACAGCCAGAAGACACTGACTTGAACTTCAGTAAATAATCTAGAATTTGCAAATATGGAAAGCATAAACTAGAGAGGGTTTGGATTATTTTATAGAAAACAAGACAGACAGACTGAGGTCAGCAAACCGTAGGAGCAAACACAAAGAAACTTGCAGAAAGTGTCTAACTAAAGAACTACAAACATAGTGCAGATGCTAGCCAGGGCCTCAGGAGTGCCTTATGTTTAGATACATTATTTGTTATATGTGTACATAACAAAACCATTCTGCATGTATTTTTAGAAGATAAAACATTCCTTAAAAGAAACAAGGCATATATACCTTCATGCTGTTAGAAGAGTCACAGAAAACCTTCAAGGACAGGATGCAATTACTGAAATATTAGCTTGCACAATGAATGAGAATATAACTTTTGGGGTGCAACCGGCAGCCAAAGTTGAAGCAAAGCATTTGAAAAGAACCTCTAGTCATGGCTAATACCAGCACATAAAAGTCAAAGCACTCTAAGGAAATAATTTCCACTCTGGAGAAATGCTAAGTAGGTATAAATAATTGTAATCATTATGATTATTATTACTACTGTTAAAAATTGTACTTCAGGGTTAGTTTATGGATTAAAGCACATCAGAGAATGTCTGACCTACTACTGCAGGTGAGCAGAACAATCAATAAAGATATTAAGTAAAATGTAAATATATGAGGAGGAAAAATAAAAGTTGTGTTTTCAACTAGAAGATACATGCCATAAATAAAATGTTATTAATGAAGAAACAGGACAAAAAGAAGATGGAGTGAGATTTTTTTCCTATAAACATATTCAAGAAATACTTCAGATCTACGTTCCTGTGGAAAACAGTCAAGTGTTCCCACTGACATGACCAAATTACAACATCACTAAAACATTCCACTTGCTCAAGTGCTAATAAATCGCCAGAACTAGAGCTTACACAAAAGATGCTGCTGAAAGAAGAGGCACTGTAAGTTGTTTTTTCATATTACAATGAATAAAAGCAGAAAATCTGTGACAGAGGATCATACAGTTTAAAGCCTTAATACCAAAAGTCAGTAGATAATGGCAAAACAGAGATAGCTCATTAAGCTGTTCCTTATCCCTACAAAATGGACATTCATCAAAGGTGAAGCTATAGCAGAAAAGAGATATGATTGCAATTACTCTGAAAACAGGAGAAAGTGAGATGAGCGTTCCTCTCCCCTCGCCAAAACAACTAGTGATGGAGAAGACAATGTCTCAGGCAGTGCTATTGGCAACAACTGTGAAGAGCAAGACTAAAGACTATGAGGCTCTTTGGAGACTTACAAGACAATACTGATGACTTCAGAAGTTATTGTTGTCTTTTCCCTTATAAGCCGTTTCTCTTTATTTCAGTTAATGTACCTGTGTTTACCCTTAACCCAGAGCTTTCCTTAATCAACACCCAAGACTGTGATAAGACATTAATATCTACTCTCTTTTGTTTGGTTAACTATTGGACATACATCTTTGGACCTATAATCCGGAGAATTATTTGTCTCCCCTGTTCTGCAAGTAAGCCACTGTAGATTCTCAGTCACCTGCATAGAAACTTCCTTCTCATTTTCTGCTAATGCTTTTTTCCACAGTCACTTTAGTTTGTGTGTTTTTACACCAGCAGTCTTTTTTTGTGTATATTGCTCTTGCCCCTACCTCCACCTTTCCTTTGTGTGGTTTATAAATATATTTTGATTTATTCATTTATGTTTAATGTTTTAACCACAATAAATTGTAATAAAAATAATCTAGCATGGCTAGTATCTGAACATCTGTTCCTAGCACAAAGGCCTTTCTGAGACCCAGGACACAAACCTCTAGCTTCAGCACTGGAGTTGTGACAGGAACAGTGCAATGACAGTGAGATTTTTTAATGTAACTTTTAATGTTGCTTTTCCCCCTGTTTGCTGTGACTGAAACAACCTTTTTTCATAAGCTTCTTGTATGGGAATGGGAGGGAATTTCCCTCATACCAGCTAAAAGAGAATTCCAATGTCAACTCACCCATGTAGAATACGATACCCATTATAGAGCATTTCCTTCATGGGAGTCCCACAGTAAAAATCAAGTGCATTGTGTGTCAATAGGTAGATCTCTGTAACAGAACCTCTGCTCAAATGTAATGAAAGTAATCCTAAACTCTAATTGCAGCAGGCAAAAGTCTGCTGGATGTATAGCGTCTCACTCTCATTCATGCTTAAGCATGCTTAAGTTATGCTGATACTGTATAAGAGATGTAAGAAAAATGAATGTGCATTTCGATTCACTTCAGGATGTAAAGTGCCTTCCCTTCTCTGGCATTAGTGACACAGTAGTAACATGCTCGGCAAGTGTCCAAAGTGTAAAGAAGAATTTGATATATACTCAACTTCTTCAATATTGCAATATGTCATACAAAGAAAAATCAAGGCATATCATGCTGCATCACTGAAATGGTAATGAGACTTGAGCATATCAGTAGAATAAACCTCAACTCCAAATCATAGCAGACAAACAAACAGTGGTTGTCTTTGTGTAAGGGATCTGCAAGCTTCATAATAGAAGGAAAAGCACTGGGACAGATGTTTTCATTTCTGCCCCCAAAGTGCTAGTGCCCATTTATTAAAATGACATCTCCAAGAAGACTTCTCTTTCTTGGTCACGCTATTGTCTCATACGATGATTGCTGATTATTTTTTTTGAAAAGCAATTTTCATCAAGTTTTATTTACTTCTGTAAGGCTCTGTGCAGTGATGTCTCAAATGGCGAATAAGAGGTGCCAGTCATATAAAATATTTTCTTACCAGAGTTTGCAGGACAAGCTTTTTTTCTCATCATGTGGCTATAAATACCAGCTAGACTTTGACAATTCAGAATCTTCATTCCTACATGCAAATTAGATTCTTAAATAAACGTTCCTTCAATCCCCTCTCTAGCCCTCTTTTCTTTAGGGCAGCTTGTTATGATGCTTTTAAATACAAGTGTTATCATGTGCTGGTTTACTCTATTTTTGTCTTCCTCTTCCTGCCACTCCCCAAGATGAGCTCATCTACAACAGAGTAGATCACATTTTAAAAGATAAATGGGCAGCTTTGCGTGTCCAGGGTAGCCAACTTCATCTATAGGAATGTGATTAGACTCAGCCAGTGGAAAGTACAACTACTTAATGCTTCCTAACTTATAAAAGGATACGGAGCTCCTAGGAGACGTCAATCATGTCTAGAGGAGGTAAAAAAAAATAATTAAAAATTAAAATTCAAAGGGTTAAGACAAAATTGGCTTCTAAACCCCTCTTTCTTTCTTTACCCTGGGTTGAAGACAACGGGGACTGTATATGTTATGAATTATGGCATCTCTTCAGCTTGTTTTCACAGTCTGCCAGTGTCCAGGAAAGTGTGGAGCAATAATATTGCAGTATTTATTCGAAGACAATAAGCAGTCATTGCTGAGCTAGGGAAGCCAGGCCATGTTTATCTTCATGGATTTAGTCAGCTGGGAGATGAATAAGAGTCAAACTTGAACAAGCAAACATTTGCCTTCTTCTCCACAATGCAGCTATTTCACTTTGCATGGCTGAAGGCATAAATCTTTCTTCTGTGGCAAGCAAACAGCTTCAGATACATGTCACTAGCTAGGCGTCACAGGACATCAACTGAATGCTTGTGACCCTGAGTGTTCACAAAAACAACCACAATCCATCTTAAAACAAAAAATGGCAACAATCTTATAATGCTTCAGCAGCAAACAATAAAAAGCTGTAATTCCTTCTGTGAACTGGTCTCTGACTAAATATCAGCTGTAAAAATTACTTCCTATCTATTGTCTGCTCACAAAAGGAATTATAGGAAATTATTGATTGTAGCAACTAATTGTTGCAGTGCAAATTCAGAAATAAGGGTTCCAAGCAGATATAAAGCAATTTAACTTCTATTGATGACTTCATGGGGTGACAGGGAATGTTTCAAAACCCCTCCCATACAGGGTAAAGGCATAATGATTTCATTGATATTTTCTTGGTGCAGAAATTAAAAATTCTATAGTTCCTTGGATATCCAGGCAGTTTCATGTCATAAAGAATGGAGGTGTGGAAAAATGTTCTAGGACCTTGATTTTTAAGTCAACGTGCAGTATGATTGAAGCAATGCAAAACTGTTGCATTTCCACATGCAGATCCTTGCTTCTAGAGTCACAGCAAGATGTTAGGAGTATTCATCTATTTTAATCCTAATATTTCCTAGAAGTCTTTCATACAAAGCCCTAAGCACAACTAACAGCAAGGCCTCACTCAGTTTACTCACTGTATGAATCAACATTTTGGAGAGAGCTGAAGTGGACTTTCACCTCTCACTTGTAAGCTCTGGTCAGTGTGTATGTGGGTACTTTGGCATCATTTGCCAAATATATATATATATCCTGGGCATCCACCTCTGTGACTCACTTCCCAAATTCTGTGGGAAAGAAAACTGGGTGTATGACTCAGAAATGAGACTATGACCCCACTAGAGGGTCCCCCAGTGCAGATTATGCGTAAACCAACCAGTCAGTACATTTAGCCAGGAATTAAAACACTGGGTCATGCAATGCTGCTTGACTGGAACTGCACATGAGGAGGGAAAGAGAGAAGGCAAGCCTCCCAAGGCTATGACTGCTCCAGAGCTTTGTGGTGAGCTGCATTCATGTTTAGGTAAGCAGGTCCTGTGCTCCCCTAGATATCTTTTTCCTCAACAGGAGATGAGAGTGGCAGGACATAGTTTCTGAATGATGACAGTATGGAGTGGTTTCATGAATGTAAAGGAACCTTACATCAGGGTGCCACTTACCAAACTGCTCTGCAAAGCCCTGAGGACAGATAGAGATACATACTTGGTTTGAGGCTCTCAAAGCAACCAGATCTCTTATAAAAACTGACAATAGAGGCACTGTTTTTCTCACTTAATGGACATTACAAGTCCTTATTGTCAGTGGCAATAGGTGTGGGAGAACAGCTGGGGGACAGGGGGGATGGGGGCAGTTATGACTATTTGGTTGTGAGCAAGTCTAAGAATGGATGACATTGTCACCATGTTCCTTGTGGCAGTCAGCTATATGTCTCCTCACCTCTCACAGTTGGTTTTAGGAATACAAGAGGTGAGGTGAAGTCATAAAACCAGATGCATTAGGAATAAACCAAGAATCACATTTCATCTTTTTTTCTTGCCCTCAAAGTGGGAATTATTTGGTAACCACGCAAGATGCACTTTAACTAAAGCAGGATTGTTTCTGTTACTTGTTCCTTTGTAACTTTCACTTATTTACAAGACATTCATTGCAAAGGATCTGCCCTAAGCAGCCAGACCCTCTGCTGTTGTAAATAGTTGGTTGCAAAAATGTCCAGGAGGAGAAGGCAGATGGTACGTCCAGGAGTATAATGCAATATATACTGTGATCTGCCTACTGTGTCTTCCCAAACTGTAGGTGAGATATTGTGTGAGCAGCTGTTAGAGATGTGGGAGGGGAGACAGCATGAAATGAAATGGATTAATAAAAACACAGAGAAAAGTACACAGAAATGTTTTCTAGTAATGAGAGTATAAAAACCTCAGCAGCTCCCCTGTACCAAGCATAATGCTCCCCCTCATACGCACAGTACATAAAATAGCTCTCCCCAGCCTGTGGGGCTTCCCGCTGCCAAACACAGAAGCTAAAGTGCCGTGCTTTCACATCAGGAAAGAATAAGTGGCCCAGAGCCATTACTGGGCTGTTGAATCCAGGCCGGCATATAAGTTAGGCCATATACTCCTCCTGCATTTTCAAAGTGTTTGTATTGGGAGTTGTCACCTGCTGGAAAAGAAAGGTGTTCCTAGATAAAGAGAGCTCTTTCACTCATACTGTTTTTTAAAGGAACTGAAGGGCAGTCTCATCCTTCCACCTTCTCCTCTGTAGAGAAAAAAGCATCCCTTTTTGCAACTTCTTAATTACTTAAGTAATGTAGGCAGCTTCTGTGTTTTATCTGGAAATACTACTGTCTGAATTGTACAAAGTGGCATTCACCTGAAACAGAAAGAGCTTCTGGATTAAAATCTTATCTTCCAACCACATTAGTCTGTGGGGAGTTTGAACCCACATGAATGACAGAGCTGAAACCTCTGTGGTCTTGGACGTTACAAAGGAAAAACAAGAAGCTTCTGGCCTCCCTTTCATTAGAAAATCTACCCCTTACCTGAGAATGCAACTCACTTCTGGAGAGCAGCTCTACCAGTGGCATTATAGGATACCACATGCACTGAATTTCAATGCCACCCAGACAATTGTTTTGCACTTTTGCAAGTCTTGTTGTCATTTGTGCAGGTACTTCAGTGCAGGTTGGTCCTAAGAATTCCCTCAGTGTCTCAGTATCCAAAGGCAATGGCCCAGAATCTCAGAGCAGGGTCTGGCTGGTCTCTGTCCGGTGTAGGGCCCCAGTGACACCCTGCCTCTGCACCGATAGGGACAGGTCTATATGGGCTGTAAGTGCCACAGAGATACCTCATGTCTTCGTGGTTGAAACTCAGAGAAGGGTGCTTGATGGTATCCAGAAGAGGCTGGAATGATCTTGAGGTTTGTTGGTCTCTGAAATACTTGATCTGCAAGACCAGGAAGACTGAGAAGGTGTAACAATACATGCCTGCTCACAGGACTGGTAAATCTGTTTCATAGATGAAGGGAGGGAAATAATTTTATGCTAATTATTTTTGACATAGAGTTGGCCTTTAAGGCAGACTTAAGCAAGCAGACAGATGCAGGGAAGGACCAGTGTTTCAGGAGTGTGTGAAACCTTCACCTGGCCACTCACAGTCAGTGACTTACAGATCTGGCTGTGGTTATGTGATTTCTTGCCATTGTTTCCTAGTGCATTCAGTGTGAAGTCAACAGAAATAGGCCCTAATCACCTATATATATGAATCAGCCTGGTCTAGTGGAGAGTGTCCCTGCCCATGGCAGGGATGTTGGAACTAGATGATCTTTGAGGTCCCTTCCAACCCAAAGAATTCCGTGATTCAAATTAAGAACCGCTTAACAGCTATTCTCCTGTAAGTGAAGAAGTGGGGCATAATAGGCTAAAAGTTACCAGCCATTATACATGTTACTACATTCAGTGGGGAAAATTAGACATAAGGTAAAAAAATAAGTTAGATAATTTATGGTGTACTTGCATGTAAAACTTCCTCAAAAAAAAAAAAAAAGAATTAGATCTCAAAATAGCTGTTTTGAATCTGTTTTTAACAGTCAAACACCCTTCCACAGGGTACAAACTATTTTTCTTTAACTTGCTGGGCATCTTACCAGCATGGCTGTCATCTCAGCTATCAGGGCATGGTCTAGCTGGCTGGCTAGCAGCTTAAGCCCATGCAGTCAAATTAATGCAAAGCTTAAGAATATAAAGAAAACATAACCACTTACCTATTACTCTGCTGATCTTTACTATTTTGTTACAGGTAGGCTGTCCTCATAATTCTTCCCAAAGAGACATCAGTCTGAAAAAGGAGGTGGGATGTGTGTCTTACTTCGTTAGGGCACAATTCAGAGCTACTTTTTGGGAACATGTAGGTCAAAGCTTTGTCAGATTTATTTTTGGAAAGTAAAATGCACAGATTATTAAAATGCTAAGATATTTCAAATCCCTATTCGAGAAAAGACTTTGTTTCTCATAATAGCCGTACCTTTAGTTGTTCAATCAAAGAACTCAGATACTATAAACACAGTATTTTGTTTGCCTAATTTAACCTTTCTGTAGTTCTAGCTGTCTTATCAGCTTTGGTGCCCAACTTTTATCTGAAAACAAGTTAGAATAGATATATGAGATTACCTTCCCTCCCTACTTCCTTTCTTAAGGAGGTGTTCTCTCACATTAGAAACTGATAGGCCCTGCCAGGGGCCAAATGGTCAGGTTCCATCATTGTGATGATGCCTCCTGAGTTTAAACCAGCTCCAAAGCATACATGAGGAAAACAGATTTTTATTATGCACAGTAAATTATTTTTTAACATGCCAACTAAACAAAACCATGGTTACACAAGCGAGATGCGCAGTCTACTGCAGTGTGTAGCAGCGCAAAGGCCAGGTACAGTAGGTGGGATGAGATTTGTAAAGAGCAATATAGATTCATTACACATTGGCATAGATTCACTCAAGACACACCAATTAAGACCCAGTGAAGTAAGGTTCTGATTCAATATATTTATTTATTTCATCACTACTATTGAGTAGTTATAGGGGAGAAAATTAATGAAAATGGTTTTTAAAAAGCCACCTTCGCTCTGACCAGGCAGCCATTCAATATTTCCCAGGCCATGAAGGCTCTGTGGGGAGTGATACTGGACCAATTAGTATGTGCTCACTGGCAGCACCCGAAGAGAGAAAGCGGTAACCTTCACCCTTAAAGCTAAGTGAGGAATGGCAGTAGAAATGAATGAATACAAGTGGGACTGGGTGAGATTTCATCAGGCTACTCACTATAAAATAAAACAACAGAACAGCTATGAAGATATGATTAGGAACAAGGAGGAAAAGGGTGAGGATGATGGTTGAAAAGCAACCGGCCTCAGAAGTGAGGTTTAGACAGTGGTGGAAAAAGTGCTCAAAGAGGTGCTACCACCAAAAGTGGAAGATATTAGAGAAGCCATGTGTATGAATATGTTCAAGGGAAGACAACAGTTTGTTGAAATAAAGTCACATGTGAAAAAGCTAAACATCAGATAATCTTACCAGTGAAACAACTACTTACATGTATCTTATTTTATTATATTCCAAAACATTTGGAACATTATTTTGAATAAATCACTAGAAGCATTTCAACTGGTCCATTTCTTCTGTTTTTGAATCATAGGATAAAAGCATGACAAAATTCCCACCAACGTTACGTTAATTGTGCCAGAAGTCCCCTTCTGAATGTTTCCCCTTCACACTCTCAGTTCAAAAGCAAGCTCTGTTACCACAGACTTGTTACACATTAAAAAACCCCTCAAACAACACAGATAAAGCAGCTTTAGAGAACTTGAATTTTGTAAATGTGTAAGTGCATCTCAATTTTACGTCTCCTTTCCGTCCCGAAGTAGTAAAAACAATTGAATCAATTAACTACTCCTATTAGTGAAGATAAGCATACGCATGTATAAGTGTATGACTGGGATGTAATTATGTAATTGCTATATCTGATGCAGTATCACTGCATACCTTAAGATGAGGTTACATGTATTTTGTCTGAACGATCAAAGCTTGTGCAATTTAACTTGTAACTTGGGTGCAGTTCTCAGCAGCAGCAGTTGCACAAATGCCTTTTGTCAACTTCCTCAGCATTCTATTTTGCCGTGAAGATTTCTGCTGTGCCATAGGAAACATGTGAGATATTTCAAATGTAGGATTTCTGCCAGCTGGTGATTTATGCCATTGATTACATTGTCATGTAACGGGAAGAGGCAAACCATTTTAACTGCTCACATAAACTTCAGTGGTGAGCTGGATTCTTATTTAATACGATAAATTCAGTTGCAGCTTTGTACAAGTTGTCTGATTCACTCCACGCATTACTGCTGCAGTACATTATATTCACTTTGGTCCCATACAGTGTGTTTGTACAACAGTGGTGACCAGTAACTTGTGTGTGTCTAAAAAATTCAAAGGGAGGGAAGGACATGCAATTTGCTGCTGAGAGATTTTCTTTCTCTACCAAAATTTGATATCAATTACACACAGTGTATTTAAACAAAAGTAAGCACAACCGTTCAACCTTCTAAATATATTATAATAATAACAAAACAATAAAAATAACAAGGCCTTGTATTTATTCTATTATGCTGATTTCAAGGAACTTGTGCCAATGTTTCTCTGTACACCAAAAAATAGATTTTCAGAAGGACAGCTCCAGAAAACCATTAATGTTGGGAGTGTGAAATAACAAAAAAGCAAAATATTTCATTTTATTCTTCTAAAATTTAAAATTCTAAGTGTCCAAGATAAGTCACTGAGTCCTTTGATCAACATGAGACAGCATAAGCAGGAACATTACAAGCTATCAAATTTCTAACCTGTCAGTTCAGCTTTTACATGAATGCTCTTACCCTGCTACTTTTTGCAAAGTAAAGCGGTTTAACTGAGGAATGATTGCTCGTGAACTCATAATTAAAAGACTGTACCTGCTTCAGAGTGAAAGGTCCTAAATAGTTCAGGAAAATGTGTGATTCGAAACCTAAAAACTGGAGTAGCTTTGAAAGCTTGGACTCTCATCTGCTTTGTTATTATAAAGCAGATGATCTGGGGGTTCAGTTTTGTTCAGAGTAGTGTTTCTGAATTACCATGAACTACTGCAGCACTGGGAGACCTGTAAGGCCCTGGACCTGTTCTGTAAGGTACCCACAGATTTCCTTTAGGAGTGTTTGCACCCAGAGCTTTAGATCAACATTTGCTTCTGAGAAAAGCTCCCATACATGAGAGGGTCATGAAAGAAGAAAATAGGTGGCACTGAATTTTTGCCGGTCTTTCTTCTGCAGTGAAGGGAGCCTAAAAAGCATATACTTAGGTTCTCCTAAAAGAAAAAAAAAGAAAGGAAAAAAGGTAAAACAGAAAACAAACCAAACCAAACCCAAACAAACAAACATAAAAAAAACCATGCAGCAAAAACCTTAAGTGTTCGCTTTGTTCCTGGGCACCATTCCCCTGTTATGTGTTGGTCCTACAAAAGGCTGGGGCTTTGGAGTCAAGCAGCAGCCAACCTTGAGAATGCTTGGTTTCAAATGCTGCCTTTTTTTTTTTTTTTTTTTAATCTAAACAAGGCGATTTCCCTCCTCCTCCCCTTTGTCTGATACTTTACTGCACATTACATTATTTAGAAAAATGTCACTGGAGGAACACTCTGTGTGGTCTCATAAAATATTAACGACTCCTGAAAGAAAACTTGAAATCAAGATTCTCTTTCATGCTGGGGTATGTAGTCTCTTTTGTTGGCTTTTTTTCTTTCTTTTCCCTTCATGGAATCTGAATTGCTTGGCTGTCTTTCCCTTGATATGAGCTGCTCCTTACATTTATCATATTCCCCTGGAAGAAGGAGGGGACTTTCAGGGAACAAATGCTGTGATGCTGATGGTAACCAAGAAGTGACCTGTCTTTGCAGCAACAGCTTTTGCAAATACTAAACTAAAGTCCTGTGCAGTCATTTATTTTTAGGTAAATGTTGATGAACAAGAAAAATGAAGGAGGGGAAGGAAACAAAAAAGCCCAAACAAACTGATTTCTCAATCAAACACAGATTTCTGGCAATGACTGATATACTGTTTTAAAACATATCTGAGGAGACAACAACTGGTTGTAATTCTTTTAAGGAATGGGAAAAAAAAAAAAGAAAAAGAAAACACCCACCAAGAAAACCTCCATGTAAATTGAAAAGCAGTCTGCATGGGGGAAAAATAATCTGACCGAAAACTAAAGGAAAGTAAATCTTCCCATAGTAAAGGCCTATAAATTTAGAGGTGGACAGCAGTCCTGAGTAAAGAATACCGACATTTTAAGTGAAACATTTGCTGGCAAAGTGGCCGTCGAAAGTGGTTATTGAACGTCTTGCGAGAGAGCAAATTGTGGACTAGAGGTCTTTCTTATATTTTGTAGCAAAGCCAAATTTCATTGATACCACCTCGATGTCAGCCCCTTTCTGCAGCCATTTGTAAAAAGGCTTGTGATGTGAGATTGACGACTTAAATACTTCATCAATCAATGCTTTAGCCAATGTGTTGTTCAGTGATTGGTGGAAAATTCAAGTAATCCATCTTAGCCCATCACCCTTGTTCTTTATTCTCTTCAGGTATTTTCATTTTTCCCCCCTCTTTATTTGTTCACTTTCACTACAATCTGAAAGAGAAGCTGGGCCGGGAGGGAAGGGCCTGCTGCTATCTTTGAAAACCTAATCATTGCAGTAAAACTCTTTGGTGCAAAAGTGCTACTGAATTAACTGAACTTTTAATGATCCTAGAGGTGGTCTTGGTGCATGTGGACTAGAAAAGCGTAGGGTAGGCTGCAATTTGCACCATTCTGTCAAATTAAATATGTCAAACATCCTGAATCATTTATATAATCAACAATAAGGTGCTTATTTCTGCTGAATTAATCTGCTAAGTAGCTTTAAGGAAAGAAATAGGTATGACACAAAGCTAAACAGCGAGTGTAAAGAAACAAAAAAGGGTTTAGGTTATTCATTTTGGCATAATGGGAGGACATCCTTTGCTCAGAAAGAGAATATCCTTTGCTTGCAAGTGAATATTTATGTTGATATCTGGTACTCCTAATTTTAATCTCAATAAGGATTAAAAATCTTAACTGCCTACTTGAAATTTTGGTATAGATTATACAGCCACGGCATAGGCTTTATAGCAATCCAGATGAATAGGCTTTATTCATCTAGATCTTGCTTTTGCATCTAACAAAAATGTTTCTAATATAAAGGAACGATTTTTTTTTTTTGGAGATACAGGTGATGGTTTTCTTAAAGTGTTACTGTTATATAGAGAAATATAAAATTACAAATAAATACTGATCCAGAGGCATAAGATTTTAAAGGCTTAGGGTGGCAAAGCATTTATGTATCCACTTTGTTTCAGGCATATACGTGGATTATTTCTGTTTTCTGGATCTGCTACAAGTGTTTGCTTTTTGAGATTCTTTTTACAAGAGATAAAAATTAAGGGATCTTCAGGAAAGGACAGTTATTTTTCATTATTTGCCATGAAAAGAATTTATAAATGTTTTCTAAAATATATATTTGTCTTCCAGCATGTGAAAAAGTGTTAGGCATCTCAAAAGCTGCCATTTCAGTGGGAAATTTTGGCACACATACTTTTCAATGGATGTTAATTCAGAGAGTGGCTCATATGAGGGGAAAGATCCATAAGCGTCTAAACTCAGTGTCTGATGTATTCTGAACTTAATGCATAGTTTTTTTATTGAACATTAGCCTAATCACATCACTTTGAATCAGGACTGCAGTCAAAAGTGAGCAAGAATCTGAACTACACTGGCTACCACAGAGGCCACACAGTCCACTCATTCCTCCTCATTGTGCAGAAAGTCTCCAGAGTGTAAAGTGACTTTTATGACACCTTTGTTTCATTTCTGTTACTTTATTCATTTTCCAGCTTCATGAATTTGGGTAAGTCAGTTTGGGATATTCTTGATCTGCAAAATCCCAGATAGAGGCCACAGTCTGGGCTACATGCCCTAGATGTTTGTCTAGCAGCAAAAAAGTAGTGAGATGAGAACTTGAAGCTAGATTATGACCAAGTTTGCATCACTGACCTAAGCCTAAGAAACAAATTCAAGATTTTTCAGCAGAGAGACTATATAAAATAATTAAGAAAAGGCAAAAAAAGAGCGTGAGAACTAGAAGTCAAGACTTTTATCTTAAAATTCTATACATACTTATTCAGTATCCAGCAAAATATTATTGCATTATTAAACATCCACAGTTTTTGAAGGTTTTAGTGTTGGAATGCCAAATTAGTTCAAAAAGTTCAAAGCAAAATAATCAGAATAAGAATTTTCATGACCTGTCTTGACATATTATCAGGACACTAGCAAAATAGGGCCAGGAGGGAAGTGGCTACTCTTTCTCTATATATTTCACCCTTCATTTCAAAGCTCCCAATGTAGTGTATTGCTAAGTTGATATTTAAGGGATATTTGATACTCTTTCACCTGAATAAAAGCAGATTTCTTTGTGTGTGTTTGTGTGTTCATAAATGAGCTGCTTGGTGAATCATTCCTGTCATTAGAAGGTAGATAAACTGCAGGGAGGGAACAAAGTCATCATTTCTACCTCTGTGAAAATGATGGGGGTTTTTTAATTATTAAAATGCAATTATTTCCATTATTGATGAGCGTGATACTCAGGACAGCATCAATACAAACTGTCCAGGACACACACTCACTTGGATCTCTGGCTGGTCTGGCTGCAATAGAGTATTGATGCCAGTGTTTGTTTCACTTCTAATTCACATAATGGATGAGGACTTAAATACAATCCATGGCAAATTAGTACCTAGGAGATTGGGTTTATTTATTTATTTATTTATTTATTTTTGTTACATGTGAGCCCTTCCTCGATACCAAAGCAGGAGACTTTCTGTATTAAGGCAATTAAAGAGCACTAGAATTTGAAACATAAAAACTGATTAATATTTGAGGTGTGTTATCTAGGCTCCAAGAAACTAGCCTCCAGTACAGGTGTCAAGTTGCTTTCTAGCCTGTCTTTTGCACGTTGCTTCAATTTTTCCATATTATATATACATAGATACATATTGCATGCATGCATTCATTCATATGCCCATGTAATTCTGAATATATTTTAAAAGTGCAATTATCTTCATTTTCCAAAAACTATCTTGCTGGTTGTTTCTCATAGTGGTTGCAAATCACACTGAGAGACTGACAAGTGCTCTTCATGATTTTGCTTTGGAAATAGAGATGTCACTTCTTTCTTTTGGACCTGACCCATGAAGGCACGTGGCTCTTAAAAGTACCACAGGTTGAGGAAGTTGGAGTCCTTCTATGTGCTCATAGGTGGTGGCAGAAGGGAAGCTGCTGTCCTCTTCTGCCTCCTCTACTCAGTCAAAGCCTTCCAGAGCCCATCCTGTCCCTGACATGCCCTTCTTAAACATCCACAGTTTGAAACAAAATGCTCATAAATGTGATTTATACAAAACCACCTTTCCAAAGACACTGCAAGACATGGAGTCTCTCAGTTCGTGACAACGCTTATCCCCTCTGCTTATAATTTTTTACAACTGCAGCCCCCTTCCCAAGAAATTAGAGGCTCATATAAGACCTCAGTGTTGCCACATTTACTCTTATCAAAAGGCAATTTAAGATACATCTTCCAATACAACAAAGTCCATTTTTCCTCTATCTATACCAGATCTATACTCTACCTAATACAGGTCTTCCCTTTCATGCTTTCTGCTGAAACCTGAAAGCATCATCTGTACAAAAGCAATGACAAAGGTTGTGTTTGACTAAAACCCTGATGTAGGCAGGTTTTCTTATAGACAGGGGATTTGGATAAATGCACAAAAGCAACTGTGCAAAACAACCAGTACAATACTGTATATCAAGAGTAATTAAAAGCTTTCATTAAAAATGTGACAACCAAATCATTTTATATTAGACAGAGAAACCCCTATCGACATTTGAAAATAATGAATAAACAGAATGTCAATTCACTAACGTTTGCTATTTAGACTTTGATGCATACTCTTAGCTCTAAAATCTGCTCCTGGATACACACAGGAAACTCCTATTGAAGTCAGTTGGAGTTGTTTATGTGTAGTTGGCAGTGAATTTTGGCCCTCAGACATTTTTTAGTGTTCATTTAAGAGAGTACAGGCTAGTATAACCCTCAGTTTAACTCTTAAGAAATTGCTCTCACTGGCTCCAAACTTCATGGCTATGGACCGTTCTCTTAATGCAGCTCAGGCAGAAGTGGCAATGCATTTGCTGAATTGACTTGTTGTTTAGAAATTTGGTACTGATATAGACAGATAAGCTAGAGCTGATTGGATTTTTCCTCTCTGTTATTGCAAAATCTGATCTCTAGTATTGAGCAAAATACTGTGTAATTGTTACAGCAGTCTTTAATTCCCCTGTCTATGATGGAGGACACTGTCATAGATGTGGTAGAGACATACCAACTCACGATGGAACACCACACATGAGGATGTGGCAGGTGCTCAGAGGACTGGACTAAGAGAAGCAGACCTGAGGACTGATGCATATTTGCGGCAAGTGCATTTTCCATGTTTTCCGATTCTCCTTTCCCTAAGGATTCTGCTTAGATCCTATCTCTGCTCTTTGCTGGCAACCTTGCAGCCCAGTTCCTTTCCCTTCCTCTTGCAGCCAGGTGGGTACAGCTGTGGCAAAGCTAGAGTTAGTGGTGCTGTGATGCCATGACTTCTGCTCTCAGCTCTGCAGCTCACTTCTCCAATGGGTGTGCAGAGCAGAGCCAGGGACTGACAGGCCTGCCTGCACACAAATGGCTCTCCTGAGCTCCATGAAACACTGTAGGAAGAAGTGACACATCTTAGGTGCTCCAGGACTTCAGGTGCCAGTCTGCTCCTTGGAGAGTTGCTGAAACTGTATGTTGCATTGATCCTGGCAGAGAGTTAGCTAAAAAGCAATGGCAGTGCCTGCAGTTTAGAAGGATTCTTCACTATTAGTGCGAATCATCAAAATGACTCAGTGAATTGAAACAGAGTTGCAATCCTACATTTTCATGGGAATAAGGAGCCCAGCCAGCAGTGGGTGGTGTTCAGCTGGTGCCTCTCTGCGCTCTGGGCTCTGGTGCTTTGGTTTTTCCACCTTCAGTCAGCAGGCACTTGACTACATTTAGTACTACGTGTTTTCATTTACACATCTCCCTGCTGCATTTCCAATGAACACAGGCATGCTGGGGAACCAGCCAGATAGTTTTGTGCGCAATCAGCAATCATTACTTTTCTTTATGAAGTGATAGGGATTTTCCCAGCCAGGAAACCCACAGGCATTTTTGGTTTAATGTGCTTGGAAACCTTAGTTTACCTAAGCCTCCCCAGTCTGATATTTGATGTTGATGAGCCATAACTGGTGTAAGCATATGTTTGTGGTTCACAGTTTGCCTGAATATCAGTGGAATGCAAAGAGAAACTGCACTACAAGCACTGTCGGAAGTGGGAGATCTGAAGGGAAAGTGAGGGCTACTCCGTGTTTACTTCTGTAGCAGCCCCCTGAGTGCTTTTCCTGCTTTGGTTGCAGTCCAAGGTTATACTCCGGCAAAGGAATAATGATTTGCTCACCAAAATCGGCGTTGTGTTGTAGCAGTAGGAGTTAAAAGCTTTTTTAATAAATGCCCTTAACTTTAGCTTCATGTTTAGGCATAAGAAGGAGGTCTGCTTCTCTCTTTTTGGGGTCCCAAATATTTAGAGTTTGTTTTAAATAATTCTTTGGTATAGTATCATATAATTTTCATGGCAGTACTTCCATTGGTGTTGTTATACACTTAGAGCAACCACCAAATAAAATGTAAATGCTCACTTATTATATCTTTGTCTAAATTTAATTCCTGCCTTTTAACAAATACTTGCCAACAATAATTTTGCCATTAGATTTGTGGGTTTCAGTCTCTTCTCCCAGGTAAAAAGCAATAGGACAAGAGGTGTCCTTGAGTTGTCCAGGGGAGGTTTGGATTAGATACTAGCAAGAATTTCTCCATGGAAAGCGTTGTCAAGAGGTGGAAAAGTCTGCCCAGGGAAGTGGCTGAGTCACCTTCTGTTGTGGTTTTGCGTGGCAGGGTTCTGGTGGAGGAGGGTGGCTGTGGGGTTGGTTTCTGCTGGGCCTGACAGAGTGAATACCAGAAACTCAAGGCTGGACCTACTGCTGGCCAAGGCTGAGCCCATCAGTGATGGTCATAGTGCCTCTGGGAATCACATGTAAGAAGAAAAAAGGCTTTTTGCCACCAGAGAAGGGAGTGAGAAAATGTAAGGAACTCTGCAGAAAGCAAGGTCAGTGAAGAAGAGTGGGAGGAGGTGCTCCAGGTGCAGGAGGGAGAGATTCCCCTGCAGCCTGTGGAGAAGACCATGCTGGAGCAGGTGGAGACATACGGAAGATGCTGCGACCTGCATTGAGCAAATCCCTGGCAGGACCTGCAGCTCATGCTGGAGCAGGTTTGCTGAGCAGTGACTTGTGACTCCATGGGGGACCAGGCTGGAGCAGTCTGGGCCTGAGAGACTGAGAAATATTCTATGATTTATGACTGCACCCCATAGCAGTGACCCACGCTGAGGCAGCTGGTGAAGAGCTGAAGCCCCATGGGAAATGACTCACGTTGGAGAAGTTTGTGGAGGACTGTCTCCCATGGGTGGGACCCCACACTGCAGCAGGGGAAGAGTGTGAGGAATGCTCACCTCTCCCTCTTCCCCTCTGGCTAAGAATGAAAATAACTAATAATGAACTGACCAAAACCCCATTCCTGTTCTGCCCTGGCCATGACACCTCGTGGGGAGGAAGGGAGCGAAATCATGACTAAAGTGAAGCTTTCAGAGAGGGGTGGGAGGAGGTGTTTTAAGATTTGGTTGTACTTCTCATTGTCCTACTCTGGTTTCTCTGTGTGTGTAGTGTAGTGTAACAAATTGGATGGTTTTATTTTTTTAATTCCCCGTTGAGTCTGTTTTGCTTGTGATGCTGATTGTGGAATGATCTCTCCCTGTCCTTATCTTGACTCCTAAGCCTCTCAATATCTATTTTCTCTCCTGTCCAGTTGAAAAGGGGAGTGACAGAGCAGCTTTGGTGGGCACCACACCATCACTGGAGGTATTTAAAAGATGCACAGATGTGGTGCTTAGGGGCATGGTTTAGTGGTAGACTTGGCAGTGCTATTTCAATAGTTGGGACTCAATGATTTTAAAGGTCTTTTCCAACCTAAATGATTCTATGATTCTATGATTTAAAAGTTAAATTTACCGTTTTTAACTGTTTTTATGACATCCAGTTACATCAAGATGACAAGTCTACTGGTAAAATAACAATTTAAGTACCACATTTGCAGTCAACCATTTTTTGTCACTCCTAAATTGACAAATTTCAGCTGCTCCTCATTGTTAAAAACAATTTTTAAAATTACACAGTGAGAACATAACTGTCTCTGTCACTGTGTAATTAAGTCCCTTGAACTGTTTGCTATATATAGAAATACTGTACTATAAAGTGTTAGTTACCGTTAAAAAAAAATTACCAATTACATTTATAGTGAAAACTATTAAATTGATTTACAGCCAAACAGTTAATTCACTGTGTTTGTGCATAAAACTGGTAGTAATGTGACATAAAACGTAGTTTTCATTTTGAACTCTGCAAACTTAGGAAAATTATAAACAGGAAAATACAATAAAACTAATGAACATCTGAAATGCTTATATTCAATAAATGGCTTTACACTTAGAAAATACTTCTGCTGGAGAGACAGTTTGCTGGTTTCCAGCACAGTGCAATTCTTTGGTGTAATGAGGAATTTTGAGAAGAATTAAGAAGACTCTGACTCTTCCTTCAAGGGTCCAACTCAATTATGGGCTGAAAAACATCTCTAACTTGACTAAGCAAATTCCAGTGCTTTGCAGGTCTTGGTCTCAAGTGCGGAAGGTAGGTAGCATGCATGAATGTTAAGTACATTTACTATCAGAATATATTAATTTTAAATATGTTTTCTTTCATAGCTAGTAATGAATATGCACACATCTAAATTGACATTAATTCTGACATAATATATTTTTAGGTTTCACTGTTAAGTATACAGATGTTATGTCAAGGGTCAGTGGAAAATACAACTATTTTTCATTTTATCAGTCTTCAACATACTATGGTAACCCAGTACTTATTTACTAGTTTGTCTATACTGCATGCACAGAAACAAA
Organism: Hypotaenidia okinawae; assembly: GCA_027925045.1. NCBI lineage: Eukaryota > Metazoa > Chordata > Aves > Gruiformes > Rallidae > Hypotaenidia > Hypotaenidia okinawae. The sequence continues at coordinate 63,939,009 of BSDF01000002.1, forward strand.
ACAAAGTGATCTGGCATATAAATTTTGCCCGTGTTAAAATGAAAATGAGTATAAATGAACCAAATTAATACCATAATATAGCAAAGTAAAATCCATATTTCCCTTCATTGTAAGTATTTTGTTTTCTTTTAGACAGCATAATCCCAGTGGACAATATATCTTCATCAACTTTTGGGGAATTAATCCTAAACCTTGTTGGTAAAATCAAAACCTTGTTACAGTCAAGGGGAAAGATACCTATATTTCAGTTTGACATAGAATGATTGAAAATTTTCATGTTACTGAAAGGCATCATTTCATAGCTTCTGTTCCATTAAATAAAAACATGTATTAGCTGAATGGATACGTGGATTGGTGGGTGACTGTACATTTTTAAATAATAGACATTCTGCCCATTGTTTACAGTGATGATTTCTTGCTTCCTTACAAGTAGGAAAAAGAATCTGCTGCTTCTCTAATCAGAATATAGCAGTACTCAGTGTTCACAGCCACAGTAGCTGAAGGACTTGTACTGAGATGATGAAATATTATCTAAGAAGTGAGTATTTGACTGGTTTTCTACAAACATTGAGAAGCAATGAGGAGGTATTACCTGTGTACCTGCTTTATAACTTTAAAAGAACACTTAATTATTTAAGCATGTGCTCATCATAAACTCAAACTCGCAGAAGACAATCAAGCAATTTGCTACATAAAGTTTTCCCCATTGATCCACCAGACTGAGAGAAAAAACCTTGATGATTTACTTGTTTCCCTTTTATTTTCATGTAGTTTTCCCCACAGAACAATAGAAGACAATTAATAAAATCCTAATAAAGACCAACCTCTAGATGCAATGTCTGCTTGTGAATCACTGGGATAGATCATGAATGAGGAGGGAAAAAAATGTCACGATTCTGCTCTGCCCTGGTAATGGTGGTAAAGAACTGTTGAGCACAAGACACAGACATGCTGGGAGTTATCAGCTCTTTCTCAAACAGCACAGGCATAGACCGCCCACTGTTCTGGGATGCTGCTGTCTGTCCTACAGGCAATTTGAGACAAAGGTGAGTGATTCATTTGGAATCCAGATATTTCTCAACAAAACCTTCGATACTCTGGGACAGAAAGGGTAATTACGAGGAGAGTGATAGGGGCTAACAAGACCAATACTGCAGCTCATCTACTTTTGAGATCACCAGTTTTCAAAACCCAAGTGCCATTGTGCTCGATTGCTCTAACTAAGGAAAACAGGTTGTGGTAAATGTCGGGTTTTTGTTATCTGCTACTTTCCCTCAAGTATGAGATAGGTTATATACACTGTGTTCCGTGTATTGTGGTCATTAACAAATGAAGCTGGTTGAAAGTGCTTGTGCTAAAATGGAAAAAGAAAAATGCCACACTCAGAAGAAAAGATTAAACCCCACAGAAAATGCAAATGATTACTTTCAGTGAAAATCTAGAATGAATTTTACTAGCTCTGGAATGATGCCACATTCAGATTTTGAATGAAAATGAAATGCTGTAATTTCACTTGCTTTAAAACACTGGCAGTAACATAACATCAATGTCAAGAGAGTGTGTTGGTCTCAGCTTAAATTGTGCCTATTTTAAAATGTAAAAATTAATAGTGATGCATGAGACATGGTCAATTTTCTTGTGTAAATAATCTGCTACCAATGTCAGATTTGCCTGTTTCTCTTATATTTTCTAAGTACAAGCTATAATTTCACTGAATATCTTTATTTTTAGCAAAAGAGGGTCCAAACTCCTGATGCTTTATTTTCTTGGAAATAGGTATTTTTACAAACTCTCATCTTTAAGGCATCATGCAAATCAGTCACTGGTTTAAACAACACGTGGTTTGAACAATATAACACCGTCTCTAGCTATATGAAGTATGGAAAGTGTTACATTTCAGCAAGCTTTATCATATCAATTAATGAGCCTTTTCATGCCTTCTTAACTCTCATTTTACTATGAAGTTTTAAACTAGAAATCACTGTGACAAGTTAATGACCTCGAGTTTAATGTTTAAACTGGGACGTTACTTAGGTCACAGCATGAACGAAAACAAAAATCTTTTTATAAACTTCCTCCCTTTTGGTGCACACAGCCTTTCCCATTCTGTGCCTCTGTGGGTGTCAGCTGGTCCTTGGCAGTAGAAGACATGTTCTTGCATTCTCGGACTCCATGGTTGTCACCTATAGTGAGGAGAACAGTTAATAAAGTACAGCAGCGCTGAGTTCTTCACTAGTTACCCAGATTTGTTCATAGACTCTCCGATGGGATTGTGGTTTCACTTGTTAGTTACACGGTAAAAAGTCTGAATTCTTTTAAATGCCAGTTCTAACAGAAGCACAGGAGCTTCAGAGTGGTTCAAAGCTAACTTTTTCTGGCTCCTGGAACCCCTCACAAAATTCCCGATTTGTGTATGAGTGAATGAGCACAAAACTGGAAGACACAAGATTGAACAAAAGAATTTAACTTTTTTGGTTTTGGTGAAGGGAATTAAAAAAAAAGATGGCTAAATTATGCCCCATGCTGACCAGCAATCCAGAGTCTTACAGATTCAGAGATTTTTACCTGCATGCATAGTTTTCTTTGGAATAAATTTTTTAAATTGTAATTCTGATGAAACAAGGTGCCTGTTACATCCCTAATACCTGAATTCTTGCAAAAATTCTATGGGTTTAAAATGATATTGTTCACTATTCTTTATTTTTTCTAGTTAAGATTCAAGTTGGACCATCAATAACATTATGTCCTCTTCAGATACTGGTGTGTTTATTAGCCTTGGCTCATACTGTTGTGGCTTGGATGATATCTCCCCACGCTCCCTGAGCTGTAGCCGTTAGCTGCTGACCTTTTGGCAGGGAACTCCTGGTAGTCCCAGAGGCAGCCCTGAAGCCCTGTACACATCTTCTCACTGAATCCATGTGAACGGAGGATGTAGGGAAAGGGGTCTGCATAGCATCACTTCTGAGAAATCATGTCCTCCCACGCTTTCCGAGCCTGAGCACAAATAAGGGGGATGCTCCAGTCACACCGATTTCTACACGTCAATGCCTTTTCCTTTACCCGTGCTGACTAGGTCCTTTTTGATCTTCGTGCATTTTACTTACAATCTAATATGTCACATAATATTAACAGACATAATTAACTGAGGAGTTGATCCTGCTCTCATTCAAGTCAACAGGAATTTGGCTTTGAGTGAAAAGGGGAGGGATAAGACAAGGTAGGGTCAGAGGTCACACGGTTTAAAGAAATTTATCTAGGCTCACTTTAAAAACCACATAAATCTTTCTCTCTTTGCATTGGGGATAGACAGCTAGAGGAAGTAAAAAGCATGGCAAAAGATCTGTAGATAGGTTGCCATTTGGAAGCAAACATAAAAAGAGCGGAAGCCCCCCATTGTAAGGTTTTTTCCCATTTCCATCACTCTCTCTTTTCTCTTCCCCTGCAAGGTGTAAAAGGGAGAAAAACCAGCCTGAATTCACGCTAAGGTTATTGCAAACCTGCCAAGTCCAGAGATGCCCACAGACTTTTGCGAGGACCCTCTTAGCATGTATGCCACAATCATGTAATGGGATGCTCATTCATCACGCGGCCAAAAACCAGGTGGTTGCAGTCTACGTGCCAGGTGCCCATTACAAGGGTGTGCCTGCATTTCGTAGAGGTCACTGTGACAGATGTTTCCCCACTGCTGTTACCAGAGGATGTCCAGGCTGTATCAACATTCCACTCTCATCATATGAATGGAAGCTCAGCTGCCTTGCAGTGGGGGAACCTGCCTCTTTGCCGTACGAGGGATGCACATTTGGTCGTGTGAAGGTGGGGGGACAGCATGCATCCCTAATGCCACTTACAGAACGCACTTCCGAAGATGTCGCCTGGTGCAGAACCTGGTCCATCACAGTGCCTGTGAGGCGGCTGGAAATAGACAGGAGGAGCACATGGAGCATTGCCGCCCGCAATCTGCATCCAGCCTGCAGGCTGCTGGACGGCCACTCTTGGAGTAGCGTGATCAGCTATAGTGTTACGAGGGAGAGAGAGAGAAAAGAGAAAAAAAAAAAGGTAAGAATTGATATCCTGTAACAGAAAGGATGAAGGACTGATTAAAAATTTATCTGTTTATGCACCCAGTCTACTACTGCAGCACAGGGTTTTCTAGTTCAGACAGACACGTCATAGGAAAGGGTAGTGTTTTCATTCTTTTCCCTGCACTCCCCACACTTTTCAAAGTGTTCACAGTTTGTGGAGGACGAAGTTTGTTATTTATGTAATAATTTAATTATTTGTATAATAATAATATTATGATCTCATTCCTCAAAGCATCTATTATACTTTGCTGTCACATCTACCAGCCTTCCAATGATCAAAAGCCAAAACACAGCAGCAGCAAAGATAAAGCCCATAATGTGAATGCAGAGGCACTTTGCCTATGGAGCATTTATGAGCATGTAGTATTTGGCATTTGAGGAACCCTTTGGCACACTATACAGAGAAAACACCTGACACTTGAGACATGAAAGTTTAAAAATATATTAAAAGACCTGATTTTTCAGTCCAGGCTGGCTTCTGAATGCTGTTCAGTTTACATCTGTTTAGTGATTTATTTAATAGCTGTGACTAAAATAATAATATGGAAAAAAACTACAGAAGATTAAATGGATTTTTTTCTTGTAGATTGTCACAGATACCCTCATTATGAAACAGCAAGAGAACTCCATTTACTATGACATCAATGCTAGGGTGATTAGGATAAGACTACTATAACTTTATTGCTTTGATTTTGGCTTCAGAACTTGACTAAAGGTGAGGCCCCTTTCCTGAAACACTCTCCTATTTGCACAATGTGTATTTATGTCCATGGGCATTCGGCAGTGTTGGTGGTCAAGGAGCTGTGGAAACTGCTGCTGTCTGTGAAATTTTTCTTCAGAATTTCTTGTCACCTAAAAAAGTTTCAGCCTTGTCACATGCTTCCAAGGCCACTGTAGGACAGCATCAGTACAGTACATACTTCTTAAGTCTGCCAGGGGAAGATGCTGATTACTGTAAAAGGGAAATGTTTCCTTGATGTGGGAGTGATGTGGAGGGGAGAGGGAGCTAAGGGTCATGGTTTAGCACTAAAATGGCTGCCAAGCTTACAATGGCAAGTACTGAGGAACCCCTGGGTATGATAGAGGTATTTATTTTTCTGACAGGACTATGATATAATTACACTTTCTTGACATTAAGCCTTTTATTGGGGTTTTTCCTGCCTCTGATTTATCTGGGAATTTTTTTTTTCCTAACAATCATTTACAATTTTTTTAAAAGGAAAGATGAAGTTATCTAAAAGTGAAATCTCTTTCACCAAGGAGAGTGAGTAGTTGATGTGCTGTTTCTCCATTTTCTGCTGCTACATGTTTTCTGTTTTGTTCACTAAAAGAGCAGGGCTGGTGGAGCCAAGAAAAGAAAAAAGCCCAAACCGAACAGAAAAAAGGAAATGCTCATTCCTAGCTTTACTCACGCTGCCCCCACAGAAATGCATATTGAAACAGACAATCCTTTTGCACCTACAAAAGAAAATACTATATTTTGTCAATAAGCAGTTCCAAAGGAAAATAACCAATTAGCTTTATCTTTATTCTGGTAGATTCAGCTCTGAGCCAGCAGCAAGACATTCCGAAATAATAACTGCTGCCACTGTGTTGGTCTAGCAAGCAATCAAAATGCTAAAAAAAACCCCAACAACCCAACCCTTTTTATTTGTTCATTGAAATTTGGGCCTTCTGTGTTTTGGACATATCCATTGGAGTTGTAATTAGGAAAATGGATCCCTCTGCAGACCTGACATGAGGAAAGAATTGCCTGAGCAAAAGGAGCACCACAGCATTGACAGGCATGCCCAAGGTCTGCATCTTTATACTTTGAAAGATTTGTGTTGTAGATTTTGTAGGATGGGACATGTCATCTTTCAGCACATTAAGTACATATATCATTTATAATTTCGAAACTTACTTTCTACTTATTCATTTCATTTCTCTGCATCAAATTTTACAATAAGCTATTATGGGGCCTGAACTCTCTGTTTTTTAAAGCATCACGTATTTCAGCCCATATTGGGTGAACAACAGCTCAGCTTGTTCACAGCACAAACTGAAGAAATACATTACTCCTCCAAAATACAAACAGGCTGCTTCTTTTCTAAAAAAATAAACAGGAGTCTAAAATGAAGGGCAGTAGCTCAGAACATGTGTGTAGTGTCAAAAGCGTTTGAGCCTTCCTGCTTGTTGATGTAGGGTCCATTGCTGTTAGAGAAATACAAGGAAAAATACTCCCAAACCGGCAGGAGGGTGCTTCTGAGATAACTGTGAGCTCTTGGTAAAAGTGGTTCTGCTTCTCCTAACCTCTTACATGTGTGGAAAGAGCATTCGGCAGGAATTTTGCAGGTGAAGTGGGCCAGAACTGTAAATGTGGAGCAGAAAAAGGAAGGACTGTCTCTCTCACCTTTCACGAACAACGGCACTTTTGTCATTTTCCCCATGCCCTAAATAGACTGGATTCAGTAGCTTTGAATTCATGACATTCCTTCTCACACCGCTCTCCAGCTCATAATAAGCTAGTAGCTTAGCAGTCTTTTTTTTTTTTTTTTGTCTTTTTTTTTTTTTTTTAAATTGGCTAGGAAGGCAGGCAAGCTTTACAACCAAAACAATCAATTTCAAGCTGCCGAACCCAATCAGGCTGGTTTGAGAGTGACCCTTTAAATTGAGTGTGAAATTGGGAGATGGAGCTCCCCTTTCCTACTCCAGAGCTGGTGGAGAAACCATCACTTCCTTTTGTAAGTGGGTGCATTAATAGTTGTGCTGTTCTTGCAGACATTATGTGCTAACAAAACTATGTGTGCCTGGTTCTGTAGCAAGTTACAGGGGAAAAACAAAGCAAAGGCCATCTGGCTCCACCAGTTTGTATGTATAATGTCCAGATACTAATGCTTAATGCACTTGTAAACGTAAGTTGTCTCTCTCTCAGGGTCTGATTTTAATTTGGGTAATATTCCCGTTAATAATAACATCTAATTACAACATCCATTAAAAGTTAGTAACATTAATTTAACAGGGAGAAAATCTAATAGAGTTCTTAGAGCAGTATTGGCATTTTTCCATTAAATTAATGTTACAAACTTTTAAAAGGATGTCTTAAATAGGCATCGTTAGTGGTGGGAATATTAAACAAATTAAACTCAGGCCTTTAATATGAGGTGGGAGCCTATTTATGAATCCAAGCAAAGGTGTCTGCTATGCCTTTCAACCCATTTAAAATGTTCAACAGGAAGCATAAGGTTGTGCAAAAGTCGCAGTACCTGTTTCCTTCTAGTAAAGGCTCAAGTGAATGACAATTTTTTTTTTACAGTATCTCTTTTGCTGGCCATGTGGTCCACACATTCATTGCTTGGTTGCTGCTGTTTCTTGAGCCAGTTAATTTTCTTCTTTTTTTTTTTTTTTAAGAGGGTGATCGTGAAACCAAGGGATTAACAGTTCCTCCCACTGCTAGGCAAAGACAACCTTGATATTTTGCAAACAAACTCAGGGGTTTGAAAGAAGAGGGATGAATTATATCAGGGATGTATACGCTTTGGAACACATGTCTTTGTCTAAATCCATACCCCATCTACAGTAAGGCAGCAAACACATTTTAAACATGACCCTGCTTGGAAGGCCAAACTAAATTGCTGAGAGATTATTTTTTTTAAAGATGGTTCTTGGTTTACAGGCTGACTACAGACAGAACTTTTTGCAACACAAACACTGGATTACACAGATTATATCCCTTTTGGGGTGAGAGAAAAAGGAAGAGCTACATAAAAGTTAGTCAGAAGCTCAATGTAGTACTGGAAGAGGGTCATCAAGGGACTGCCTTCCTTTTTGTGTCCCATCAATGATACAAACTTGTAGCACTGTCTGTTGTTAAACACTTCAATAGAAATGCAACAAAATTTAACAAAGCATCGGTGAGAGCAAAACGAGCATAGAAGTGTGCTGCGGCCAGACTCAGCAAGCTTTAATAATGCATCTCCTCAAATTTTTTAGCTGGCATTTTGTTTGCTAAGTGGACAGCAACAAGCACGCTGTATTCAGAGCACCTGGAATAGATACTTGGATAGGACCTAGACATGGGCAGCTTGTGTTTGACATGTCTTGGCTTCTGCAGCCCTTCTGACCGCATACTGTTAGAAACTTACTAAATTCCCATTTTGAGAAGCCTGATCTGCTATAGATCCTATCTACCGGAGCAGGCATGAACTAAATCTTAAAAATCTTCAGGACTTACTGTGACATTCATGAAGCAAAAGCCTAAACTTGCTTGTCAACTGTTTTCACACCCTGATACATGGGGACCCTTCTTTTATGTGCACGTTTGCCTGCAACACCAGATTTCAGCCTGTGATGCCCAGCTGGTGCGCAAACTGCCTCCCACGTGGGCACTGGAAACATTTTCCCACAGTGCCACGTGTAACTAATGAAGTAGTGAAGGAACTGTAGATTAACAAAAAGGTTATAATCTTGCTGAAGCTTGCATACTGGGTGGTCCCATGACAAAATCCTACCCTACTAGCTAATTGCCCTCTCTAACCTGGTGTGAGCAGGATGGTATGATCTTTTCCCAGCATTCATCTGTGCAGACCCCAGAGCCAGCATGTGAAGCCCCTTGTGCCACTCCCATCCATCTTCAGGGCTCGTTAGCACTACCTAATGGTGTATTTGCATTTGTCCTTTTCCAAGCAGTGTGATTTCCTGCTTCCACACAGGGCTGGCACACACAGCTTTTAGAGGGCACTCATGCCTGGATGTTCAGCCCTTAAGTAGCAGGGGCAGCTTTGCATCTCCATCCGGAATGCATTTTTTCATGAAGCCCAGTCAATAAACAGGAAAAGCCAAGGAACAACAGCCACCTAAACAAGTTGAATTCAGTGTTTATTAATAATGAATACTCAGAGGTGGGAGACTTGTTCTGGAATTTGAATGGCTATTTCTGTGAGCCAAATTGTGCATATCTCAGACAGCAATAACATTTCATTATTTAAAAACAATAATAATTTTAAAAAGGATTAAGAATAAAGAGTTCAGGGGAAAATTCGTATGTTATTTAAGGAACATCAAAATACTGCTTTAATGATGAAACAGTAACTATAAAAGCCAGGAAAAAATAGGAAAGAAGAAATGCGGAAAAATCATGTTTTGATTCTGGTCAGTAAACTGAATGACAAACTGTAACAAACAATGAGCTTGCAAATGAGTGTGGGGTTTTGGGGGGGGGGTTGTGTTGTGGGCTTTTTTTGGGTTTTTTTAAATCCTTTGGTATCTATTTAGTTACACATTTGAGCTGAGATGAGAAAAGAGGTTTTACATTACCTGAGTGCTGAAATATTCCAGTGTCCAAGTAGTTCAGTGATACTGTTTGAAAGAGGAAAAAAGCCTAGTATGCCATTAAGCAGATTGGTTTTCCTCTTTTGTTCCACAATAAGCTGCTGTTAGTTGTGAAAATATACAGCCATTTTTATCATCTTACAGCCAGAAGTATAAGCAGCAATAATACAGTGTAAATTTATAACCAATACAGGATTACAGGCAAACTGTAGAGATGTACGCTACCTAAAGCAATTAGATTATTATTTTACTGGTGTTAGAACAAAATAATTTATGATGTTAAGGGTTTTTAAACAAGAACATTTTGCTCCTAAGCTTTCTCCTAATATTCCCTAATATATTTTACTTAGAATATATTAGTTAAACTAAATCATCAGGTGATTTTTATGCAAGTAATTTTAAATATTCAATACTAAAAAAGAAAATCATGTAGAGCCATTGTAAGGGCTGTTGTTTGCTTTTATACTTCCCCCTGTTCTATCCAGACATCAGCTAACACCAATTCAGCAAAGGCTATGTCTATGTGTGTGTTTACATACCTTCACATATGGCTTCAACATGCCCATGAGACGTAAAGAATAATGGATAAAATCCTTAAGAGCACCCAGTAAACAAGCAACTATACTGTCTTCCCTAATGCAGGTTTTTCACAACGAAGTAAAGCATTCTTACGGCACCTCTACAACAGGGATTGGTTCAATCAATAGGGATAAGCTACTGTTAATTAGTCTGATCTACTTTAATAACTTTATTCAGGAGGAAGGTGGGGGGAGAGAAGGCTAGGGGAAACTTTTCCCTGCTGTCACTATTATACCCTATAGAGGGGCCTTATATCAGCAATTCAGTGGGAGGAAGTCATGTGGAAGCATTCCTGTATTGTTCCCATGAGCATTCGTCTCCTAATTTGCATTAAACTAGTAGGGAGTCGACGCTGGTTTGGGTCCATACCTGTAAATCTTCTATTATGAGATGTAAGTATTAAAGTGCAGCTCTCAGACAAACCTGCTTCTTCCCCAGGTTGAAGAAAAGCAATCTCTACTGCAAGTAAAATTAGGCATAGTGTTTGGTAGGGATGCTTTTTGGCATGGTTTTTGTTTTAAACTCCTCTTATGCAAAATTACCCATCAGCCTTTGCTGCCTACTTAAAGACCTCAGTCAACCCACCCCCTTTGCCAAAAGAAGCCCCAAAACCACTGTAGCCTCCCACCACGGACACACACACACACATGCACATGCACACACATCCTGCAGCAACATGTGTTAGAGGAAGAAAGGCAAAGCAGCATTCCCACAAATGTTTCCATTGAAAGGGCAAAATTTCCAGTTGTGTAACTCTGTGCCCTATTTGTTCCCAGAGGATTATTCTCATTTATTCCATGCGCAGTACTGGCTGAAACTGTTCTCCATTAGGAAGGTTTTTAGTTTTCATGGTCAGATTTATACCTGTGTATTCCTCAGAAACTGAATCATTCAGACCAAATCAGTGAATTTTTTTCTTTCTGTTTCTTGTGGTGCTGTCTCCATATGTGTTTGTGCATTTTCTATCTCTCCATCTATCTATAATTATACAACTAGAGCTTGGCTTGGAGGGCAATAGCAGTAAACTATTGTTCAAAGATTGCAAATTGCTTGAAGCGGGGAACTGTCTTCTTAATTAGTCTGGAAAACATCACACACACTTATGGCACTATAGGAATAATAAATAATAATAAAAATAGTTCCTGAAAGTGGGTTCATATTGCCCAAAGGCAAAGGCTGGGCAGCTGCTGGGCAGATGATGGTTCCCAGCAGTAAATATGAGTGGATAAGGCATGAGCTGCAGGAAGGATCTTGTCAAGCTGCAGATTCCTTCCCAATCTGATACCTGACAGTGCATCTACCTCAGGTATATTCACTGGAGATATTTTCCTTGATAGGGTATAAAGTTCACTCTGCTTTTAAATGACAAGGTAAAAAGTGAGAAGTAATAAGGCAAGTTCCCAGGCCGAACCAAGCAGCCTGCTGCAGAAGTGTCCTTGGTCTGACCTTTATAGGCTTCTTTACTTTTTATTTTTCTTTTTTCCTTTTTTTCCCCCTTTTTTTTTTTTTTTTTTTTTAAGGGACAAAGAGTGCAGAGGCAATCCAACAAGACTGCTCTTTAGGCCCAGCAATATAGTGACAGCATTTGGAAACAGCTGTGCAAGGAGACTGACAGATTCATCAGGTACCGTGTGGCCCTACTGCAGGTCTGCCTCACTGAAATTGTTTAAGCTTTTTACAGCTGCTTAACCTAGGGGAGAAAGGGAGGGGGCAGAGAGAGGCTGGGAATTTCGCTATCAGAGGCTGCAGTGCTCTGCTCTCCCATGAGAATACTCCTGGAGTCCGATCTGTTTAGTAATGCAAGAGATAGCCTGCCTATTAAGGCCAAACAAAGGCTATAGAAAAAAAAATAACCTGCCTGAATACAGCTTATTTGGTGGAATTTACACATTTCTGTAAATGAATTAAATTGCTAGATACTGAAGTGATGTATCTCAGCAAAACCCATTCATTGGAAATCAGCAACAAACATAAACTTAGAGCCAAATCCTGCTGACCTTATTTAGTGATTACTTAGGCAAAGCTCCCCACAACTTAAATGGAAGTTTTGCTCAAGTAAAAACTGTTATATTCAGATGACCATAAGACAGTAAAGCCCACATCCAAACATATCTTCACGGGTTCTTTGGTTTCCTGTTTCTGTCTGGAAGTATTGTGTGAGCACTTTTGGGGAAAAAAGAGAGTTCAGTTTATTTTTTTTCAACTGAGGTAAATTCATGTAGAGAACCTTGGACCATTGCATCCATCCCTAACAACCTGTGTATTTTAGTTGAAGCTCAAAGTCCATGAGTTGAGAGACCAATTTTCCCTTTAGCTTTGGCAATGGCCTGACTTTTACCTAAAGTAGATTAGAGGAATGGCTGGTTAGGCTCTGAGATGAACAGAGCAGGAAAGCTTAACTTCAGAATGAAGTATAAACTTCATTCTGGCCCTCCGACAGTACAAGGCTCTGATGTCAGTGACACAAAACAGAACAATTTTTGACAGCTCGAAGGTATCCATCTCTTGAGGTCTCATAGACTATTGCCTGTGTTGCCTTTTGCCTATGGGCACAAGACCATGCTCCCTAGATGCAAACTCTTGTTAATCTGTGATTTAGAGACAACATAGGTTTGGATTAGCTTCCAGCATGAATTTTACCTGAGGCAAGCGTAAACTGGTCCCACCTGTGTGTCTGCCTGCCTGGGTGAGTTCACAGTTGTTCGCCCGGTGGGCTGCTGCATTATCCCATGGCCAGGTGGAGCTGGCAAGAGCCGCTCTTCTTGCTTGACCTTTGCAAGGTACTGTGACTGCTGCCATTAACCAAAATTCTGGCAGGCATACCACCTCAATCCTTTCATGATGCATAATTTTCTTTTCTTTTTTTCCACTTGGATTTGCATACCTTTACTGTTGTTTTTCCCTCATGTGTGCCTTTTGCCCAATGTTATGGGAAATACAGCACCTTTATGGCAGCTGAAGGTTGCCTTTTGGGTCCAAATGCAAGTTCATTTCGTGTAGCTATACAGGAATTAAGATTTAACTCATTGTATTTTTCCTAGTATTCTTGACCCACCACAGGGACTTTCAAGGACATGTGCTCATATTCACATTTCACCATTTTACTCTTTTTCCCCATCTTTATCTTAGTTGCTGCAGCTGCTAAGTACAAGTCAAAAGGAGTGAAAATTGAGGTGAGTGACAGCAAAGCTCAGAACTAACGTAAAGAATATGTCCTCTTTCAAAACTCTGTAGTTATTTGCCTGGAAAATGTTACCTTAGATCCATCTCTAATCAAAGAATGAAAAAGAGAAGGCATTATAACGGTCAAGATCTAGAGGATGCAAAGTACACTCAAAGAAATAAGAGGTGATTTCAGTATGCAGTACATCCCATGAACAATACGATTATCCTTGCTGAAAAGAGTATTTTACTGTAGTACAAAAAGGGGAAAGAGTGCCTGAAGATGGAAGCCTGGGATAGAGGCAACAGTTTCTTAAACTCTGGCTTTCTCAGTGGGGTAAAAAGTCTTTCACATGTGATTAATCTGTGGCCAAAAGTACTTTACCTTTAGGTAAGCAGTGTGTATATATTTGAAAGCAAAGCCACAAAGCTCCAGAACCCCATGACCTCTATGCAAGAGTCTAGAAAAACGCAAAAAATGACATGTAAAAATTCCAAAGTCTCTTTGAGGCATGTCATTTGTTCAAGTTACAATAGACTGTTGGTTTCAAATGCTAAAATCTTGATCAACAGTAACTGTACTGAGCTATAGCTAAAACAGTAATTAATACAGTTATCATGCTTATTATTTTGACTGCAGCCTTTTCTGTATGGAAAACACTAATTGTTTATCTGTGCTTATATTAAGACAGAAAAAGAAGTCTTGTCAATCTCACTGTCATTGTTAAGGAATTGTTCCTGTGAGCAGTTTGCATGGAGTATTTTGGGAGGTAAATGGTACCTTGACAATAAATTGATTTTCTTGGATAGTAATAATAGTGGTAATAACAATAATAATAATAACCATCTATAGGATACCCTAATTAAAGTCATAAAGCAATAAATATAACATATTACTTGTAAAAAGATCAAGCCAGCAGCCTACCTGGATACTAAGAGCAAGGTATAGGTTTTTACTTTTTTAATACATAGAAATGAACTTATAAATTAAGTACTCTATTTGAATGACAGAGGGACAGACAGATGCAGGACACTACCAAGCTAGATTGACAGAGTTAAAAAAAGCTAAATCAAGACAAACCAAGATGTTTGGCAAATGTATTGTGAAATTCAGTATATTCAGAGCTCCTTTACAGAAGAATAACTCCTTTGTCTGAAGGGTAAAGAGAAAACATGGCAGCAAAACAGATTTCTTAATCAATATCAGAAATCAGTGCTATGAGTATGACAAAAAGCTAACTACTTGTTACAGTCAGATTATTGTCACCCATTTGTTGAAAAATTAAGAACATAAGTGTTTGGCCCCTTTATAATCATACTGAAACAAAGCCTGTGTCTTCCCCCTGCCCCCAGCCAAATATCACACATTTTACACATGCTTGAATTGACCCCTCCATATTTTAATGCTCTGTCTTTCAAAAGAGGGAATACAGGTTACATAAATCTGATTAGACAGCTCTTGTCTTTTAGATAGGAAATTATGTACTTTTTGCATTATTTGGCCTTTTAGGCAAAGTACCTCACAGTCACCATTTGTTTAATCCAGATATGGGCTTCCCACCTGAGCTCAGACAACTGAGAATGATATTTGCAAGATATAACAGTAAATGTGGCCACTTTTGCAACAATCACTAGAATTTTTCTTCTTCTGCATAAGTGTATAGGCTGGAGTGCCCTGTTGAGTGGTCTCAGAAAGGTCATTGAGGGCAAGGGATGAAATAAACAGTCATCTAAAAGCATGGGAAATCAATCATAATTAACACTCAGAGGTACTTCCTGCATACAAAGCCCCCAGAGGGAAAGGTCATTGAGAGGGATCACTGGACAATGTGCAGATATGGGAGCAAACAGGTTCCCTCAATCCAGGCCTCCCTTTTGTTTTATGAGTTCCTGCCCTCGCTTTCAGTGCCACCCAGTGCTACAGCATCTTGGGATGCTGCAGGAAAGGGCAGGTGGGAGACTCCTCTGGCAATGACCTGTGCATGCCTTCAGATTCCTGCCACCTCAAAACACATGCTGGATGTTATATATGTGCTGAAACAGCCGTGTAACACCCAGGTTCCTTCTCTTACAAAGACACAGGTGTTTTTTTTATTGAGACACGATGTATATTAAAGGCCAAATCCGCACTTGAAAAGTGTATGGCACTGAGAATTTCAGGCTTAGACTCTGAGACAGGAACGGAAATGGGAAGTAGGATCCTCCATGCCCCAGATAGGATCTTATCTGCAGCACCATGCTCCAGAGGTACCTTACAACCTAGTAGAGGCTGCAGTCCTTTGGAGGATGCCAGGCACACACTAGTGATAGGAGTTCTCATGGGTCAATATCAAGTTCTGCAGGAACTCACTTTTAAATTACTATGTGATCAGTCAAAGTGTCAACTACTTGAGTCCCCTCAGTGAGATAGGTGTGGGAAATCCCAGCTTGCACATCCAGAAGGGTTCAGGTCTGGGGCAGAACTGAGAAGGCACACTGGATAGGCAGACTTCAGAAAAAAGTTTACGAGTACCTTGCGCATAAGCAGCTATGAATAGTTGGGCACCTACATTCATTCTCAAAGGCCCTGCCCACCTCTCCCCATACTGCACAGGCAGATAGAACTCCAATCTACAAAAGCCACCCTGAAGCTAATTGGAAAGTCCAAGGAGAAACTTGTAGTTTAGAGACAATCTTTGAAGTATTCAGGCACAGAACCTGGGAGGTGTAGGCATTTATTGACCAGCTAAATTCACAGTATTGCAACATCTGAAGCAGACACCCAACACAGCTTTTTCTTAATTCACCTCACTGGGTGTAGTGAGTTATTTAATTACAAAAGAAAAAGTCAACACCCCTTCTCTTCTGTAAAACAGACCTGGTCCAGCAAGTATGATACAGTCATGTCTTCCTGACTAAGCCCTGTGGTGAAATGCCCATTTTGTGCAATCTTCTTGGGTCTCACAAGGCAGAGAAAAGTGCATATACCTAGACCTATCAAGAGCTAGGCATGCCCAGAAACAGGCCTTCAGCATATGGCATCTGTTTCTGGCATCCCCAAGGTCATATCACAGTTAGACTAGGTGTGAGGAGAAGACTGATTGTGAAATAAGCGTTTGTTTACACAAACAGAGCAACCCATATGCCTGAAATCCAAATGTTTGAATACGCGATAGACCATTGCAGAGCATCAATGAAGATTTATCACAGGACCAAAAGCACAGACCTCCTCTATTAGATTAAATCAACAGTTTCCATATAGATTAAACATGAGAGAAAAGTACGGCATAGATAATGCAACAGAGATACTTTTAAAGTTGTAGGCACAGTAGGCCAATTATTTAATGCTTGTTTTACAGAATGAATTAATTGGTTTCTGAAGTTAGACACTTACACACGGAACATATGATAAATGATGCGCTATTGTTACTAGAGAAAGAATTCCTGGGGACTATTGTAGTAGATCCCCACCATACATTCCGTGATGATTCTACTGTGTCTACTTCATCTTACAGTCCTGACTATTTAAATGTTAGTGACCTGTTTGGCAGTAACAGCACCTGAGCATGTACCACTGCTGTAACCCTTAAACTACCCCTCCTCAACTCCATCAGGAGATCAAATAGATCAGGATCTATATCTAATATAACATGCATCCCAGCCTCTTGATCAGGAATTTTGGGCTTTCACCTTCTTTAGCGGAGAAGTAGTGAAAGAAGAAGTTGGAGCATGTCTATTGCAGAAGAAAATAATAGCTGTGCCAATGGAAAACTGGAGTTTCCTCTTCATGAGACAGTGACTGTAATTGACATTACCTTGCAACTGTGGATTTCTATGCACCACTTCAATGTTCTCAGCCTGATCGTAGAATGGAACAAGGTATTTTGCTTCAGCAAAATTTACACTGAATGTGATTAGTTTTAAATATTATACAGCAGTAAGGCAGAGTTGCGAACAAAAGAAAGTGTTTGAGACAACAGATCTAACATTCTTCACATAACAGTTATCATACTATATGCTCTTGATTCTGGTGGCACTTTTTTGTATGAGCGTCGTGTGGAACTCAATGATCACACTGAGCATGTCTCACAAATGAAGCCGAGCTCGGCTTAGATTCTGAACAAAAATGCATTTACTATGTAACAAACCCAATGCATGCATAACCAATTTAAATGCAATTTAAATACTATTATGGGGGTGAAGCATAATTAATTTTAAAATCATATTTAAGTGTTTTTTAGTTTGTGATCTCCTGCCTCATTTAACGTGAAGAGAACATCACTAAATCATTTACTTTGCACATAGGGGAGGCTTACTTTCTGCTCAAGTGTTTAGCATTTTTATTCCTTTTTATTTTGTTTTTTTAAACCAGAAGATTTTCCACTGTTGCCGTGATTACATTGTAAACTGTTTAAAAGCCTCTGCTCACAAAAGAATCCTGCAGGAATGCTGAAGCTCTGACTCACTTCAATTTAGCAGCTTTGTCAAATTTCTCCAGCTTGAAACATGATGAAACAAATTAGTGACAAACATTTAGTGCTCTGCTCTTATAAGGCCTATAAACATTTTGGTTTGTACACATAACAGCAAATCTCAGGCATAAATCCAGCCAGTGAGTTTAAAGGGTGAAATTTTCCAGCAGTGAATGGTAACAGATCACGATGCCTGATGGTGTCAGGTATGTGATGATGTAGCATTACAATACAGATACGTAAGTGGAATTAGCAGATGAAAACAAGTGTGGGTTGGAAGGTTACATCTATACAGACGAATAGCAACACCCAGTACTTTAGCCTTAATGAAAATCATGGAAGTGTGTATGCAACTTGCCACCTAAGCTAGTGTTTGACTATGATGGACTAAAAGCACAAACATTCAGAAGATTTTCTTAGCACAAAATAAGCAATTTTCTGGTTTGGGTCCTCAGAGTACTCTTTCCCTGCAGTTAAAAAGCATGAGACAGATTAAAAGACACTGTACATGACCGGCAGTTGCTAGGTTTTCTTGTATTGTAGTGTACCTCTCAAAGTTTATCACATATGATGGTTATCATTCAAACATCATAATCTACCATCAACCAGAGAAAATGGTGTAGTACTTTCTCGTACTTGGACTGCACCCACCGGAACTAGGGCCCCACAGGGCACAGACTGTCTCTTTAAGTGCATATATACAGTACAATATAGAGATGGAGGGGAATGCTTGTGCCAAGTCTGAACAAGGAACTTCTCAGGTGGGTAAGTTAGTCCAGCAAAAATGCCATTCAAATGCAACTATATGCAAACTTTTAATTAAATGTGCTATTGTGCATAAAAATATAAATAAAAAACACACCAATGACTCCCCCACCCAACCAACTGGACAAATCCCATTTTCCCCTCCTTCTTTTCAGAGGATTTCTGTATCACAGCACAGAAGACAGGATTTATTACTTGAAATATTTTGGAGACAGGACATTTCTTTTTTTTGTAACACATATCTTACTAGTAATATTAGGGGCAATTCAAAGCTACCATCTTGAACTGGTAGTACATGACATCTAAGATCCTCATGTGCAGGCACAAATATCTGCAGATTTGGGCAGTCCACTTTCTGCTTGCATATATTGCTTGGTGTGATATATATGCAACACTGAAGAAACCCCTTTGGAAATAATCAGCAAACATACCAGGCATTGACTCTGCTCCAGTTCTATATTTTAGCACATACTGTCCTTAGTAGAACCTGTTGAGAACCTGCCAGGGTTGCCTCCATAGTATTACTCATAACCATCCACTATATTCAGTGATCTGTCTTATTTCCTCTCTCTATAAAAGCTACACACAAATTAAAAGCAATATAAAGGATTTTAACCTGTACTTTATGCTGCCTTGACCCATGTCTCCACCATCTCACTCACTAAGTAGGTTTAGACTCAGTACTTTGGTCTAACTGCCATGGGAAGCCTTGCTGCTGCAGAAAGCAGAGCTGATGATTCATGAGGCACCCCTCTTTCCTCTGAGCAGGTCTGAGTGACAGGACTGTAGAAGTTTGCTGTTTTCCAGATGGAATCCAAGTTTAAAGAAGATTCATTCCCAAGGCCCTTGCAGCATGCCTCTGAGTGTTAATCCTGGTGTACTGGCCAAGCTCCTGCCTGAGTGATTACAATGTGCCAGTTAAAATTCTCTCTGTAGTCTCAGTTGTGTAAGTCACTCTTCCAGTTCCTAAGAGCGGCTGTGCAACTGGGAGTGGTGCATTTCATTAATGTTTAAAATAGCCTCTGTATTTCCAGACAGCAAGTACTAGGAGAAGGGCAGGATGACCAGAGAAATGGAATAATTTTTCAGAAAGCTATTTTAAGCAAAATATGGAGCACCTTTTCCCTGGGCCTCCATGTTTATTCAGGCTGAGGTTACACATTTGATTGCAGTACTGCACTGCCCTATTTAAGAAATCTGCAGTCACCAACACTGCTAGATCCTCATTTCTGCCCACTGGCTTTCATGGGGTCACACTGCTGTGTTATATGAAGAACTAGCTCAGAGAATATATCTGCCTCAAAAGAGATGGTTTCCTCTTCTGTAGATTGCTAGTTAGTCAAGGATGGAAGCAACAATTATTCAGACAAAACATCCAGGAAATTTTGTGGCTAATGAGACAGAGAATGCTTAAATCATCCTTGCCATGGGAAAACACCATGCAACCTGGCCCTAAGCATACCAGTACAGGAAAGAGGTGAGGCTGGTCCTCCAATGAAGACATGTGTGAGAAGTCATAGTTTTGCAGAGATGATGAATTTTGGTCACTTAGTTGAGCAAAGTAATACAACATTCACCATTTGAATGCCTCTAGCTGTAGCTTTCAGCGTATGGGTTTTAAAGATAAAATACTCAGTCCATGAAACTTTCACTGATTGGAACAGATCAAGTTAGAGTCTCCTCTTGCCTTGATATGGAGCAGTGATGATGGGAAGCTGTTTTCTCTCCACATGAGTGTAAGGAATCTGGTGGCATATATCATTCAAGAGACAATATGTAAGATAGTTAAATTCATAAATGAATTAATGATATCATGGATACTCTTGCAATAGTCTGCACTTGTTGCCATTACAGGCCCAGACTGAATTCAGACCATGGAAATCAGAAAAAACATGTGAACATCCTAGTGGTCTGCACTGTGTCAGTGCCTTGCAGCTCAGCATTTTCATTTGGACATCTTCATAGGGTTTGGGCCTGTAGGCCATGACTACCTAAAAGATTTTTTTTTTTTAACACCAGATGTCCAAAAATACAAGGTGTAATTCAAACACAAGCATGTGTCATTATCATGACAAGCATAATAAACTGTCATCCATCTCAGTAACTACACTCAGAATTTTGTAGCAGCAGAAGTTACCTGCTTGCAATGGTGCATGTTCTTGGGACACTTATTTGTGAATTTATTACATCTTCCATGCAGTGATATCCTGGCTGGAAGACTGTGTTAGACGTTTATATTTCAAAGCATACTGGCCTCTTTTTGAATAAGATTTAGATATTAAATAGTCTGAAGAATTCATTCTGTGCTCATTCTTTTTCAGTTCAAGATGGATTATCCAAACTGATCATACCACAAGCACACTCATTAAACGAGTTCTACATTTATGATGCATCATATTAAGCCAGATCATGATGTAGTATAACTTGTTACATCATAAATTAAGAAGTCAAGGCAACAATTCCTGAAGGCCAAGGAAATATTATATATTAAAGAAATAGTCTGTAGTGATCTACACACAGAATCCTTTACTATCCAACAATATACATGAATGTAAGTATAACTGTAAAGTAGAGTGCATGTGGTATTTCAAAAGGGTGTCAAAGCTGAACGCAGCTGTGAGTGAAATGGAGTGGGAAAGGAAAAACAGATATGTAATGATGGAAATTGTTTGATTATGCAACATGGGGCTTTTCAAAACGGCACAATACTGGAATTTTGACGGAAGTCTGCTTCATTTAAAATCATCCCATCAAAAAAAAGATGAAAAAATAACATCTTAAAATATACTAGAAATGGGAGGAAGGACGGTAAAGAAAGTGAGAATGTCAAACAGTAATGGCCGAACAGCCTGGAGATCATGTTAGACAATAGTTGGTCATAATAGAGACAATTCTGCGTTCAGCTGCATGACTGATGGTAAATGTAAATCCTCAGCATAAAACACAGAGGAAGGGAGAAGTGGAAAAAGGTAGGCTTTAAACACAAGCAGTCAAGGGACATTCTGTTTTGGCAGGCCGTTACCAGCATATTCTGCTAAATCCGCTTAAAAAGTAGGCTGATCAATTTGAAGGGGTTCAGAAAAGAGTCATAAAAATGACTTAAGGCCTGGAAAATGAATTCAGGCTATTCCACACAGATTTTAAACAAGATGGTTGGTTAACTAATAAAATATCCATAATCCCTGTGATGCAAGTGGCCCTTTGAATCTTCCATCAACTCAAATTTCAAGCAGGTCCCTAAATTAGTATCAGGTTAATTGTTGGCACAGAAGCTACTTCTGCGATGTGCTGAATACGGATGGATCACCCTTCACAGCCAGCTGGCACACCCAGTACAGGGATATGCAGCGCTCAAGTCAAAATAGACAGGGATGTAATTCAACCACACTGTTACTTTTATTTCCACAAGTAACCAGTGACATTGCCTTTCTTCACAGAGTAAGGGAAATCATGTCCTTATTCTTGCTTGCTTAGTAACTGTTTAGGTTTGCTTTCTTTTTTATGGGGTGAGAGAGGAGGATGAGGGGCAAGAGGGGAGTTGTGCATGTGACATTTCTGCTAATTATCTTCCTTGATTCTATCTACATGTGTGGGTTAAACATTCGTGTACACACGATCTCTATAGAGTGAACTGTTTTTGCGTTCATGCACAGCTATTAAAATGCATGTGAAAGTGTAGCTTGCACATCTTACATAACAATCTGTTTTACTCTTAGTGGTAAGACGCGAACTCCAAGAAGAAAAGTCTCTGCAAAATTAGAAAGAAATGTCTGCTGCTACTGAAATGCATTTTTGTATAAACATATGTTTTCACTCACTGGGATGTAAGAGATCATTTTCAAGCATTAAACTTTGAAAAATAAATCTCAAGAAATATAGGGAATTTCTTAAATACGTGCATTTTTCTTAGCATATGAGGTAAGTATATTTATGTGGGTAATTATTCAGCAAATTCAGATTATATGAATTTCATCAATCAATGTTCTGAAACTTGCAGGTGAAATATTATTCACATCACAAGGAATGTGATATTATGTGATATTCCCATATGACTCCTCCCCCCTTTTTTAATCTTTTCCATATCACAGCCATTGTTTGACAAAACAATTTTTTTTTTTTGGGGGGGGGGGGAAGGAGGTGGGAACAAAAGCAGTTAATTATATAAGAACTGCTTTAAAATTTCCTTCCTTATTTTTTGTTTCCAAAAAGTGGTAAGGGGAAATGATAGCCTTCTATTATTTAATCTGCTGTGTGTGAAGGTGCAGAAAATGAAACTTTTGCCCTGCTCTGAGCAATTATTGGCCACCTTGGAGCCCTGTTGAGTCTGGTTACAGTGTGGAATACCCCTTTCTCAGGAAACCCTCATTCCTCCCTCAAAAGGGGCCACTGACTGAAAATCCCTTCACAGTCTGCTACAAAAGCTTTTCTGCTATTCTTCTTCACAATAATATATATTTTACCCTTCTGAGATGAAAAGACGAAGGGGCTCAAGCTAAGAAAAGTTGACCAGGAGGCTGGTGACAGCAGTCACTTGAGATCCTTTCAGAGATGCTCTCAAGCATAAATATTTAATCTCCTTCGTTCCCCCTAGTGTGAATAATTTTTTCCCCTTCAAGTATCAAAACAAAGTTATTGAAATGCATATAACCCTGATATTTGATCCATGGCCTCTAAGGGTCAAATATACACTGACCAAGCTCTTAAAGCCTGCAGAACTTTCAGGTGGTCACTTTGCACACACCAGCTCATCAATCAAGTAATAATCAGCAGGACAAATGGGGGAAGATGCTGGTACAGACTACTTAAAAGGCCTGGGCAGCTGGTCCACTTCAAGAGTCCCTTTTATATAGATTCAGCCTTTAGCCCTCCATGTTTTGAAGGGAATTAAATACATTTGTTAGTTTCAATAGTTTACCCCCACATTTATTTGCATGAGCAAACAAAACCGCTCTTGCTTCAGCATCCCTTTTCTAACATTAAGATCTCTTCTAATTTAAGAAGTGTCCTGACAACACTTTAGCAATTTCAATTTTCATTTAAGGCATGCCACATGTCCAATTCCCTCATCCCATCTTGTCTTTGTAATAACTGATTTGGTAGAAACCGAAGAACACATTTATCATAAATAACTTACCCATCACAGAAACAGATCATAATAAATCTCATTGAGTTCATTCCTCAAAACAAAAATCATGGGTGTACACAGATCTTGGCTAGTATTTATTTCCTTGGTTGGTCGTGTTGATGACAAGCTAAAAGCAATTGTGAAATGTTGATCACATCTGTTTATCAAGTAATACACAGTGATTATTCTTAGCTTTGCAATAGAGGAGGATGAATTGGTTGGCAGCACAAAGTATGAAATCATTCTGTCTCTCACCAAGGAACTAGCAAAATTGACAACCTCCTCCACTCCCAGTATGTCATAATTAGAAATTAGAGCTGCATCAAACTGTTCACTACAGCTGTAAACTCTGGCAAAAGAAAAAACCCTCAAAAACTATCTGTCATTTACTTAATAGGCTTCCTATTTACTGTGAGCCTGCTGAAATTAGGGATTGGGTTTTGGAGCAGACAGAGAGCATGGTATTTCCAGAACATTTTGGAGGTTAAAAAAATGCTTTAAAGTGTCTCTTTTTACTCTCCTCTAACTATATTTAGAAGTGACATTCAAAAAAGGTTTGAATTCTCAGAATTTAGAAATGAAAACATTGTGGATTGTCCTAATGCTGACAACACACAATGAATGTGTAACTGAAAAATGGAGTCCAGGAAAAAGTTAAACATAAATAGAATAGGAAGATTCAAATGCCAGATCTAAGAGGAACTTTGGAAGTAATTATCTTTCTGAAATGAAGTTACTACAGTTTAGGTGAGCATTACCTTATGGTTTTGTTGTTGTTTTTTTTTTTTTTTTGAAGGAAACCAGAAGGAAACAATAAAAAAATAATAATCTGAGTGTTTTCCTTTGAAAAGCTATTATCAGGGAAAACTGAGTCAAGCAGATGCCTCATTAAATAAAAATACCAAGTAATAATGTGAAAATGCAAAGTCTGAAGGCATTCAACCGCAGAGCTGCCAACCCAGCTTCCTCGATTGCCATGGGGATCAACCCAGAAATAAGAACACAGTGTGGTCTGAGATCTGCCTTTTGTTTTGTTTTGATAAAGTCTTTGAGTTTGGGCCTAGATTTTTCTTTATTATCAATGTACAGACTGTGTTGGTAACGTGCATAGTTGTGATTTCCCATCTGGAGATGCCGATATTCTACACTGAGTATAGGAGGAACAAAATGGCCACTTGTGACAACTGCAGTAGGGGAAATGAATGTGTGCTTACAAGACTGCCAAAAAGGCCTTGATGCACATGAGTCTAGTCTCACCTTTGTAAATTAAAGAGTGGCAAAGAAGACTCCCATTTTTCCTCTGACAGATATTAATCCTCTCTTAGCACAGCCCCTTGAAAGCTTCTGGCCCAGGCTAAGTAGAGTTGACTCAAACCATCACTGAAAGACTGCTTAGGACCAGCTGTGTGCTAGGGACCTTTCCTAATGGACAGGCTGTGTGGACCCAATGTGCTCTGCAAGCAAAGCTAGCTTACTAGTGTGAACATAGGGTGGTCTATACACAGTTCCTATCAATCAATCAAAACATTTTTGTCATTATTTAAGGGCTACTTTTTGATGACTTTTTAAAATTAATTTTTTTGTGGACTTTGTTTTACAGTTTTTAGAGAGAGGCAAGTAGGGAAACCTTAGGCCCCTGAACTTTTTTATCCATAAATGAGTTAGAAGCATGTTGAATAGCCTATCATCTAAGATGAGTTACCTATTTAAGGGACACAATAACCTTATTTGTTGTTTATGAGCACAAAATTCATAATTTTGCTTGACCAGAGTATTTCTGTTGTCAGGAGAAGCGTGTTGGTTAGGATCTGAATGTAAAAAGAATAAATTAACAGCAGTTATACAACCATAGCAATATAAATGTTGAAGTAAGTTTGTAAGAGAGTGATTTCTGTAACCCATACATTTCAGCAGAATTAATGAAAATGTAGAGTAGAAAAACGTACGAAAGGTGTGAAGAGAGTAGGTTATTAAAATTTTCCACAGTGCAAATATTTATTTTCTTTGTCATCAAGCTCTCATGCTCTGTTAATCCCTATGAAAGAAAAGCAAGGCAGAAACATAAAGTGAATTTTGTAAAAAGAGTATTAACCTATGTCTGCATTTCCACTGAAGTTACCTGAAATTTGGCACCAAGAAGTAAAAGTAATAATTTTTTTGGCTGGGCCCTATTTTACTTTGTGGAATAGAATAGTTAAGACTTTGCTGAGCCAGTCTAGAGTCATTACCAAGTGATGCCTCACAAGCTGAATAAGCTACCAGAAAAATATTCCATCATAACTGCTAGATGTAACAGGTGACCTTACAGGCACAGGATGAGGTGGCAGACATATGAAATTAGTGTCACTGTCAAGCTGTTTGTAATCCAAGCCCTCTGCCTGGGCGCCCAGCTTTGCAAATGGGCACATAATCAAATAGAAAGGAGGCCATGGCAGGGGGTAGGAAAAAGGGTAAATAGCCCTCTTTTCCTGTCACTTCTACCCTGGGTCCTCAGGAGCTCCTCTGCTGCTGGCTGACTGAAGAAATAGGAATCCAACATCTGTGCAACGCGAGGCAAAGCTGTACCTGTGCCACTGCTGTGCAAGGCACAGAGCATGCCAACTGCCCAGCTGCTTTACTTCAGGTGAGCCAGAAAAATCCGTGAAAAAGAGATGAGCCAAAGTGTGATAAGCCAGGTAGCACATGTCCAGGAACAGGATTGTCTTGCTGGGCATTAGCCATGCTGTGTGACATGCCAGGAGGTTATCATCTGGTCTCTGCTGCTTGGACAAATCTTTCCAGAAACAGAAAACAGCCCATCAGGCTGATTTTTTTTACCAGAGATTTCATCACTCTGCCAAAAGCTGAAAAGTATCTCAATACTTACCCTTTTCCAAGTTATGCAACCCAAATTACACAACCTCTTGTGATAACAAAGCAAATTGCAAGAGTGCATATTCACTCATGATACTTCTGTTGTCTGATATATTTGTGATTGAACAAAATACTGTGGGTCCCTGAACATAGTTTAATAAAAAAACAAATAAAAAATCAGCAGAAAGTACCAATTGTTTTGAATGTTTAGCTAAGGGAATAAAACATGATTCACACATATCAATATTCATAGCAATACTGTTGTGCAAGTTTAGGGCAGTGGAAGCACCAAATTATGTCTAAAAGCAGCTGTAGTCCTTATTTTCATGGTATGAGCCATGTATTTACAGTCCTTCCTCTACCCTGTACTATCAAATCACACATTAATATGATTTAGTAATATCTTATGCTCAGCTTCAAACTCCCGATCTATTTTTTAAGTTGTCTCTGGAATGTTTAGTCTTGAGATTTTTGGTGATGCAAAGGGAAGTTTGCAGACTATTTACAAGATACAGACACTAAATATGATATTTGTTTGGGTTTTTTTTTTTAATGACTTCCCAGAAACGTGCATATGGGGTTCTTTTCCTTGTACATTTTACTACTCCTATCTCCATTGTCTTTAGGGATGGAGAAGCTTGCTCTGGTGTCAAAAACACCACTGGGGCTACATTTCCTATCGGGCTTTGTTTACTCTCCCACCCCCCCAACCTCCCAGACACTAGTAAAATACAATTCAGTGTTTAGGATTTCCCATTCATCCTGATTAAAACAAAGCCAGCAAAGTTTCCCCCACTAAACCCTGTGCCTGTTTTGAAGAGGCAGCAGCCACCGGCTCTGGTTTTGTCGGGGATGAAAAGAGGGCATCGCAGCTGTAAGACAGCGCAGACGTGTGAAATGGGTTTCACACGCTGCTCAGCTACCAGTGGGGTGGCCATGTATGATTCAGTCTGCGCTAAGTCAAGAAAAGGAAAAGCCTTCAAAGCCACGCCAGCCATCACCTCTTACAAACCCTAAGTACCCCTTTTGACTGCCGTTGCTTTGCTGAAAATAACACATTTAGTCATTTGTCATAATTATAACAGTCCCGGTGACAAGGAATGCAGGCCCGCCTTTTAGCGCTGCCAGGCCCGCGATAATGCAGCCAGCGGGGGACGGCTGCTGCCAGCAAACCGCGGCCGCCGCGCCAGCCACACTCCTGCCGAAAGGTCATGCGTGACCTCTGTGAGCAGTTCATCCCAGATGACTGATTGGCTCATGGTAAAACTAATAATTACACAGCTCTTCATTTCCGTTCACCCCCTAACATGAAATTTATCCTGGCGTGAAGGGCCCAGGCCACGCAAGAGTGAAGTAGTGACCCACAAACCTAGCAAAGCACCACAGGTGCAATTCAAACCTTCTCAGCCCCATTCCCCCCTCCACCCCCGTCCTCCTTAACTTCTTGCTCTCTGCAGGTGTTTCCCAAAAACAAATGAACAATGTATTCATCTGCCAAATATATTACTTCAATATTTTAATTTTGAATTTCCAAGCGTAATCTGCAAAACCACTGATATTAAGCTGTTTACCTTCTCAGTGTGCATGTGTTTGTGTTATAGCGTATTTCCGTGGCTCACAAGTCTGTAGTTTTGTTAGAAACATTAATTTAAACACCTGTTTAATAAGAACAAAAATTTGCTTCACACACATACACACCGCCCCCCCCCCCCACCCCTTAACTAAGATACTCAAGGTTCTTGTGCTACAAACATTGTTTTTTCACACATGGAAAAGACCTTCTGCCCCCTCTGCCCCCCACCCCCAAGTTAAATGTGGAGACCTTCAGAAGTGTGAGTGCAGGCTGCTCAGAAAACCTCAGCAAGAAAACTTGCCTGATGCCCACACCACATAAATATGGGGAGAGGCATTTCAAGGCAGTAGAAGCTGAAACGTTCTGCTGAGGGAAAGTGTGTGAAGAGTTATCTGGTAACTTGGAGCGTTCCCTAGATGCCCATGGAAGTAGTGAAAGAATGGAAGGGAAATAGTTGGAATTTCTATGTTTCCCAAGACAGCCAGCAAACAAGAACTTATCAACAGAGGCTTTGTTTGTAAATGAAGTACCTGTGAACATCCTGAAGGTGCGCTTGGGGGAGGTGACACAGAGGAAAAAATTATGTACACATGAATATACATACACATGCGGATGGATGGACACACACACATGGAGTCAGTTCTAAACAAGGACCTCAGGACATGGTCAGCACATGCTGAAATGCCTTGAGACCTGTTTTCTTTAAGCTGATGTCTCTTAGTCTCTTAAAGACTGCAACAAACTGACTGCCAGGGTGCCACACTCCTCTGCACCCTACAGACTAAGATACAGGGAAAAAGTGTAGATCTAAAGTAATGAAGAAAAGAGTTCTAGCAAACCCTTTCTTTCTGTTTCTGGGATACAGTTTACATGTGCTTTAGCATGAAAATTGCTCTGGACAGCTGCACACTTCTGACAGCCTAACACTTCTTAGTAATCACTTCTGATCAGTAAGCTGAAAATAGCACATTTAAAACTTTATTTGAATCATTAACATTTGAATCTTTCTTATTTACCAAGTAAGGAGAAGGCTCTGATGTTTACTTTCTTGCTGGGAAAAGCTCTTCCGACTCTATTTACAAATCTTCAGTTAGTGAAATTTGGTTGGTAATAATCTAGCAATGTTTGGCATCTTCTGTGAACAGTCAGCAAAATTAGCCTTCTTGTGAAACAGGTAACCATTTCAGACTTACAAACTGTGTTATCAAAAACTTGGTGAGTAAATCCTTATGGTTTTACTTGCTTTTCTGGGTAGCCTATTTCTTTGTCTATAGTAGCATCCATAAAATGTCTGAGGTCAGGACCCCAAGATTTTGTCAAACACTAGGAATATCTCATAAGATGTTACCAGACAAGCAGTGTTAAATGAGAAGAAACATGAAACAAGACCAAAGAATGACCTCGGTCTTTGTCCACTATAGCAAAAACGCTCAGACTGTCAGAGGATCCAGCTTTACTCTCACAATTTTGTTTCTGTTTTGCTGATTGTACTATTTGTAGCTCATCCACAGTGAATAAAACTTTATTTTTATTTAGAAAGAGGTCTTGTGTTCTATTTTTACTGCAAGGAAAACAACAGATTTCCCCTCCCCCAAGCAAAAACCAGTACAGGAACCCAGTCCCTGGCAGCTGCTGCTGACTTTAAGCACCATATATAAGGTATTAAACCACCCACTTTATGTCCTAATAACATTAACAGTCTCACATGAACCAGGACATTCAGAGTTAAAGCTGAAATTCTCTCCTTAAGTCACCACATTGTGTCTAGGTACAGTATTGCAGCACTTAATCAGGGGGCCTCAGAGCAGTGGGGGGTTCATACCATATGTGCTATAATACCTAAGCACAGCGGGGTGAGTTAAGGACAGAGTTTTAGACTTAACTCTGAATTTCTTCGGTTCTGCCAGTTCCATGCTTAATGTTTTTAAAAAACAAATAAATTGCATTATGTGTGTCTGGAGACTTACTTTCCTATTCGAAAAAAAAAAAAAGGAAAAAGAAAAAGATTTTGTGGGGGTGGTGGACAAGTGAGGATGATTTCTCAAGAAAAGATGAAAGTAGGTATCCAATGCCAAGCATCTACAGTGTAAGCATGGACATGTTGATATTCTACAAACATTTATACAACTTTCAAACACATTAAGTTAATCCAGATGACTGTTACAAAGCTATATTAAAAATACTGTTTCAACATTAACTTTATAGTTTTTAAGCTATTTACTCAAATGATACTGTGTTTGATTTTCTTAGCATCTTCCAGGCCCCAGCCTAGAATTTGGTGACCACTGCAAAATAAACTCTGATGAGATACTTAGATTTATAAAATCAATATTATTTGTGCTTCTTCTTGGCAACCCTACAAGCAAATATGTATTTGCTATGTATTAGGGTTCAGATACAAAATTGATCCTCACAGAAACCCTATAAAACAGTCTGCAAGAAGGTGAGGAGACTAAATTTGCCAGCTGCCTTGCCAGGGCAGCTCTACAGATTTCCTAGTGGTATCACGGGAAGACAGAAAAATAGACCCTTTACTTCATCCTAACATAATAGAAGATAAAGGATATATAAATATACAACAACTACACATCCTCAAGTCTAAAAATCAATAACAGAACTTGAATCAAAAAATTTACAAGAAGTATTAGCTTCTGGGAACAACACTTCTACAAGATACACATTGTCTATGGTTAAGGTAATTTTTTTTTGTTTGTTTGCTGAACAGTTCTAAGTCTTATCTAGGTATCTACTATTCCTACAGCAAAGTGGCAAAGCCAGTTTACACTGTACATACTACTTACCTTCTCCTCAAAAGAAATTCCCTGGCTCATGAGTCACGATCCCTTTCCACAAATAGAGGATAGATCCTTTGCTAGAATTATTTACTATTGTTTCATCATCTGCAAGTGAAATCAGTTGAACAGATAATGAACACCATCCAAGCAGTGTTGTCCTTCTCTCACTAAGGCAAGCTTGGTGTCAAGCCTAATACATTGTACCTTGGGCAAACAACTATCATCTCACCTGATGATTTTTAATGTGGGAAACCAGCAAGGTCTAGAGGGAACGTTTGAAACAGAAACGTTAAACACACCCTCAAGAGCAAGCCCCAGTGAAAATACAAGTTCACCTCTTCAGAGAAAAGCTCATTAAAAACTAGCAGATCTCAGTGGTTTTATTGCAAACCAATCAACCTGAACCTGTAAAGGAGTCTGACCTCACCCAGATTCATGGGTCTTCTATTTTTGACTTTACCTGCTAGTGATAAGAATTGATTCCAAAGGTTCTAAAATTAGCTCTGTGCATCAAAGGATGGTTATAGCATGTCTCGGCAATGTTGCAGTTTTACACATTTTGCTGTTCTGTGTGTGTTCTCTAATTGGAAAAGTGTAACCCTTAAATCCAGGAATTGGTGACTGAGTTAACTTTTCTCCTGGAGGAGTGCTTGGAAATTGACTTCCTCATAAGCGAGGTTGTTTCCCTGGGATGCAGGTGGAAACTGGAGTGTAGTTCTCATAAAGTTAACAAGGTCACTTTGCCGGGCTCGGGCCTCATGTAATTTAAGTCACCTATTGCAGAGGAAGGTAGCTAACATTCTCTGCCACTACAGATCAGCCCTCCAAAACCACAGCAGTGATCTTTTGCAGTTTTAACCCACCAAAAATGAATGATTTAGAAATATCCCTAATAATCAGAAAGAGATTTGGAAAAAAAACCCCCACAACAACAAAACCAAACATAAATTATTGTATAGCAGTAAAATAAAATTAATGTGTATGGTAGAAAATAGTTCTATGCTTATCCATTTAAGTGTTTTGTACTGGAAGATCTAAACACATTGACAGTAACATCAATATGGGCAGGCAGCACCAAAACCATAGACATCACACTAAGTTTCTAATCCAGAAAGAAGTCACCCCATGTCTTGTTTTTATCTTTAACACCTTTTAGCTTCTTTTCCTCACACGCCTACCCTCCCTGCTTTTAGGCTGGATGAAACTGTGAAGTGGTAAAAGGAGTTTGTGCTCATAAAGGTTTGATGACTCGACCATCTGGCTGGGAACGCTCATAAAGGAAGCCCTGCAGAGGTTAAGGAGGTCAGACACTACACAAGCTGCGGCTGAGGTGGGTCCTGGAGCAACTCTGACTGGCACCCAAATTCTATCCAACCAGTTGAAAGGTGCTCTCGCCAGCTTCCAAAGAAAAGTGTCCCTGTGAACTGCTGATAAACATCACTTCTTTCTTTCTTACTTTCATAATTCTATGGAAACATAAAGGAACTGTTGCTACCCATATGCCATTGTAATCGCTTCCATCCTCTCCCAGTGCTCAGCTCATTAACAAGTGACCTGAAGGCAGGAGAAAAAAACCACAAGTTTTGTATAATGGAGCCTTGCTGTTTAGAGACTGTAAAAGTAAACAGACCTGGTTCACTTAAAAAAGAAAAAAAAAGAAAAGAAAAAAAAAGAAGAGAAAATACAAACATGTTCTCTTAAACACTTAAGACTATCTGATTTTAAAAATTTGTTACATGACAGGTATCTGGGTAATATGTTCTTGCATTTGCAAATTATTTTTCCCCCTCTAGAAATGTTGCCCAGAGCCACAACTACTTACACCACAATTCTGTGCTATATGCTCCAAAAGTATATACTTAAAACCTTTACACACAAAAGTTACAGTCTTCTGCAGTACTGATTGCCCTGGCAGTAGATAAGTGCTCAGCATCAGGTTTATGAATTGCAGGCTTCATTAGTCTTAAAATGGTAACAAAGGAAGATGCGTCCTAAAAAGTGTCATCCTTCATCTGAGAGGGTAGTGCCTGACACATTAGGAATCTATATGCTCAATTAACCACTGGCAGGCTCATTTTTTCTGTGCCTCTCACTCAGCCTCTCCTCCCACCCCTTCTACTAACCACTCCACCCTTCCTTCTGAATCCTTCCTCCCTTGCATTGATAGCCCTGACTATATGCAAACACTCAATTACAGAGTGGCTTGAGGGATTACTTTTGGCTGCTACTTGTTCTCTCTCTACCAATTTCCAGTGAATAGCCAAAGAATCATAATGCTGTGTTTTGTTTTTGATTAATAAAAGTGAATAATGCGTTCAGATCTTTGCCATTAAAAGTTTGTTCACAAGTTCAAAATCTATCTTTGAAATTAACATACTGTGGTGGTTAAATTGTAATTTGTATTTATAACTCCTGGGATCACTGTATCATGGGATCATGGATACTTGTTTTCCATAAAAAATATTATTTTTATCAATCTGAGATGAGTTTGTGAATCCAGCATTTGAATCAGTCTAGGATTATTTTTTTCCTCTGTATTATTTAAATACATTCCTAATTATTTGGGCAGCCTTACAGAAACACTTTGGGCAATCACAACTTTGGTTGGGAGGAATAAACATGGGGAAAAAAATCTCCCCAAAACAACAAAATAAGAGAGGGAAAGTTAACAGGTAGGAAACACAGCCAATCAGAACAGAAAGCCAGTGTCCTAAATGGTTAATCCTCCATAACTATTAGCATACACATGATTAACTGTATAGTAGACCTGATTAAGTGTGTCTGTACATTATGCTAATCCCTGCATGCTGATTGGCTGACCTGATTAATGGTACACCAGACTTGGTGCAGTGATGGAAGGATGAGGTGCCGGTCTCACAGCCTCTCTGCAAAGAAAGCAGGGGAAAATAAGAGAGCACTATATACCAGTGTACAGTGTGCAGCTTTGCTGCAACATGCATCAAAGAAAGGGGATGAGAGAGAGAGACGTTATACTCTTTGTGCCTAAAAACCAAGTTTGAGAGACGAAGTTTAAGAGAACTAAATTGCTTTTACAGTTTTGTTTCCTAAAATTTAAGCCTGTCTTTTAATTTTGTGTGCAGGTCAGATATTTACTTATTCTAGAGTTAGTTTCTGCTTCTCTCTATCTCCCAGCACCTGTATGCATGGGACACCTATCACAGGAAAAGATAAGTACTCTGTGCTAACTGTCTTTAAAAATCTTTCAAAAACCCTATATTATCACCAGTCTTTCACTTCTATATCTTGCTGAATGGACAGAATATGTAATTTTCAACCATACTTTTAAAGCAACTCATTTCAGCTAGCTTTTGAGGACTGATTCAAAGTACTTCTGAAGTCTACAGAGGATGTCAGATCTCCAGAGGAGACTTCTGTGGTGGTTTTGGGACTGGGTAGTTATGTGCTCTAAAGATAAGTGCCTGAAAATGCAATACATTGATGCCCCCACCCTGTCTGCCTGTAAAAACAGATGATGCATATTTAGCTATATGCTCCTGCCTGTTATTGAGTTATTGACGCTAAAAGTCAGCAGCCTTATTAAGCTGAAAGGTCTTGCTAAATGGCTTCCATAGAAGCCTAATGTTTAGACAAAGAAGTTAAAACAGGTCTGTTCCTTGTCTCTTTCTCCCTCAAGCACAACCAGATCTGTATATTAGGTAGGCACCCAGCATTTAAAATAGGAAAATTACACATGCAGATCAGTGTAAAATTATGAAGTGTCTAGAAAGTCTGTATGCTACTGATACACACCATCTGTTCTAGGTCAGGTACGTAAACATTTTTAGCCATGTACATTTATCCAGAGCAACTTAAGGGGATTAAACCTCTGGCCTTTAAAGTGATGAATAGCTTTTCTTGAGTTACTTGAATGAGGTATTCACATGAGGTCAATCTAGTTATAATGGGTCAAATTTACCCTGTGTTCACATCAGCTACTGTTGGCACAAGTTTGGTCTGTGGCAGTAAGTCTGGAATCTGCTAATACAAAATGAGGTTCCCACAGGCATGCAAGGAATCAAAGCCTGGCAGTGCTCAGACTGGGGCATTGTACCAATCTGGTAGAGAGGTGTGAGCCAGTACAGAAGACTTGGGCTGTTAGTACACTTCTTGCCCTTCCTCAGGTAAATTCCTTCACAGCCCTTAACTCGACACCTGTGGAAACCTGTGTTCACTGAACACTGCCAGTATCGGTGTGAAAGACTGACTCAGCTCCTTGGTTTTCTCTCATGTCTGTAAGCAGCAGATTTACACAAAGACAACCAAGAGCGAATCCAAAACACCAACATGTATGGCAAAGATACTGGTGAGGTATTTTTAATTGGTGAAATTTGATTAAGTGAAACTGTTAATTATTTATTTATGGTAATTAATTATTATCTCTGGAATGATTCAAGGGATGTTTGTTTTCCTAGTAGTAATCGGTTCCTACCTGCTTGGGGTACCCATCTAATACATCGGAATAGTAACTATCTCAGATAAATTGTTAAAAAAAATCCATACACTGAGTACAGAGCTGCCAACAAGCCAGCCAACATGACATGCTGCAGAAGAAGGTATGCCTTGAACAGTCCTTCCTGGCAAGCAGAGGTCAAACTTCGTTGGAAGCCCCTTTTTTCCTTCCTATGGTCTGTAACCCATAATCTTTAATTAGAGGTAGCTGCCTACATCTGCTGCTTGTACAAAACAAGCTCATTCCTTTACAGTGTGGTGGTGATGGAAGTGTGGTGGTAGCATCATTTTCACTTTCATGTGTAACTGATCCTTAAAAAAACTGAAAATCAAATGCAATGTTCTTTAAATAGTATTGTTTAAACCACAGTTGTTTATTAAGTGTTGGGTGAGCAGCAGACTGGGGGTGGGTGGGGGGAATTGTAATTTTGTTCCTCTTTCATAAATATTTCTCTACTTATGCCTTTCCCCTTCTACTGTTTCATTAAAGCATCATCTCAGTTAAATATTCTGACATATGACATACCTTATGTGCCTGTGGTCAGAACTTCTCACCTAGAAGAAGATAGAGACAGGTTTGAGTCCCACTGAAGCCTGAGAAGCTTAAAAAGCACATCATTCACCTCTTCAAGGTGAAATATTTTATGGAGAAGTGAAAAGGAATATCTTTCCTGTGAGCGCAATGTGACTACACAGCAGTCAGGTGTTTTCTTCTAGGAAAGGGTTACACTTCTGGGACTGCTTTCGTACATTGTCAAATGACTGCTTGGCCTTAAGGTGCAAGCCAGGCACCAAGATGCTCAGGTTGTCACCACACTTGAACTACAGGCAAGAGGAACTCTCTAAGCACTTTGTGAGTTCAGATGTCTCCTGGCTGACCAGTACCTTGGAATCTGGGACCTACTAATTCGGATGTGCAGGTCCCCCTTTCTAGTAACAGAAAGCAGCAAACAAAAATATAAATTTGTATTTCTAAGGAATTCTTTTGCAGTGGCAGGGAAAATCACAACTTAATTTAACTTCATACTAGATAAAGTTACCTTTACCAGTGTATTGAGCCTATCAGGGCATGCTGTCAGTAAAATTCCTGTGAATTCCATCTTCTGCAAAGTGCCAATGTCCTGTAAAAACATTTAGTTGATTAGTAGAAATATTTAATAAACATCTACTGAACTTAAGGAAACAGTATTTTTTAGGATAACATCCAAAGAGATGAAAATTCTGTTCCTCTTTCTTGATGAAAAGGTGTTAACAGTATGTGACCCTGTTTCTTGTCAGATAAAGGTGGAAAAGTGATATTTTGCAGTGTGATTTTTTTAAAGGATAGAGTTGATTTATGTCAAAGAAAAGCAGCAGACTGCTCAGTGTGCCTCAGACATTTATCCGCTTCTGGTTACAGAAGTTAAACCATCATTTGTGGTTGTACTCAGTATCTTAAAGGTCTCTTCCAACCTAAGTAATTCTGTGATTCTACGATTTCCACTGAGATGTGTGGCATAGAACATGTATAGCTTCATTTTGAATGTGGTATTCTGTTGATTATCACAGAGAGAAAGTTCCTGAGAACGGCATATGATTATGATTTACCTTTATCAAAAGTTTCTGCAAAGTGGCCAATGCTTTCTCTGTGTGACTCATATTTTTTGTATGTGTTCAAGAGGAAGCACTGCTTTGAAGGCACACTACAAGTAGAATAGATGC
Source organism: Hypotaenidia okinawae (assembly GCA_027925045.1). Lineage (NCBI taxonomy): Eukaryota > Metazoa > Chordata > Aves > Gruiformes > Rallidae > Hypotaenidia > Hypotaenidia okinawae. The sequence continues at coordinate 63,975,875 of BSDF01000002.1, forward strand.
AGGTATGAGCAAAGGGTTCACAGATAGTAATTTACTAGAGAAAAGTCTCACTTTCTTTACTTGAAAAGTCACAAGGAAGTTATTAGTTTGCAAAATATACTAATGTACTTCTTGTAGTTCTTGAATAATTAGCTTTTCAAAAATCTTTCTTCTGTGGCTTAATACCAATTATTAAAATTTTATCTGAGTCCTGTAAGTGGTTAAGTTCTCTTCACAGTTTCCACCCAAACTGTGAGGCATGAGAACTGAGCAATGCCTGTGAAATAAAAAAAAAGGTTGGGAGAGATATTCAGTATGAAGTAACCTGGATTTGGTGTCCCGGCCAGAGGAAAAGGAAGCTGACCAGCTTGCTGGGGAAGATCAAGAAGACAACATGCTAGCTAACAGAGAATATGGCTAAGCATAGCTTTGGTTATGTTGGGGTAACTGCTGTCAATAGTTGAATTTTGTATACATTTTAAAATAAATAATTGAGACCACTTGGTAACATATATTCTGGAGGGAAAACAGAGTTTGCTGAAGTACAGAATATATAGTGCAGGAGTGTAGAAGGGGTGGTTCAGGAGTCCCTAAAATTCTAGTTATTTTCTCCTAATAATATGAACTCATCCAGTCTGTGAACAGATCTGAAAGATTTGATCATAAAGAAGAATTTATGTGAAAAAAAGGGAGAACAGTTGCATTGGCACTAATCCAGGATAATTTTACTGCCACCAGTAGAGTCACTCTGGAAACGCCAGACAGAAAGAACTAAGAGCTGATCTTCTTGATACAGTGTTGTAAAAGGTGCCTGGACAGAAGCTTTTGTGATAGCCTTCAAGATTGAAATATGTTGCCACCTATAATCACCTACTTTTTGGTCAGCAAAAGGCAAGGATAGGTATGCTGTTTGCTTTGCAACTTACACACCTAACTGTCTGACATGAAAAAATCCCCCATTTCACCCCGCCAGCATCCTTACCCTTCCTCTCCCATGTGTGCCATAGCAGCAGAACAGCTGTTCATCTCCTTTCATCTGGGATTCTGCTTTTGTTTAGCCTTGACGACCACAAATCACATCACTACAATGGACATTCTCATTGTACCAAAGACTGATGGAAAAACAGATCCACTTCAGAACTGCCATTCAGAAACCCCAGAGAAGGAAGTGGAGACTAGAGCTTTCCTGGTTCCTAGCCCAGATTCTTTTCTAGCCTGTAATCCATTTTTTTACTTGTACCTGACAAGGTGCCTCATTGAAACTGAAGCCCATGTGCTGGCTGTCAGTCATGGCTAATGTGCTATACAGGATAAAGGGAGAAGGCAGGTGGTGCTGGAGGTGTAAAAGCAGAGGCTGCAGCCATTGAAACTGTCTCTGTACTAATTGGCAGGAAAAGGGCACTGATAGGCATGGATTGTCAAGATGGCTTCTCTGACCCTTCTGCTTAATCCAAATGAGTAATTAATGAGTGTGTTATGATTAGCACTGCAGTAAACTCTTCACTAGACAAATACTTTAAAGCTCTCAGGCTTTAGCTCACCAGCTGATTGCCATTTGGCTAGCAGATTTGTTTCCCTCTGAGAGGCTGAACACACCCATTAGTTGTGCAGGGGGAGAATACAGCTAAAAAACAAAAATAGGAAATCCTACCAAAAATAACACCACCATGCACGTTCTCTCAGCAGAGCTGGCAAAACAGGTTATATTATATAGAGTTGTTGTGTATCAGGAGCAGTTAGCAGCTGATGAAATGAAGGAGGAATTGTGTACTGAGCATCAAAATATGTACAACATGTACCTAAAGGCTTCTGTTCTCTTTCTCTGAAAGAATCAGCACACCAGGAGACAGGAGCCATTAGCTCCCCTTTTTTTAATTGGAATGTATCAAATGGATTCATAATGGAAAGGTGTTTGTATCCAACATCTTTACTGCCAGCTCTGCCAAAAATACCAGCAGCCTGAAGATGAAGTAATACCTAATTTAATTAGGATTCCCTGTTAACTTGTGGCTGCTGAGATTCTACAAGAGAGTCTTGTGCATTTGTGTTTAGTTCAGGGAGCAGGATATTCTCCTCTGCTTTCTCAGTTTAGTGTCAGCTGAGGGTGATGGGGCATAGAAGTTACAGGACAGCCAGTGTGGAAGACCAGATGCACTTACTTCAGACCTAGGTAACCTTGAGAAAAACAGTACTGAGCCAACTTGCTTATGAAAGAGAGAAGGTACACAGAAATCCAAGCAGCCTACCAGCCCTAGGAGTAGCCCCATCACATTTGGCATTTAGGCAGAGATCCACCAGTGGGAAAAACAGAAGGAAGTGTGCGCCATGCAGCTTGCAGACTGACACCTGTGTGAAAGGGACAAAAAAGGACCAGTTTCTGTCTCCACACTTGCCAGTCAGTCACTTCTGGCTAACTCTAGATTTGTGCAAACTGGAAAGGGAAGAATAGAATAGAATAGAATAGAATAGAAAAAAGAAAATAAAGTCACATTTCAGGCTTCTCCAGGCAAGCCTACTCTATTTCATATGCTAATTATAGAGATTATAAAGAAGGGAGACATATGACTGCCACCTATATGTGCCACTGCCCTTAAAAAAATGTAAAGGACAATTAACAACAGATTAGCTCCATGTCCTAGTTTGCCATGTGAGGATGATCGCTGACCTTCTCATTTCATCCTCATTAGTGTCTCAGGCCAATAGACCCATTGCTCTTTAATCATCACCCATCATCCTTTGCTTCAACACATGGAAACAAATGATGTGTTGCCAGGAAGGTCAGGGGTCAAATATGAGTTTTGTTGTTGCTGGAGTGCAAACTAGAGGCAATGGGGTCAACTTTGGGGCAAATCTTTGCGGCAGTCTGTTTGAGCAGAGAAACTATTTTGAATGCATGAAGCATGACACCCACTGTGTTTTTGTTTTCTCCTTGCAGCTGGAATTTACTCAAAGATACATTTTTAAAAATTTTCTATTTTTTTAGTGGCATGCAAAAAACACACATGGAGAAACAAGTGGTGATTTGCTTTCTTTTTGAGAATGAAAGGGTAAATTGCAAGGGGATGGGCTAAGTGCATCCAGCATATCACATGGATTTTTTTTTTTCCCTTTCAAAGCTGCATGTTGTTCATAAAGTTATGAATGCTGGAAGCTTTTCAGGCTGCATCTCTTCATGCTGCTGCTACTCCAGTGCTACTTTCCAATTTGCCATGGATAGCCTCTGAAGACTGACAGGGCTGAAGGCACCCAGTGCCAGTGTAAATGAGCCCCATTCATTTCTTGCCATGGGCATATGGCATGTCATTGTCCTCGGCCACCGAGGCAGAAGTGATGCAATTTGTTGGCATGTCCTGTCACAGCACAAACTATCTATCCCACTGAGCCCCTAGAAAACAACAGAAGCCAGAAAAGGGCAGCCAAAAACTTCACAGCTTTATCACAAGAACACACATGCACACATCACCCTGGTAAAAAAAAAAAAAAAGGAAAAAAAAAAGAATCCCAGTCCTTTTACGGACCTCTGTGGGATTTATATTTTTTATTTCTTTAGGCTCTCAAAAGTTGTTGTCCAAACCAGCACAAAGCCTGATCCTTTTCTTGTCTCCCATGAATGAATGAGAATTAGGCCTTTTATTTCTTCTAGTTTTAAAATCTAACTTCAGCCTAAGACCACTGAAGTGCAAAAGTTTAGGATGTTTTCTGTGTGTGTGTTTAGTGAGGAGTCATAAGTTAAAAAGGTGGTCAAATATGATTCCTTCAAATTGGAGATACGGTACTGAGAACCTATTAAATAAAATCACATCCCATGGCTGAGAAAAAGCAAACTTGTTTGTTCCGTTTTTGAATTAACTTAAAACTTGGAGCGGTTCAGAATTCATAGCAGAACTTCAGGAGTACTTAATGTTCCAGTTAAGTGAGACTGAAGGGAATTGGGGGATTGGGGCGGGGGGGGGGAGAATCCAGGCACAATACAAAGAAACAATAAAGAAAAAGCTGAGCACAGAGAAATTCAAATGTGGGGAAAAGAGAGGGGGAGAGAGGTAACAAAAAAGCAGGGGGTGGAGGGGTGACCAGAGAGCTTCCCAGTAAGAACAAAACAGTAGAACATACTCTGTCCTCATTTGCACCTGGCAAGCACAGTTGTCAAATGCTGCTCTGAAAGCAAGGACACTGAAAAAAAAAAAGAAAAATTGAATAAAGCCAGAAGCACTGCAATGTTGAGATGGTTTAGATCAAAATTCAGCAAGCATTGGATGCATCTTCCTGTCCAAAAGCCAGCCACCTGTGCCAGTCTCGTTTCTGGAGAGAATTCCATGCTCGGTATCTAATTCAGTATTTCCTATAGTGAGAAAAATATGTTTTTCATTTAAGTCTGCCTTGAAGAAAATGTTGGTTTAAATTATAGAAAAAAAAGAGTTTTGACATTGAACAAGCTGTGTGAAACTCCGGACTAGTCTGAGAGTTTCCCAAAAGCCTAAATCCTAGCATGTGTCTGGATGTTGCTACATGTATTTTGCATTTGTAAGGTGTACAGCCTATTTTTGCCCTTCAGTAATAAGCTGTGCTGCAAATAAGTTGTGTGCAATAAGCAGTGCTGCAAATCAGATAATTAGAGGTGACTGTGATCAGATTTCCACTGTAAATTAAGTATGTGATAGAATGAGAGTGTGAGTTTTACAAGGGCAAATTTGTACCCATAAAATAAATTCAGATATACTACAGTTTAGTGAGAGTTGGGTCCGAGGTGAAAAGTTCAAACCCAGATCCAAGCTTACTCCAAAGTTTGTGGTATGCAATATTCAATTCTATAATTTTGATTTGAGTCCATTTCTAATTATATTACTGGGTTTCTATAAACCAAATCATATGCAACATTTAAGCTGGGATGTTCAGGCTGGTTAGATTTAGAAAACAAACCCATGTTAGATGTCAGAACTAATTTTTGTTGAGACAAAAGTATTATGCTCCATATGGTTCACATTTCTGAGCATAGACTTTTTTGCACTATCTAGGCCAAACGTAAGCCTGTGTGACATACATAATTACATGGGCTGTGATTATTCTTATTTCTATTTAATTGAATATCTATGAAACAGTGATTTCTCAGGTTTATTTGGCAATACCAAGAGAGTTGTGGAACTTGTTACTGTCTCCTTTCAGAAATGAAAGTAAAAAATCTTTCTTCCCAACTCTTACTCTTTGAGATTTTGGTCTGAGATGACACCACCAGCGTGCAGCTGATGAATTTAACAGTTTATACATCTGCTCAGGCAAATGCCCTGTTGGTAAGTATTTTTGCCTCGAGTTTCCTTCTGAAAACGCACACTCCTAATAGACTGAATGCTCTCATGCCCAAAGGTGACATTTTCCTTCACTGGCCAGTGGGAAAAACAGAGGACTTCTGTTTTCAAAAGATGAATATACATTAGTTCTGGTGAAAATACATTTATAGAAATATTCCTGCACCCTCATATGAATTGCATAGAAGAAAAAATGATTACGTTGCTGGCCACATGGCAAGTCAACAAAGACCCTTAGAAAAAGGATGGATTTTGTCATTGCAGAGGCAGAAGTGTCTAACTCAAAGATGTATAACTAAAAAAACTGGCAGGAGCGGGGTGGCCATGTCTTTTTGTCCAAGACATTGACCATTACTACTACAAATTATTTTGAGCAAAGCCTGCAGTGTAATGTGTGCAGGGCCGTGAAAGAAAACAGAAAGCCTCTTTTTTAAAGGCACACCTAAAATATTTTAAAACTATTTAATTCTAGTAATAACGAACTGAACACAACACATTTTCTCCATTTTAGTGACCAGCTGGGGCTTATAGGCCACATCTGCACCTCAGGTCATTGATCCTTTCCCAGCTGGCTAGTAATCTAGAGGAGGTGTTCCTGTGCAGAAGTCATTATACATCAATTATTGTTCACTGGGTAACATAATGAGGAGAAAAGCCAAGTAAAAGGTGGGTAGGTGAAAGTAGTAAGAAGAACACATAAAGCAATGACAGTGAGTCAGCATAGCACCTGCAAAGACCACACTCAGTAGTTTATCATTCTTGATCTACTTGAAAGACCTACTGATGAAGAAGGAATAAGACTACAATCAGGGTTTAGTAGTTGTCTTTTATCATGGTTGTGAGAGGTAAAGGTACTGCTTAGTGATGTGTGTTTTCTCTCCTAGAGCTAAGATTACCAGGAAAAAAGGGATTTGAAGTATAGGTAGGAAAAATGTGAGCAAAATTTGAAGAACAGGCTTTATCTGAAGGCAAAACATCTCCCAGCTGCCAGAGCCACCAGTGTGGGGAATGCCCATCTTATTTTGATAGCAGGGTGAAAGCTTGAAGTTAGGTTCTTTACTGAGAGGGTGGTTGGGCACTGGAACAGGCTCCCCAGGGAAGTGGTCACAGCACCAAGTTTGACTGAGTTCAAGAAGTGTCAGGACGATGCACTCAGTGCCATGCTCTGACTTGGCTGGTCTGTGTGGAGCCAGGAGTTGGACTCGATGATCCTTATGGGTCCCATACAGATCAGGATATTCTGTGATTGTAGTTCAACTGTGTACTCACAGTGGCAAATCAGAGGAAAACCATAAAAAAATGATGTGAAGTATTAGTAGAATATAGACTTTTATATAGAAAATAAGAATAGTGGAGCTAAGGCCTGTATGAAATGGTGAACAAGCAAAAAACTATTAAGAATGAATCCTTAAAAGTTTACCAGAAAGAAATCCTATCAGAGGAGTGGTGTTATCATTAGCTGATAGTGACAATTTTGAATTTTAATGACGAATATTGGTGCTGTTTATATAAACATTGGTATAAAGTGTTTTTGTCACATGAGTCTGATACATTAGGTAGTACTACATTCATAAGCCAGAAGGACACAATGTATTACTTGCAAAAAGAAGTTTCTAGGTTAGTGGGCTTGATCATATGTATGAATTCATAGAGAGCTGACAGAGAGTACTGAAGGAGTTTGGGAAACTGAAAGACATTCAGTGCTACCTCACTATTGGAAAAAATATAACTAGCAATATTTAAGGGCCTTGCAAATTTATCAAACAGAAGAAATTATATTTAGTTGTATCTATTTAGATGTAGACTCTTTTTGTAGGGAACCTGAATTTATATTCTAAACAAATCTGATGCAGTATTTGGTGAAACATCTTAATCAAAGTTCATGTTCATAGCATAAGGAATTGGCCAAGTGTTTGGTCCTTGCAGTACTTTGAAGAATGGCATATTTGTGGAAATATTTCTGTGGTTAAAATTTGGAGACAGCAGAGTCTGGCTGGCTGGCCTGCAGAATGGATGACCTGAATCCATCTGCATTCCAAGTCCAACTTATAATACAACCAATTCCAAATGAGATATGTAGCAAACAGAAATGTGGGACTGTGGTTTTTTTAAGGATTTCTTCTAAAAATGGTACAGTTGGTGTGGCAAGCACATAACTCAATGAGTTTCTGTTTTGGTTCTGTGCAAAAAAGTTAATCTAACTGTAGGGGGAATAAATAGAAGAGACTTGAGGACAACCAGGACCATGTCTCTAGAGGATAAGACAGAGATATTGCACGTGTAGCTTGTGTCCACTTTCTAAAAGGTATATTGAAAACTTAGATAGAGTGAGATAAAAAGCCACAAAACGTATTTGAGGCCTGAAGGAATTGTTTTACAGTGAAAGACTTACAGAGCTCCACCCATTTAGCTTATCAAAAAGAGAATTGAGAGGTGGTTTGATTACAGTGCATAAGTGCCTTCACAGGAAGAAAATACAAGGTAGTAAAGGCCTCTTTAATCTAATACAGAAAGAAATAACAAGAACCAATGGCTAAAAGCTGAAGTCAGACAAATTCCAATTGGAAAAAAGCCACAGTGAGAATGATTAACTGCTGGAACAAACTACCAAAGGAAATGGTGGATTATCCATCTCCTGATTGCTTCAAATCAAGGCTGGATGCTGTGATAGTTATAACCATACACAAGGTAGATTTTACTCTAAATCAAGTTACTGAGTGAAACAAAGTAGTTTCAGATATGCAAGAGGTGAAAACAGATGAATGAGTCTCTCATTCTCTGCTTAAAAAGTTCTTTTTAAAAAATTCATCTGTTCACTGGATTAAAAAAACCCAATATTTTCCAAAATGACTTTTCTGACCAAAACTCACCATGAAAATCCCTTTACCCCTGTGATCTTCCCCTCTTTATGCCTCAGTTTTGTAATTGCATAATGCTTAGGCACTTAGGTACTATGTACACACTTCAAATATCTTCAAGTTTCTGAAAAAGCTGGAGTTCCATGGAGAGACACAAGGCAAGATTTCAAAGGCAAAGCACAGTAAAGTAATAAAAATTATCAGTGGAGACAGGCTGGTGTCTGTAACTTGAAATATCCTTCAAAAGCTGAACTCAGATTTTTTAGAATGTGTTCTGGCACAGAGGATCAGCAGAATTTTCTAAAAATAAAGTTAGTCCTGGAACCTTCACTTCTTCCATGTTGTATAGGAACAACTTTTCTTTTTCTTTCACTTTGTACTTCTCTTACATACCACCCACATCTAGATTTGCTTATCAAATCTCCATGTCCATAGTATACAGCCCATTTTGACTCCACTGAACCCCTTCTGAGATAGGGGGAGGGAAAGAAGCAGCAAAGATCAATATTCCCTCCCCTTTTCTGTGTCCTTTTTTTCATGATGCAGAGTCATGAGTCCTTAAAAATCTGTACAGATGCTTCAGCTAATTTTCCACTACTTACCTGTTCTGAGTACATCTTTTATTTGAAAGCACACTAAATGTTCAAACCATGGAGTGGTCCATGAAAACCACATCTTCCTCTACATTCCTGTTGCTCAAGAGATCTGTATCAGCAGGAAATTATGAGTCCTCTAAACCCAGCCCAGTACTTAATTGCCAATGCATAGTAAGAAGTGTATTCTCTGTTTCCTCTTTGCACCTCTGTGTTCAGATGCTTTGAAATCGAGTTGAGGAAGAACCACACAGCACTCATTAACCCCAAGTGCACAAACACCATACTCTTCCAATCTTGCTTATACATATAATTTGAGTTACATCCTGTCTGTGTTAAGGCATTATAGTAAATATTCTAGTCCTCCAAGTACCCTTGTAGCATGTGCGGTTTTTTTTTTCATAGAATCTCCTAACCTTCCCTGGATTGGTGTAAGTTAAAACATTTTAAAATCTTTTCATATAAAATAAATTTATATAAACAGAACTTCTCCTCAGATGGAGAAAGATTTTAAAAAAATACTGTAGATGTGTTTACTCTCACAGTCTTGTACTGGTTAGAGTAAATGTTAAAGTCTGTAAACAATGTAAAGCAAAACAAAACAAAGACATGGCTCAGAAACAAAGTTTTAAGGTGGTTTTGTAGGAAAAATAAGGTCTTCCTCTACCTCTTCAAGCATACTATGTATATGGGGCAGAGTTTGGATATATCACCAGCAAAGAATCCATTAATTTGAAAGACAAATGCACCATTTGTACAGGGTGTGCACCTAGGTGGACCTAGGAAAGAGGAGTGAAGAGCAAGAAAAGAGAGCCAAAGTTAATTACTTGGATACTAACCCTTTTTTTCTAAAGCACAGTGAGAATTATAGTCCTTCAACTCCAAGCCTTGATATGTGGGCCAAAGCACTAATTCAGGAACTCTGGTCATTTGGAAGGCGTCTCTCTGATCCAACAGTGACTTCAGTGTGGAGCAAGACTGAACACAATAGGAACAACCTTGCTTGTTACAGTCAGGAGTGTAAGCATGATTCTTAGGTTAAGAACGATCCAGATTTTAAGGTTGTGCATTCACAAGGTTGAAGTTAAACGTTCAAAGGGCTCTATGTCCCATTTAACTACTACAAGCTCAGCAATCATGACAGAACATGGGTCCCTTTGGATGTTTAGCAGAACAGAGTTTGGGGACATCAGATAATTATAGGGTTTATTGTCCAGTACTGCTATAATGCCTATATGTACGAGAAGATTATTTTTTAAGTTTAGGTCTCATGTCTATTCATAAGAACCCTGGCAAAGGGATTAAAATTATTTTTTTCTTTTTTCTTTTTTAATAAAGAAAGGTGAACTTCTTTACATTTGCACTGGTTATGAAGTGGGCTTAGGGAAACTGAAGTAAACTCTTTGTCCTCCCTAAAGATGAAATGTTCCTTGAAGTACAGCTGCCAACACTTGCCCCCAGGTGCAATGATCTCCCTCTCTTTCTTCTCCTCATAGCAGTAGGAATTAATCATGGTTTTTTGCATAAGGCCAAGAAGAGGGGGAAGAGGGAAAGCCTGTCATATGTCATTAGAATTGTGATTGTACATGTCACCAATGACATAGGTGGTTTAATATGGAGTACATATGATTTTATGAGAAAATGAAGTAATCAGCTATAAACACATTTATACATAATCTTGCTTTGACATTTATTTTTAATGAACCAGGAAAGTCTACACTTTTCTTGAAGCCAACAAGAAAATAGTTCTCACTGGAAGAGAACATTTTTGTTATTACACTGAATGGAATGAGTTGTATATTAAACAATTTACAGTGGGACTGAATCCACCTCCTCCCAGAGCTGAAAATTTAGTAGGCTCTGCCTTCCTTTTTCCATTACAGTTATGCATCAAGTGCATTCAATAAAATGTCCTTCTCTTCGAAATACTGAATATACATAAAGGGAAAGTGTTGCTTATTACAAATAACTTTAACTGGTAATTCTTGTTGAGATGAAAGGTTTAATTTCTATGAGAGTTCTAGAACTCAGGTGAGACTGGCAGCAGGTAATCAATCACAATTACATTTAATCACAAAATTCAAAAGTCACAGCAGTTTAAAGTATGTTTAAGCATACACAAGTGGCATGCTGAAATGATTTCATTTTGCATAGTACAAATAGGAGGGGAAAGCAGGTTTATTTATTTTAAACAAGATTACTTATTATAGTGATGAAAATTATGAGTCTAGACAAACAAGGAATGCTGATTCTAGTAACAGATTTCCTGATAAATCTTCAGAGAAAGTAAGTGTTCTGAGAAACTCCCTGCAGTATCAGAAAAGATGCACCACTGCAAATTCTGACCCACTTAGGAGGAAGATCAGGTGATTAGCAGCTAATGAAAAGTCAAACCGCACAAAGTGCATTTTTACTTCATTTTTTTCTCTTCCCAAAAAGAATTTCACTGTGTTTTACCCCATATTCACCAGCATTGCAGGAAATCTGGCTTCAGCTTCCCTGCCTGAGGGACCTGGAAACCACATCCCCACTCCTGTCCAGGGACCATACTATCTGCTGGTGGGTTGGACATTCAGGGAGGGGAAGGCAGAGAAGAAGCCCTCAGTCTGTGTTTTGACATTATCTTATCTGTAGAAAGAAAGCAACCACTGGAAAAAGCCAGCTGAGTTACTTTTCAAAACACAGTATCCTGCTACCAGGCCCAGCACCCTCCTTTCTTTCATCTCCCTATCTTAAAGATAATGGAAGAATTGTGTATCCAATGTATGAATAACTTCTAGTGTAGTGGCTAGGCACAGAAGATGGATAACCATTTATTTCTGCTGCTAGGTTGATTCATAGAAGGATTTCAACAAAGGCCCACAACTTCTTGTGTGAGCTGGATTTAAACATTGCCCTGGGTTTGAGAGAAAAATCAATTCTGTTCTGAAAGTCACCTGGGAGGTGGAAGAGATGGGTAGCAATGAACTGAGAGGAATGCATCCTCATACCCTCAAGATTATGGCAATGTTCTGTAGGATCAGGCACTTTAAGCAAAGGTAGGTGCTAAACAAAGGTCTTCTATCTTCTCAATGGGCTTGCCAAGTAGTCAGCTGCTGGATCAAAGGAGTTTTTACTAACCCCTCCAGTAAGCAATACTGTGAACTAGCAGCCTAAAGCTGATTCCCAGCTGAAAGTATATAATCAATTCAGTTAGCTCCAAACTGAAGATCTGGACAACAAATTCTGCAACTTTCTGTGAATGCAATGCATGACATGAGACTCCCCTGAAATGTGGAAAAAGTAAAAAGAAATGCAAGAACAAAAATGTAAGGGTTTTTTTTTCCAGAGAATTCCTCTCTGACCTCTAAAACATAGAAAGAGTTACAATCCACCAAACATTCTGGATCTTAATTATTCTAAGGAAGAATTTTGATTGCAACTACTGATGTCTGTGCCTTTCAGGGAATTCTCAATACAAATGATTGTATAAGGAGTCACAAAAATTACTGGCAAACCACCCTTTTCTGTGTAGCCAGGATATAGGTAAAAAATCTAGTGCCTGAGACTTCTTGTTTCTGAGAGGAACCGATGTCTTTTGTTTGACTAGCTAATGCAGTTTGCAGTTATAAACATTTACAAGCCCTTTACCAGGCCTCGGGAATCAGATTCTGCACCTGGGACCTTCTTTCCAACTACATGTTTTAAGTAACAAAAGATGTTACTGCTCTGTGCATCTGTGCATCTTAGAGGCTTTTAGGGCTGTAAAGCCCACTACTTCTACATTCAGAAAAGATTGCATATTCTCAGAACTTTGAACTTATTTATGTTACAAAAAGGTGTAATGAAAAGCGCTTATCTGAGAAAATGTTCATTAATGTATATGTTGCAAAAAAATTCCTGGGATTTAGGTAGAGCTTTTGTGTAATTAAATTAATTAACATGACCATAAATTGCTATCATGTGAGCTCAATTTATCTGAAGTCTTCAAGTTAAGGAAGGTTGTTGAAGCAAGATTTCTAAAGTAGAGTTTCCAGAAACAGGTAAACTAGTACTGTAGAAGCTGTAAGAGTTTCTTTGTCACTCAAATTCTTAAAACCAAAGTTACTCTTGAGACTTGAACATGCTATCTTTAAAGGGAATGAGAGAATACTCATTGATTGTAACAAGGTAGAAGCTTTGATGCACAAGTTACTTAGTGAGATACTATGGGCTAATATTATACAGAAGGTCAGAAGAGATGATTACAATGACCTTTTTTGACCATAAAAATCTATGAAGAGTGATAAGCATTGACTTAATGCTGCTTTTCCTACTGTCAATAGTGCAGGAGTGAGGCCAAAGCGGAATGTGACTGACTTACAACTTTAGTAAAGTGTAATTGAAACAAAATTGAATTGAATCAAAAGTAATGTGTTAGGTAGAAAAGGTAAGACAAAAGAACCACAGTAATGAGGGGGAAGTGTCAGTTGTTTTGGCTCATGTGCCAGAAGCAAGATGATCAACTTTGAAAGTCTGTGTTCATAGATCAGGTAGAGATGCAACCAGATGTCTAGATAGCATAGAGATCATAAAAGAAGGAGAGATCTAGGTGCTGTGGCTTAGATGAACCCTATCTAAGCACTCAAATTAGGTGCCCAAAGTGAGAGTTCATTTACCACAGACTCCTGCAGTCAATGGAGAAAGAGCTGGAAATTTCCTATAGGCAGCTCAGATTCCTCTTTTGGCTGAATAATTGTTTTGCTACATGAATATCTCTCCATAGTCATAGATTAGGGAAACTATCCTCTTTTCTCTGATGCCTCAGTTAAATGTATACTTTCACTTAGGATTAATCCAGAGTTATTTGTCAAGGCATAATATGCAACACCCATGAGAAAAGTAAAACATATCACTGCCCCTGTGGTTATTAGACACTAATCTCAAAAAGAGGAAAGTCTGTTTTTAGGAATACCAACATGTTTTCTGCTAATCAATGGTAGCAGCTGAACTGACACCTACTAGATCACTGATAAAGTAGACAATACCTACATCTTAAACTCCTAAAAATACTCTGAAGTAACATGAATATAAAGTAATACTGGATGAAACTATTCTCATGAGGGTTTGGACACTGACTCCATTAAGTTGCCTTGAAAATCCTCCCTAACATTTGCACAAGAAAGTTAAATTTTTTTGTACAGCTTTTAAAAATTTATAGAGGGGAGGTGTTGGCATACAGTGAGTTTATGAAGGCTATAACATGTAAGAGAGACAAAAGGTACAAGAACACAAAGAGTTACTATTTGTATTCTCATTATTCTCATTCTGCAGACAGATCTGCAGAGCATAAGACTGGTAAAGGCAATATGCCTCACTATTCCTTAGTTTGAGTTATCCTTGTTCTCTGCTATTTTTTGTTATGGTCTTTCACTCTTTAGGAATATGCATAGGTTTCATTAAGTTTATAAGTCAAGTACACATAGTGGATAAAGACTGAGCACACTACTTCATTTTTCACCTTTCTACATTCTTTCCACAGTATAGCACTAACTGCCAGCAGAGCTCGTAACACTTCTTTTGAACCTTTCAACTTACATACATCCCTCAGCACCAGATTTTGTATGCCATATCTAGCCAACTCAGCGCATCTGAATCCAAGTCTTTCAAAGCCACATTGAAAGAAACCCTAATTCCTTAAAATTGAGCTACTTTTACACATTAAAATTGCTAAAGAAAAAAAAATCTTAATTTACAGCCTTACTGAGGTGGATGCTCCTCATGTTTAGCATTGTGTGCACACAAAGTAAAAGGGCACCCAAAGAGCTTATAAAGATACACCCAAGTCAGACAAAGGAAGAACTGTTACCACTGATGACATACAAGTCCATGGGCTGACATCAGCACTTGTTTCTCAAATATAGTCTCTAAGGAAGTCAGAAGGTAAACTGAAGAATGCATCTTATTCTGGAGTTCATAATGAGGGCCAAATCATTGACTGTTAGGCAAATACTCCATGAAAAGTTGTAAAACTGAACTTTGATAGATGTGTAGTATTTCTGTACTTCAGTATGGCTAAATATACTGTTGAAACAGCTTTAATTCAGACAACAATTTAATGTTGCAGTGCAAACAAGGAGTTGAAGGTATGTATATTTGGAAAGCAACATACAGATTTTTTAGCTTAGTAACTCCAGCTTTAAGCTGAGTTTGAAACCATTCTATTCTCATTTTATCAGAACTAGTGATACTATTTCTAGGTTAAAGTGGAGGGTGATAATGTGACGGGATTCTCATGTCAAATCCACAACTGTGGTACTCAGAAAGCAGACAAACAGACAGCTAATGAAACTAGTGTTTGGATGGACTCCTAGACCGTTCCTTGAGAAGCTGTACAGATTGCCTTATCAAGACAATACTGTAAAAGAGCAATTATTTTTCTGAGTGGATGGGGTTGGATGGAAATGAGCTGAATATATATATTTATACATTGTTCTCTGATTTAGTGCAGATGATTTATGTTCCTCAGTGTTACATGGAGGGTCAAGTTTGAGCAGGCAACAGAATTTCATAGAAGCATTGCATTTCACTATGTCCTATATCAAAGGCATGCATATGTTGCAGTTTTGTGTGGATGGGTTCTGGAGGAGGGGTGTGGGGTGCAGAGATGGCTTCTGCAAGGAGAAGTTAGAAGCTTTCTGTAGGATCAACCAGCTGTCTCAAGGCCAGAGATGTTGTTGACCAAGGTCGTGCCGATCAGCGACAGTCACAGGGCCTCTGGGAATCACATTTAAGAGAAAAAAAATCCACAAGCAGCCAGAGAAAAGAGTGAGAAGATGTAAAGAACTGTGCAGGCACCAATGCCAGTAAAGAGAGGGAGAGAGGAGGCACCCCTGGTGCTGGAGAGAAAGATGACCCTGCAGCCCGTGGAGAAACCCATGGTGGAGCGGGTGTCCCCCTGCAGCCCATGGAAAAGGCCAAGACCCCACCTGCAGCCTGTGGAGAGGCCCCCACACTGGAGCAGGTGGAGACATACAGGAGATGCTGTGACCCACGTTGGAGCAAGCCTCTGCCAGCACTTGCAGCCTGGGGAGAGAGACAGAGACACAGAGATGAGTGAGGAACAGAGAGATTCACACCAAAGCAGGTTTGCTGGGGAGGGAAGTTGTGACTCTGTGGAGGACCAGGCTGGAGCAGTCTGGGCCTGAGAGACTGAGAGACATTCTGTGATTTATGACTGCACCCCATAGCAGTGAACCACGCTGGGGCAGCTGGTGAAGGGCTGAAGCCCCTCGGAAAAGACTCACATTGGAGAAGTTAGTGGAGGACTGTCTCCTGTGGGTGGGACCCCACGTGGGAGCAAGGGAAGGGTGTGAGTAATTCCCCTTCTGCCCCCCTTCCACCAGCTAAGGAAAACAACTCATGAGGAACTGACCGAAACCCCTATTCCCCCATTCCCTGCCCCTCCCTGTGCCACAATGCGGGGGGAGGGGGAGAAGAAGGGAGCGAAATCATGACTAAAGTGAAGTCTGCTAAGAAGGGGAGGATGCTTTAAGATTTGGTTGCTCTTCTCATTACCTGACTCTGGTTTCACTGTGTGTGTAGTGTAGTGTAATGAATTGGATGGCTTTATTTTTTTAATTCCCCATTGAGATTGTTTTGCCTGTGACACTAATTGTGGAATGATCTCTCCCTGTCCTTATGTCAAGTCCAAAACTTCTCAGTAGCTATTTTCTCCCCTGTCCAGCTGAAAAGGGAAGTGATAGAGCAGCTTTGGTGGGCATACAGCCTCCAGACAAGGTCAAAACACCACAATAAATCATCTCATGATTTTTATGTTGAAGCATGAATCAACTATGTTCACTCATAACCACACTGAATATGATACAATATTTGTACGGTTCAGGGATCTTCTATTTGTATATTACTTAAACACTTCATAAAATTACTCTGGTACTGTGTCACTCTGTATATTTTCTGAATTCCTTATTGGAAGATATGGGGTTTCTTTTTTTCTTCTGTTTCTGGTATTTAAGCTAACTTGGGGTATTTAAAGAATTCACATCAAATACTTTCTTATACCACCTATTTTTATTAGATCCTGATCTACATTAATCATTCTATATTGAAACCAACTTATTAACATGTTGTCTTTTTTCCTTTGACTAGCAATTCTTGGATTGAAAGGATGTAAAAACTTGATCTAAGTTCAGAATAAGATTTTCTGTAGATTTCTCATGAGACAAATTTCTCTGTATGAGCTGAGAGGACTGCGTTGGACATGATATACATATACAGATAGAAATGGTTATGATATGGAAATATTAAAAATTAATTTCAAAGTAATGCTATAATGTTTCAATCAAAGACTTCAAAACTAATACAGTCTAACTTTCATTGCTAGGTAAATATATTTCAGAACACTGATAATCTTTTAGTGAAAATATGCACTTCTGGTAAACATTTCCATGACCATAAATTGTTCATCAAGTGTCAAAACCTTGTGAAGATAGATGTATTATTATTATTAGTCACTTCCTAACCAGGTGAAAACTGCAAATTAGGATCAAACTGCAGACTTGTGCAAAAAGCTGAAATAAAAGGACAGTGTCCTGAGAAGGCCTAAATAACAAGCTTAATCCTAATGTAGAGGTGAACTAAAACGTGGAGGGCTGGACAATCCCACTGAGTAGATTTCTACATACTGGTATTCTTGTACCAGACATTATAAGGGGTAGAAATGGGAAGATCCAGATGTTTTCTGAAATAATAAAAATATTAGTAAAATGAAGTGGGTTTTTTTCTTATGACTGGTCTATAAATATAGAAGACTATAATTTAGCCAGGAAGGATAAGGTAAGAAAAGACTATCTGTAATGTGGACAGAAAGAGTTTCTGAAAGTCTGCTGGCTGAAGAGCAGTGTGCCTCAGGGACAAGGGATACAGCACAGATGACTTGGACAAAGCTTTTTGAGAATATCAGCCAGATCAATCCAAGATACTGGCCTCAGTGTAAAGGGCGTGTTTCAATCATGCATATCTCTGTCATGAAAAGCAGTAACGAGTAAGACAATTTTTTTCCATCAGTGATAGTTTTTTTGATTCTTAAGGAGAAAACATTTGGAGGGGAAGAACTTTTAATGATGATTTTAAATGATGTGAAAGAAATTGTCAATAATATGAAGAAGAAAGGTGAAAGAAGTAGGAGAGGCCATGAAATGGTCTCTGTGATTGTTAAAAATTGAAGAACAGATATAAGTAAAATAAAAATTATGATTTTCAAAAATATAAATTTAAAAACTTGGGTAACTGATGATGGGAGTTTAAGATAGCAAAGTTTAAAAAATGAACACAGTGCCAAGTATATGAGAAGAAAGGAATGACTGAAAAAGCCAAAACCCACTATCTTAGCTAAAACTTTGTTGACCTGAAATACAGGAAGGAAGCAAACTCCAAGGACAGATTGCTAGAGTTGAATAGCATCAGCAAAAGGGTCTTCAGACCAAACTAGAGAAGGCACAAACTAATGAGAATTTAGGGTACTGTGTAACATTGCTCAACCCAATGAAAAGGCAGGCTGCTGGGGACAAGTGTGGCCCCTCTCTTCCTCAGTCCTGATTAGATTCTTCTGCCACTTCTCTTGTGTTATGTCTGGCATTGTTGACACTACAAATGAGTCAGGTCAGCTTGCAACCAGAGGAAAGAATCCAAACATGCCAGAACTAAAGTTCTGTCAGATCAATGCGCAGATCTGTACTAAATTAACATAAAATGAAACTTTTATTTAAGTTTGACTTTTCAACCAACTAGGTTTTAAAAAGTCATCCTTGGGTACCTCACAAAGAAGTGGAAGTCCTCTCTGTGCAGACAGGGGTGTACCCTGAGCACTTACTGATGAGGGATAGGGTTCCAACCTGGAACAGAGCTACTGGGGTGCAGGGGAAGGAGATGACAGAAGGAAGGAAAGGGTAGACACAAAATTACAGAGTATTGGAGCAAGGAATCAAGCAGTGTTTAAAAAGAAAAAAGGGGAAAGGAAAAAGTTACACTTCCATTCAGATATGGTAGTATCAACATCGTATGTCTGGACTTCAACAAAGCTTTGGACACCAACTCAAGCAATAATTTTATTACAAAACTAGGAGATGATTGCAAAGTTAATTTTCCATTATTAGGAAATCTCTGTGAAAACCATGATGTTTTCAAATATAAATATGATCTATTGTTATTTAAGGCTTTGTAAACGTCTGAGTCACATAATAAGGAACGTCAAACTGTTAACCTAGGAGCAAAGGTAAAAAATGTGACAAGCTAATTTAGACCTTCTTTATCCAAGTAAGATCTCTTTGTGAAATGAACAGCAATACAGCTAATGTTTGAAAATGGAAGGATTAATCCATAAAATAATACCCCTTTTTTATGGATTTACTACCCTTCTGTTAAAGCAGGCGAAACAAGCCAAGTCTGAACAGCATTTCTAAAACAAAGTAATCATTTTAGTTCCTGGATATATTTATTAACTAAAAGTATAAATTAGAAAACAACCAAAGGTTAAACCCAAAGCTGCAGCCAAACCCAAGGTATTCCAAATGTGCCTGTTTAATATGCACTGCAGATTAACGGGTATTACACATTGATTCTAGCTGTACTTTTCAGAGGAGGTGGAGGAGGAGGCAAGACACTGTGATAAAAAATGCAGTCTTTGTTTCAAAAACAAAAATGAGATTGTAAAATTGAAAACATGAAAGTGGAAGAGAATCACTAATAAGTATATTCTTTATCTTCAAAAAAAATCAACAAAACCTTGCTTCGCTGTATGTTCCTGTGTACTACAGGCAGGCATTATCCAGCCCCTTTCTGAATGTTGGCAGGAGAGTTTGCTTTCCCAACTCTGTGAAATTCTAAAATATAATGAAAATGCAGCTACCGTACTTTCTAAGCTCTTGGTAGATATTTTCACTTACTTTGTCATTTTCAGGGGGGAAACAATGGTGGCATCTGTGCCCTGGTGCTAAGTGCTCATTTGCATGCAGAGGCAGAGAGATATCCGTTTATTATCAATTTTATGCATTACTTCATTTCATGGTGTTAAAACAATTACATTCAAAGGGTTCAGCAGTCCACAGCCAAGCTATTCAGGGCTCCAGCAGCATCATATAATAACGTTATTCAGGGAGAGACACATACATCATAGTTTACTGACTTAGAAGTAAAAAACAGAGGGAGAGGGAGAGAGAAAGAAGCAACTCCTATAGAGCTGGATACAGAATTTGTAAAACATCAGAGATGTTACAATAAGCAGACAAACTCAGGGCAGATTGACATGAAAGTTATGAACTTCTGAATTACTTTCTAAGAAAGTTGAGCAAATTTTTTTACACAAGACATTTTTACCAAACTCTGCTACACATATTCTCAACATCTTTTATACAACGCTCTTGGTCACTCATGCTGCAAAGCTCTACTTGAGCAAAAAAGCAGGGACTGTGCACCTCCCCTCAAAGATCTCAGAGCACATACCTTGCAACAGCAAACAAACAGTTTGGTCTGAAGAGACTCTTGTGCTGGGAGTGCTCTCTACATGCAGTGGATTTCCAATCTGATTATCAGGTTACTCCAGTCAAGGCTCTGCCAAGCCTCCCACGAGGAATTTACATTTGTCTATCAATTTATATTAGCTAAAACAGCTGTCCATGCAAAGGATTTCAGGGTTTCAAAATGAGAACCTAACCTCTAACACCAGTCAACTCCAAAAGCCAACAACAACTGTGGCTCAGTAGTGAACAAGTTAAAAAAGCACGTCCACCTTCAGAGTTCCCCTTACTGAGTTTTGGTGAGAAGTTTGTTTCAGCAGAAAGCTAACTACTGAACTAAACATTTCCTGAAATTTTCAAAAGTGCAAGAAAAAATAAAATCAAACAACTTTTAATAATACTTCACTGTCAAAGGAAAATAAAATCAGTGTAGTCCCTATGGAATAAAAAAAGCAGTTACTTACTTTTTGATTATTACTTCTATAGTCATCTACCTTCAAGAAATTAACTTGAGTGAAGAACAAGAGAAAGAAAGCTTTTTTTAAGCATTTCAATGTAGAGGACTCATGAAATAAGAACATGGAAAAGGAATTCTATTACCTGAGTTATCACAGACAACTGTTTGCTCAAGTGCTTAGAAACTTCTCGTCAGTTCTAGCTAGTTGATACATAGTGCAGTGATAAGGCATGGGTTTGCTCAAGCCATGAGGAAGTGCAAGTTCTGAAGTAACTACCTTGGCAATTTGGAAAAACAGCTGCTTCCTGTAAGGACTTCAGAGGAAAATAGAATCTGTAGCAGTTCTAAACTTAATGGGCCACTCTTGAAAGGATGGGGGAAAATATATTCTGGGCTGTTGCATGGACAGAGTGCTGACAGAAGCAAAGGACAGTATGTGATTGAAGTGGAGATAGGTCTAGTGGATGGAGTGGCACTGAGGAGACCATCACCACTGGAGCTGCAGAGACAGACCACTGCCTTTTGTCCTTTCTTCATGGAGAGCATCCCATTTAGTGATCAATGACCCAGAGGGAGCAGATTCCTCAGTGGCTCCTGCAGATTTGCAGGCTTGGTTTCAGCTTTCTTCTTATATCTGACTACAGAATATTTTTAAAGCTTTATTTTATCATTACTATTAACATCGTATCTTTTTTTAAAAAAGCAAATCCCCATGTACTGTTAGAGGTCAGCATTCTTAGAGTTCAGTGTTGTCTTTCCTTCTGAACACAAAAGATGTAGAAATTAATCAGTTTGCATTTGTTAATATCAATAAAATATTGTATTTTTCTTTAAGAGGTTCATAGAATAAAGAAACCCCACATGAAGAATACATCTTGAAATTATTACATTTCATCAGTTTTCAAGAGAAATATCTTGGTTTTATCATACTAAATAGCTGCATTTGGATGTATTTAGTCCATCATAAGAATTCAAGGACCATACAAAGACACTAACTATCATGTCTCCACTGGTTATCAATGATGGATGCTCAGGAAGAAGTCCAAGGAGTAGGGTGTGCACAAACTATCCACTAAGTCTTATGCTACTGCATTCAGTAGACACTGACATAAGCTTTGGGCATCTAAAAACAGTAGCAAATTTTACTTCAATGTAACTAGAATCTTTAACTGTCCACAATGTGCTAGAGAGATCTGTGAAAAAATAGCCAAGCATTTTGTATCATCATCTTGATGGAGAAAGACCTGTAATAACCTGTGAGAACTCTCTCTTGCTGATAGCTCTGGAATGAGTGCTGTAATTTTAAACTGGAATCAGGTGAAAAGTTCAAATGCAATATACCGTCACTGTGCTTTTAGTACCTCCAGATCTCTTTTCCTCTAGTCCTTAAACAAGGATAATACTTTGGTAAAATACAACATTTTATTACTACACAATACTTAGTGTCTCTACCTTAATCACACAGAATCACAGAATGAATCACATAAGGAATCACAGAATCGTTTGGGATGGAAGGGACTTTTTGATGATCATCTAGTCCAGCCCTAATGCCATGGGAAGGGACATCTTTCCTTAGATCAAGTTGATCAAAGCCCTGTCCAACCTGGCCTTAAACACTTCCAGGGATGGGGTATCCAACTGTACCAGTTCTCACCACCCTTCTCCATCTTTCTTGTAGGCCTCCTTTAGGTACTTCCTCAGGTTGAACAACCCCAACTCTTTCCATGAAGATAAGAGATGTGCTCCACTCCCTCTGATCATCTCTGTGGCCCTCCTCTGGACTTTGTCCAACAGGTTCATGTCCTTCTGACATGGGGGCCTCAGAGTTGAATGCAACACTCCAGTAGAGGTCTCACTTTCAGGTCTTGAACCTGATCTTCTACAATGAGCAGTTCTTAATCTTCCCAGTCCCTGCCTTTACCTTCTGCAACTTGGACAATTTTGCTTGACCACTTGGTGATGAAGACAGAAGCAAAATAATCATTGAGTACCTCAACCTTCTCCATATCCTGGGTACCTGTTTCCTTCTGGAGATGGCCCACGTTTTCCCTTGTTTTCCTTTTTTTCACTGACTTACCTATAGAAAAGTTTCTGGTTGCCCTTGACAACCACATTTATTTCTATCAGAGTTTTAGCTTTCTTAACTGGATCCCTGACTGCTTGGACACTTCCTCCGTATTCCTCGCAGGCTACCTGACCTTGCTTCCACCTTCTATAGGCTTCCTTCTCACATTTGAATTTGCCCAAGAGGTCCTTGTTCATCCATGCAGGCCTCCTGGTGTTATTTCCTGCCTCTGTTGGGATGCACCTCTCCTGAGCTTGGAGGAGATGACCCTTGAATATCAACCAGCTGCCTTGTGCCCCTCTTCCCTCTGGGACTTTGTTCCACGGTACTCTACCAAGCAGATCCCTGAAGAGGTAAAAGCCTAATCTCTTGAAGTCCAGGATAGTGAATTTGCTGTGTGCCTTCCTCACTACCCTAAGGATCATGAACTACACCATTTCATGGTCACTGCAACCAAGGCTGCCCTTGAGCTTCCTGTTCCCCACCAGTCCCTCCTTGTTGTCTCCTCTATCACTTGGAGGAGGAAGTTGTCATCAACACATTCCAGGAACCTCCTGGATTGCTTATGCCCTGCTGTGTTGTCCCTCCAACAGATATCAAGGTGACTGAAGTCCCACATGACCAGGGATTGTGAAGGTGAGACTGCTATCTGTCTATAGAGGGCCTCATCTGCTCAGTCTTTAATCCTAACCCATAAACCCTTGGTCAGCTCTTCATCCATCCCCAGGTGGACCTCCATTCACTCCAGCTGGTCATTGACATAGAGGGTGACACCCTCTTTTCATCTTCCCTAGCTGTCCTTCCTAAAAAGCCTGTTAGCATCCATTCTAGCACTCTGGTTGTAGGAACCATTCCATCAAATCTCTATGATTCCAATAAGATGACAACCCTGCCAGTGTGCACATGTATCCATCTCGTTTATTCCCCATGCTATATGTGTTTGCATAGAAGCACCTATGTTGTGCCTAAATGCTGCGATTCTTTTGTGTTTCACTTTAGGTGCTCTACTGCTGACCTGCAATCCTTTTCCAGGCTTCTATTGCTGACACTGGCATCAAACTGGTAGGAGTGGGATGGATTGAGTCTCCTCTGTCCTGGTAACAACAATATTCCTAAAGCCACAGCACATACCATTCAGGGGCTGTAACAGGAAATCAGTCTGTTAACAGGAAATCAATTTTCAGACCGTCTGACACTGGAACACCTCAGTGCATAAAGGTACTCAGGGTAGGCAGGTGGCAGGTTGTTAATTCACCCCCTGCTCGTTCCTAGAGGTGTTGTGATAAAATGAGCCACATGGTTATGCCTTTATGTGCTTGGTGCTCAAAAGCAAGACAATTTTAGGACAAAACAGCATCCTTGCTAGCAGTTGGCTGAGACATCAAGAACAAGAAGAAGAATTTCTAAGACCTTATTGGTGAACATATGGCAGACTCTGATTTCCTTACTAAATCAGATGATATTACTAGAACTGGGTCATTATGCACACATTGTAATCTATCGTTAAGCCCAACAAAGTAATATTTAGCTAGTGTTTTAATTGTACTACTGGGATTTATCTCTGCTTTTTGAAGAAAAAAAAGTCCAGGAAGTAAGAAAGAGTGGTGAGATTTCAATTTTAATAACAGGAGATTGCCAGTTTTGACAAATGTCACTAACAGCTTATTCAGATAATGTTTGCATATATACACATTTGCACATATTTTTGGTGTTATTTAGGAGATAGAAAATGTTTAAATTATTCATTCTCTTTCATCTCTTCCCTGAAAAGTACATTTCTCCTCCCCATATATGCTTTCAAAATGCAAGTTGGCATCATACGTTTCAAATAATCTTCCAGTTTGTTCTACAAAGCCTAGAGCCAGGCCATCATTACCTGCATTTCCGAACAACCATGAGGACAGTGTAATGCACGTGCATGTGTTATAGAACTGATGACACACAGGAAGGAAATTAACCTCTTGGCCTGGAAATCAAGCAGTCCCTCACAATGCCAATCCATATGGCTACAATCAATTGAAAAAAAGATGCATCCTTCTCATCTTGGCTGCTGAGCGATCATACGGTAAGAGTTACGAGGTGGTAGAACCCAGGGCTTCTAGGGTTTTTTGTTATGGCTGTTTCTCGGTGTGGAGTGGTTTTTTTTTTCCTTACCAATCCTTCCTGCATGGTTTCTGAGGCACATGAAGGTTGCTGACATGGGTACTGTTTGTGAAGAGTATGGGACAGAAGGGAAAGGTGCGCGATTCAGCTGTAGGCCAGTCACCCCAAACCTGTTAAACACATCCATTTTGCAATGTGTTATGCGAAACCGCTCAGACAAATCCCGTATCTGTCTCCAACAGCTGGAGATAAAGAACCCTGTTTTCTTTTCTGTCAGGGTTAATAAAACAAGCAACTTATTAAATAGCATTTTGGCAAACACAATGGATAATGAATCCTATTCTATAGTTAAAGACTTTTAACAATTAAAAAGATTTATGAGCTGAACGCCACAACGCATGAGTGCTGCAGGAGTGAACCCGTTCCTGCGCAGCCACATGCGGATTGGGCAAGGACCACATCCAGTCTGTGCTTGCCGAGGATGGGCGCCTTGAGAGGAGCCAGGAGAATCTGGCAGGTAAATGTATGGCTCAGGCCCACGAGGGCAGCAAGACGGACACCCCAGGAGCCCAGCCCTTTGATGGGGCTGAAACAGCCCGGTACGTCAGATACCATGGCCCCCCAGCCCATTGTTTCCCATCAGCTACAGTACATGTCCAGCGTCTGGTTTGTCAATCATCGGCTTCAATGGCTGTTTGCCTGGGAAGCTGCTGACAAGGGGCTAGGGGGCTTGCCAGGGCTTAATTACCGTACCTCATTAAAGGGCTTCTCATTCATATTCAGTAAGGAATCATTCGAGCAGACAGATATGTCTTTGTTAGATGAACTGAAAAACATACTTTTAAAAAAAATCCCTACCACTTACGTATTTACATTTGTTTGGTTAAAGAACTCTTTTCATCCTGACTAAGAGAAAGAAAAAAAAAGGGGGAAAGGGAAAAAGAACAGGAAAGAAAGAAAATGAAAAGAAAATTAACTAGAAGGAGTTTGCATTTGTAACCTGATGGGCTTTTTTGAGGAAAAAATAGATTTCATTACATAGAATCAAATTCTGCTTTCTTTCCACTCAGTTCACAAAAATACACAGATATGTGTGTGGGGAGCAAATCTACTTCTATGAATGAGCAAAGTTAAAACTGACTACTTCCTCCTGGCAAAGTCTTGGTTAAAAATGTCACTACTGGTTTTCCCTAAAGGAAAAGGTTAGGAAAATTTTTCACTTAAATTTTTTGTGCATATTTTCTGTTGTTTTTAATTAGAAATCCCACAAAGCCTTAACCAGAGCAGATTAGCCCAGACTCCCCGGCACTGTGTTGGCCCTGGCAAGGGTATGGATTGCAGTCTTGTTCTTGCTGGTGATGTTCCTCCACCAAAAATAGCATTGGTTTGTTTTGACTGGCAAGCCTAACAACAACCCCATCTTTTGATGGACCAATAGCCTAAACAGGAAGGAAATAACTTTGTAAACTGCAGTAAAGATTCCACCTTGCAGATCCCAGCAATATTATTATATTTTTGTTAAAATAGAGGTGCAAATTAGGATGGACCAAACGAGTGGTCCAAACATCAGCTATTGAGCATGAAGACATTTTTGGCTCCTAAAATAACATGTTGGTGTTTTTCTGATTTCTGATTACTAATGATGTTGAGCTGTTGCATCTGAGAGGGCACAGTAAACTGAGACATTTTGGTGCTAAGAGTATTGCTCTTACAGTATTTGTTTTTAAAAACCCACAAACCTAGATGTCTAGTCATCCATCAAGAAGGATGACAATGTGAAGAGCCACTTGATCTGGTGTAGGAGTCCTTAGTCCTGTTTACATGTGGCTGATCTGGGGTTAGAAGAATAAAAATGCCAAAGTAAAGAAGAGAGATGATATACTCTCTCTTGTCCCAGGCTGCTGAACTGCACAAGGACGAGGTTTTCAGTGCCCAGCAGTTTAGGCTGACTTTTTTTTTGTCTTTGAGTCTGTACTTTTGGAAATGCAGCAAGACACGAAGAGAGAACTGTGAAGAGACCTTGTACAGTTAATGTAGTTTTCCCTTATTTTGTTCTCAGAAATGGTTTTAGAAGAAATTAAAAAGGACATTTGCCTAAAGGCAGACACAAGGCACAGGAAATTTAATCCTGCATGGCTAAAGTTTGGCCAAATTATAAGCATCTGATAATAGGGTCTTTTATATATAATGCAAAGGATTTGGCAACTTCAGCTATCAGCAGAGGAATACAGAAGTTGGGGACATCATATTTATTGCTGGTTTATGACAGGGAGCAGCCAATCAAACCACAGGATTTTCACAATGTATATTGACAGCTAACAACAGCCCAGCTCGTTAGAGCCCCTCTGCCAGAAGAGTGCATCAGTCCCATAATTGAGAAATAAGTGCATCACTCCAAGTCACTAGTCCCTACACTCTGTTGAGCTGAAGCAATTTCATCTCACTATAATAAGGCATGAAGCCTAACATCATGTACACTAATAAAAAAACCTATCTTTTTATAATGTGATCAAATTCGAGTTCCTGTTGGGGCAATAACCTGGAGTTTCCTGATATCTCTGCATTTAAAACCTCAATTATAGCTCTATATTCTGCACAGTTTTGCCTTGAATACATAACAGATGTTTATATTGAGATGAATGCTTTGTGGACCCAGAACTGTCATCAGACCTCTCATAATCACATTTTCACCTATGCATATGGTGTACACCTGTGGCTTGTTGGAATCGTACTCAACTGCAGTGTGGGAGGTTTAAAGACAACTGGTTTTTTATTCCTTTGCAATATTTTACATTCAATTTGTTATACGCTTTAATGTTTTTGATGTTCAGCGTGTGAAGCAAATGCAGAAATATAAGAAAAAGCAAGGTTCTTAAAAAGCTGCACATGCCTCAGTGTTTTGCAAAGAAAAATACACATTTAGGTTTGTAACATAATATTTAATAAAATATAATTTCAGTATAGGCAAGATTAGAATGTTCTGAGGAAAAGTCAGAGGACAGTAGTAGATTTCTCTGCTAAAGATATAGGGAATCACAGAATGCTTTGGGTTGGAAGGGACTTCAAAGATCATCTAGTTCCAAACCCACTGCCATGGGCAGGGATACCCTCCACTAGACCACATTGCTCGAAACCCCATCCAACATGGCCTTGACCCCTTCCAGGGAGGCAGCTTGTTCCAGTGACTCACCACCCTCACAGTTTCTTCCTAAAACCTTGTCTAAATCTATCTTCTTTTAGTTTAAAGCCATTACCCCTTGTCCTGTCACTACACTCCCTCTTCAACTTTCCTGGAAGCTCCCTTTAGGTACTGGAAGATGCAGTAAGTTCTCCCCAGAGTTGCGTACCTAGAGCTGGATGCAGTACTCCAGGTGGGGTTTCACCACACCAGAGTAGAAGGGCAAAATCACCTCTCATACAGTTCTTGATGCAGCCCAGGACACAGTTGGCCTTCTGAGCTGCTAGTGCACACTGCTGGATCATGTTGAACTTATTGATCAGCACCCCCAAGTCCTTCTCAGGGCTGCTCTCAGTCCATTCTCCACCCAGCCTGTAGCTGTGCTTGGGATTGTGCTGACCCACATGCAGGACCTTGCACCTGGCCTTGCTGAACTTCATGCAGTTCACATGGGCCCATCTCTCCAGCCTGTCAAGATCCCTCTGGATGGCATCCCTTCCCTCCAGCATGTTGACCACACCACACAGCTTGGTGTTGTCAGCAAACTTGTACTTGATCCAACTGTCCATGTCTTCAACAAAGATGTTAAACAACGCCAGTACCAGCCTCCGAGGAACACGACTTGTCACTGGTCTTGATTTGGACATAGAGCTGTTGACCATAACATTTTGAGGAGTGTGACCACCATCTAGCCAATTCCTTATCCATCAAGTGGTTCATTGGTCAAATCCATGTTTCTCAAATTTTGAGATGAGCATATCATGCAGGACAGTGCCAAATACTTAGCACAAGTCTAGGTAGATCATGCCTGTTACTCCTTCTGTGCTGTAACCCCTTTGTAGAATGCCACCAAATATAGGCATGATTTGGCCTTAGTGAAGCCATGTTGGTTGTCACCACTCACTTCCTTACTCTCTATGCTCCTGGGCATACTTTACAGGAGGATCTGCCACATGGTGCAAAGAAAACTGCCCTAGAATACAAAGTAGACATGTATCATCTACATGTGGATTTTCTTGTTTCTTTATGTTTGAAAAGCAAATGCACCTTGAAATGTACTGTCAGGAAACCATCAGGATTTAATTTTCATTTGTCATTTACAGATACATCTACTTTCACAGAATCACAGAATCACAGAATTGGAGGGGTTGGAAGGGACCTGGAGAGATCACCGGGTCCTGCTTTGGCAGGATCCCCCTGCCAAAGCAGCTCCCTAGCTCATATTGCACAGAAAAGAACTTTCCTGTGAAAGTTCTGTGGTGATGTATTTAGATAGAGAGTTCCACACACCAAACCCACCTAACAGTAGAACACAAAGGGATAGGATTTAGACTGCTGTAGCCCACCACCTCTGTCCTCACAAGTATGAAAGATGAGACTTTATGGGAACTGTATCTGTATCTTTGCAGAAGTTAGTATGAAACATAGGACAACTGCTGAGATGTGTGTGTTTGCCTGTGAGGACCACCTCACACAGAGAAATCTTGATGCCAAATGAAACCATATAGCACTAATAGGGCAAAAGGACAATCACAGACCTAAACAAAAAGATGGCTTCTCTTGTTGCAGGCTTTCATTATCAAGTACCTGTTTTATTGTGCATCAGCTGTATGCACAGTATAGTCAACTGAACAAAGAGTCATCAATATGAAAAGTTGAGTAAGAGTAGGAAAATACAAAAAGAGCATGTAAAAATCTCCTATTCCTAGTAGGCAGCTTCACTAAGGTATTCACATGACAAGAACATGGACAACAGACTGTTAATGAAAAAAGTGAAATTCCAATGGATTCTTGCTATGAAACTTGCATTTATAGCCTTACCATTGGCTCAGCCCTTAATGAAGCTGATGGGAATCCTTCCTCCAAAGTTAATGGGTCAGCAACTAGTGCACAAACCCAGAATTTTTCAATCTATGTGCAGTTGAAGATAAGAACAATTAGAGTAATTTCCTTTTGTTCACAATCCCAATAGATAAATCATTCAAATTTATTTAATTTAATCTGATTTAATTCTAATTCCAGTAAGGAATCAAAGTTAGCACATCTTTTCCAGCCTTTTTGCACAAATGGAATGTTAAACTATTTGCATGCCAAAATGTGTGACAGGTTCTTTAAAATACTCTATATTTTCGGGTTGCAATATAAACATTTGCAATCCATACAATGAAGAAGTAATTGTGAAATCTGAATAATAAGGATTACTCTTTTTCTTTATCATATGCTTAATTGTATCTTCTTACAGCACAATTATACACGGAATAAAGTCAAGAGTGAAATCATGGATGAGAGACATATGCTATAAATCCAGTATTAGCCTTAGTAGGCCCACATACATTTTCTGCAATAGGATTTTCAGGAATGTATGGGCAAGATGTGGGTTTCTCTGAAAAGGTAAGAAATATTTCTCTGTAAGTCAAATGGGTTCAGGAGTACTCCAAAAGTTTTGCATGATTGTGCTGTGTAGCTTGTTTGTCAAGATCAAAATTGCTTTCGGCGCTCCTAGGCTTCTTTTCTGTACAAACAGTTGTGCTAAGGGAAAAAAACCCAAAACCCAAGCACCCCAACAATCTACATTTATTAAAGCCATCTCTTTAAGAAGGAAATATAACAATCATGTCTTAATAGCAGAGTTTTATATATAGTTTTATATGGAAGAGGAAAATTGGCCAATGCCTAGAGGCATAACAAAATTTGATATGCTTAGTTTTTTTCCTGCTGGTGCTCATCTCTTTGGTGTTTAATTTGCATCTTGTTAGCCATTACTCATGCTGTTTGCCACCTTCTGCCAGCTTTCATATACAGTCAAATTGACTTTTTTTTTTTACTATAAGAAGTACAGAAAAGAGAGAATTTGTTACAAAATCTTCTCACTTACAGTCCTGAACTTTGGAATTAAGCAGATGAGCAAAAGGACTTATGATAGACAATAACAGTTTCCAGGCTTACACTTCTACAATAAACAATGGTAAAAATCTATAGCTGGGATCCAATTTTAAACTCAGAAGAAATGTGAGTATGACTGTATACAACAGTTATAGCATTCAGTGAAGCTTTTTTTGAGCTACTGACATGTAGACAGCCTTGTAAGTAAAACAGTGTTATGGAAAAAATAATTCAGTAATGAGTAGGATCTTATGATGTGTTTTGAGATTTTTGTAATAGTGATACAGTATATTACATAAGTGAAGAAGCAATGACAAGAAAGTGTTATAAAAGTACTGGGAAGGACCTTGAAATGTTAAGCATTTAGTATCTCAATAACAAAAGCAGAAAAGGAAACAACCTTCACCATCTATTAAGCATGACATTTTGCAGGGGTTGCTAAATGAACACTGTATATGAATGAGTACCAAAGGGAAGTCTTCTGATTCAAGCTACTGGTCGTTTTTCTTTGCGAATTCCCCAGTTAATGATCTCCTTAACGGTTAATGGTCTCCATCTGATTGGCAACTCTTGTAACTTAGGAAACATGAATAAACACTGCCTCCAGTCAGGCTCCAGAACTGTTAACTCAGGATGAATATGTGGATAGCCTCTAGTTTTGAGCAGAGTTTTATTACTTGAATTTACAATGGTTGATTAGGTGTATGTCTGCACGTAGATAGGCTTTTCCCTTTGCTCCAAGCATCATTATATTCTGCTACAGCTCTCTATTAAGTGTTGCCTGCATCAAAAGTATGCAGCTTCTTGAAGGTGCTACCACTACTTACAGTGCAACCATTGCTTTTGTTACTCGCTCACTTTTGCAGCAAAGTGACCTTCTCCAGGAGGTCATGGAAAAGTATCCTTATTTCAATTCTGTAGCATACTGACTTTTTGGTATCTTCCTTCATTAACAATTTTTTTGTGGCCACTGCTACTTAAAATCCACTGTGCTAAATGGGTTCATTAGAGGATATTGTTATAGGTTGTGTGCTGTAAATATAACCTCTGATCTAGCAAAGCTACCCTTACACAGTCTTGACTGAAGTAGTAATTTCTATTATCAGTCTAGACAAATATTCAGTGTGAGACACAGAATTGTTTTAATGTTAAATAAGATCATAAAATACATAAAGAGAAGTAATAATTATAATCAATCATATTAATTTATTTTCTTATTAAGGTAATTATTTTATTATTGTAATAAAAGATGCTGATATCATATTATCATCTAATAATCTCATATGTAATTACTTCGAATGAAAACCTCATTGCTTCTGAAGACCTGAGAAGATCTGGACTCCTGTTGCAGTTTATTAAACAGCTACCCAAGAGAAAAATTAATACACAGACAGACTTCAAGTTTGTGGTGCCCCAGCTCGTCACTTTGGAATAACATCTTCCCAAATTGCTGAGCACAAGTAAAAACTGAATGTCTGCAAAGCAGCCCTACAGAAAGGGATCTGGGTGTGCTGATCAACCACCAGCTCAGCGTGAGTCAGCAGAGTGCACTGCCAGCCAACAACAACCTGGGGTGCATCAAACACTATGGGACTAGCAAGAGGTGATTCTCCTGCTGTATTCAGCATTGGTGTGTCCTCACCTGGAGTACTGTGTGCAGTTCTGGGCCCCACAACTTCAAAGGATGTGAAAGTCCTTGTATGTGTCCAGGGGAGGACAACAAAGCTGGTGAAAGTGCGGGAAGGCATGTCCTCTGAGGAGCAGCTGAGGACATTGTTTCTGTCTTGTTTGGAGAGAAGGAGGCTGAGGGGTGACCTCATTGCTGTCTCCAGCTTCTTGAGGACGGGAAGTAGAGAGGGAGATGCTGTTCTCTTCTCCCTGGGACCCAGTGATAAGATGTGTGGGAAGGGCTCAAAGCTCAGGAGAAGGCCAGACCTGGCATGAGGAAACATTTCTTCACTGAAAAGATGTTCTAACCCTGGAACATACTTCCTAGAGAGGTGGTTGATGTCCCATGCCAGTCAGTGCTGAAGAGGCATTTGGGCAATGCCCTAATAAAAGTCCTTTAACTTTTGGTCATCCCTGAAGTGGTCAGGCAGTTGGGTTCTATCATTGCTGTAAGTACCCTCATACTCAACTCTTCTATTCTATTCTATGCAATTCTATTTGATGCAATTTTTCTTCTTTTCCCCTCCTTCTTTCCCTTCCAGCACATGCTGAGGAAATCTTTGATGAAGTTTCTTCCCAGACCTGCACTAGCAGGAGGGATTGCATGGGTGATCATGTCCCCTCCTAGGCACTGGCTCCGTCACTTTATGGGAAAGGAGGCATATATATTCTGATAGGGTGAGAGCTGTGGATCATCTTGAGATCATTTGACAACCTTTGCAAAAAGCATGTGGGACTGTGGTTTTTGAGTCTTCTATATTCATTCATTTCATGTTCATTTCCACAGGATGGCAAAACCCCACACCTCCGACACTAGTGAGGTCCAAAAATTAAGCCCTGAAACTGAAGCGGTCGGGGCTCCAGGACTAAATTGTTACAGATCTTCTTGGTATGACTTGGTGTGAGCTATACTCATTCAGTTCCCCATGGATTTCTTTTCTTTTTTTTTTCCATTTTTTTTTCCTTCTTTTACTCATTTGTAAAAATGCCTGAAATACCAGAAATTAAGAGTACTCCATCAGAGCAAAGGTCCACCTGGCTCAGTGTTCTGTTTCCAAAGTGCCCAACCATCAATGTCTAAAGAAGAGCATGTGAGCAGTGCAAGTCTGCTTCTGTCAGGGTCTGGGAATTCTCATAGGCCTCAATGGACCCCCACCCAGTCTCCTACCAAGGGCCCAGGTCATGGTGTGTCTCAGCTCACCCTGGGGCCTTCAGTCCCTGCCTGAGCAACGTTTCCCATCTCCAGCTCTCTTTCCTGGATGGGCCTGGGATGTGCACTGTGACTGTTGCTTTCCAGAGCAGAGCCCTCAGACCTAGGATATAGCTTG
This sequence comes from Hypotaenidia okinawae, assembly GCA_027925045.1. Taxonomy (NCBI): domain Eukaryota; kingdom Metazoa; phylum Chordata; class Aves; order Gruiformes; family Rallidae; genus Hypotaenidia; species Hypotaenidia okinawae. The sequence continues at coordinate 64,009,779 of BSDF01000002.1, forward strand.
TCATGCTGACCCATCTGCACAACATAGTATAATCATTCCATTCCCTGCACTCACCATGAAGGACATAATGATGAGACTGTTATTTGCCTGAAATGCCAGGAGGAGTTCAGCTCCAAAAATACTTTCAAGGACACAAATCAGAAAGGTTACAAGTGGAAGTAGGGTTTTATGTTTAGATTTTATTTTATGCAATTTTATGTAATTTTGTGTTATTTTTTGTGCATCTGTTTCAAACCTGATGCTTACAAGCATTAACTCAGGGTGCATGGTAGCCAGGAACAGTCTGATGTGTTTTTCAGTTTAGCTTGACAAAACATTCCCTGCAGTCTGGGAAAGGGAGGTCACAGAGCTACACAATGTAGCCACAGGAATAGAGGCTAAGAAGGCCCTTTTTTCTGATGAGTGACAACATGAGGAATGAGGATCAGGACCAGCCACCCACAAGGCAAGAGAAAGAAGATGAAAAGAAACAAGAAGAAAAAAGAACACAGAAGAAGAAGAGGAAGAAAGAGGGAAGAAAAAAGGAAAAAAAGAGGAAGAGAAAGAGAAGGTGTGTGGTTCCATGGGGTATTTTCCAAAGTAGGACATATATTGCTGGCCAGCATCCTTTTTACTTCTAAAACTCTCTGCTGTGCTTGTCCAGTGATTCATGAAAAGTACTTTTGTGCCTGCCCCATGCTTGTTTTGCATGCAAGGAGAGCTGAAAAGTAGCTGCTCCTGATGGTACAGCGAGGCTGTCCCTTCCAAGCACAGGCTATTTTGCACAAGGAAGAACCCCTGGGGAAGCAGAGCCCAGGGAAGAGCAGAGCTTGCTCCCACTACAAACTTGCCCTGGGAAAGAGAATCTCAGTCACTCAGGGCACAAGTAGTGTCCTGGAGCTACAAAAGCAGCAGGCAAGAACCTACCCAGAACGGTCCAGAGGAGCCCTGACAAGGGGCTGTGCTCCACGCATCAGAGGACAAGAGGAAATCTCTGGGGACCATCTGGAGGCCTGTCCTGGGAGTCTAGAGAGCTTCTTTCACCCGAATGTGGGGCACAAGAGCCACCTTCAAGAAGCATGAGCAGCAAGCAGTAACTGAGCCAAAATGGGCCAGAAGAGCCCTGTCCTGACAGGTGGTCCAGCTTGGTGCTGCAGAGGAAGGCAAAGAACCCTTGGGTATCAGTGCCAATCTGCCCCAAGGGAAGATGCCTTCCTGACCCCAGCAGCGCTGGCAATTGGCTACTCTTTGAGCATGTAAGCAAGACTGGCCCTCTCCTCCCACCAGCTGGTCACACCTCCCAGAAGATGCTCAAGCCCTATTCTCCTTCAACCTGGAGCTGTCTCAGGGGCTTCCCAGAGTGCTCAAATGCCCCTGGCCTAATCAACCTAGGGGTGAAAACCAGTGACTGCTCCAAAGCACTGGGAACCCTACCATAGACATTTGTTTGGTTGTGGTGATGCCCAAGGTGAAAGACAGGGGGTTGGTTCCTTCTGCATGAACTTTGCATGATTCCTTAGCAATGAACCAAAGGACATTTGTTACTACATCGCTGTGGTGGTTTAACCTTGGCTGGATGCCAGATGCCCACCAAGCTGCTCTATCACTCCCCTCCTCATCTGGACAGGGGAGAAAAATAAGCTGGAGAAAACAGCCCCAAACCCATGGATCAAGATAAAGGCAGTGTAATGCAGCAAAAGCAAAAGGTCACACACAGAAGCAAAGCAGGTGATGTCCAGACACTTCCTGGGAAGCAGGGCTTCAGTATGTGTAGCAGTTGCTGCAAAAGACAAATATAAAACCAAAAATGCTTCCACTTTGTCCCATCTTTCAGCTTCTTATTCTGAGCAGATGGCAGATGGTATGGAATATCCTGTTGGTCAGTTTGGGTCAGCTGTACTGGTTGACCCTGATCCCAGGATCTTGCCCACCCGCAGCCTACTGCTGAGGGGAGAAGTGTTGGAGACCAGTCTTGCTCTGTGCCAGCACTGAACAGCAGTAGCCAAAGCACTGGCGTGTTATCAACATCTCGGTAGCTACTGATACACAGCTCGGCACTATGAGGGCTGCTGTGGGGAAAATTAACTGCACCTCAGCCAGACCAAATACAATTGTTGATGGTGATGTCTTCCTCTTGAAAAGAAATATTGAATTGGTTTGTGTCTTTGCACTTCAGTAGCTCTTTTCCTTCTTTGGCCTTCATACTTGCTATATTTCTTGAAAGTGATGGCAACTCTCTCAGCCTTTGTCTGGCTCCTTCTAGTTTTCTTCTTCCTCCATAGGCCCTCCATACCCCTAATCAACTGCTTAGTCTTTGTCTGCCTTCACTCCAGAGCGAATTTCTCTTTCTGGAACCTGAGGAATGAGAAATGTCCACTTGCCAGTTCAATAAGTTTTGGAGGTCTGTTTCAGAACAGACTTTGTAGCAGGATTTCACCCCTTTGGAAGCTATGTGTTCAACTTCGTTGCAAATTAGGACCATGTTTTTTGCATCACATGCTTTTAGCATCAGAAACTTTGAAATTGTCACTGTTGGGTTTTTATACTACAAGAAAACTGTAAGAGCAGAGGAGAGAGGGAGAAATACAGTAGTGGATATTACAGTAGGGTCATTTTTTCCTGTAATGAGATGGTGCACCAGATCAAAGATACTTTTGGAGTTACAGTGATATCTTGGAAAGAAAATAGTGTCTTTTTTTACTCCCTAGCTAATTATTTAATGACAGTGCTTCCAAGAAAATAATTTTTGAAATAACTTTCTTACATAGAATCGTAGAATGGTCTGGGTTGGAAGGGACCCCAAGGATCACAGAGTTCCAACCCCCTGCCACAGGCAGGGCCACCAACCTCCAGGCCTGGATCTACACAAGGTTGCCCAGGGCCCCATCCAACCTGGCCCTGAACACCTCCAGGGACGGGGCCTGGTGGGAAGACTGAGGTATGAAGATAATGAAGGTATGAGGTATGAAGGCCATGAAGGGAAGACTGAGGCAGCCCACCCAAACAGGTTAACTTTCAAGTTCTGACTGTCAAGCTCAAAATAATGTCCTCTGAAGAATCACAGATCAAAACATTTTCACTTTTGTTCAGTGAGTAACTTCATTTTGCTGTGAATGGTGCAGCAAAAACTGTAAAAACATTTTTGGCCAATCACTAATAAATTTAATTGGTAATAAAATTAATCATTATGTGATGGTTTTCCAAATATGTAGTCATTCTGACTTGATGGCAACATTCCTGGAGTTCTCCTCAATGCTGATCCTTTGAGGATCAGTCTGTCATTCTGACTTATGCTGACTTATCTTACTGTTGAATAGCAATCTATTTTAAAACAGCTCTTTTAAAATTAATTCTATCTATCTATCTATCTACTTATTCTGCTATGGAGTCACAGAGGAATGTCAGGCATACTCTCAGTGTAAAGAAAGTTATCATACTGCCACTTTGGAGATAGGATGACATAGTTACAAAAGATCACAGTATATCAAGAGATCTACTTATAAGGATATTTATTTTGCAGATAAGACTATACCTGAAGGGTCCCACACATGCATTCCATGTCATTCATACGTTAGTCAGAAATAGTCTATGTGGTACACTGGAGATTTTATTTTTTCAGTCTTGCTTGTTTTCTTAATAACTTTTTCGGTACTGAGCAGTTAGGTGTTTTTTTTTATGAGTGCTGATTTTGGTGTTATCACATTCAGTCTTGATGTTTTTTGAGATCCAGAAAGAGAAGATTCACAGAAAGCTCTTCTCATCTAGGGGACTTCTATGTGGTAAGCATAGTGCAACATTCACTTTTCCTCAATGTTTTTGTGTGCCATGAAATTGTCTTTAAAATACACAAAATGTGTGTCTCCTTGCTAGGTAATTTTGCACCCTCTTCTGGCCAAGATTTTTCCTTTTAAGGCATAAATCTTCTGATATAGGTGGATTCAACATGAAGTTGTTTGGTAATAATGCCAACTGTTCACACTAAAAAGTGAATGTTATATATATAGGCAAAGTCTTCTTCACCAGAGAAATATGTAAACACCAAACCATTCAGATCCTGAAGGTCCACCGTGTTCTGACCTGCTGTCCTCAAACACTTCATAGCTACATTTAAGAAAGAAAAGAGCATATTGAAATAAATACATTCTCATAAAACTGTCATTTTCTAGATCTTCCAGCAGTCCTTTTATCACCTAGATAAATTCTTCTCTTTTCCTATGGTGAGGGACAAGTTTCTTCCAAACTAGGCAAGTTTCTACTCTGCTTTATCATCACATATTTATCTTTGGCATGTATAGAAAAAAAGGGAAAGTGCCATTTAAGAAAGTGAGAAAAAAGCTCTTCTGTGGTTCTGTAACTTGTGCAAATATTTGAATAAACTAGTACCTGCTCCTATAGTTCTTGAGTCCTCCTATACTAACTGTATGCATATGAAAATAGCTGTAGTTCTGATGGCATAAAAGCAGGAGCAAGACAAGGTCTGTAGGTGCATGGTACCTTGAGCAACAAATCTTGGTTTGAAACCAGTAGAACAATTTGGCTGCTAGCCCTTAAACATCCATCTACTGCAGCAGGATCTAAAGCAGCTGATGCTCAGCTGCTGGTTTCATGCACTGCACATGCACTCCCCTCTTGGTAGGCCGCTGATACTTTACATTGCTGTCATCTATGAGATGTCCAGTTTTTACTGCCTCCTCAGTATCTGTAACAGTTTTCAAAAGATGTTCAATAATTGCAGATTACCTTCAGTGCTAATAGCAGTCATTGATTTTTTATTTGAACAAAAAGAGATTTTATTAACTTTTGCTTTTTCTTTATAGCTCGTGGATGGCCTAGATTGACATTTGTGATTTAGCATGTCCCAAACATACCTTAAAAGTGTTTGAATTTTGACAGTTCTATTTCAAGGTGGATTTGTATTCACTAGATGGTTCATGTTCTTCAACTGTTTTTCTACTGCACGGCAGATGGATGACTTAACAGTAGAAATCAAGCAGAACCTTGGAGTCTCCTTATCTAATGGCCTACAAATACAGAAAATCCTTTGGAAGTATTTGTGGAAATTGCACCGCTGTTTCTTGGGCGATCAGGGAGGCATTATTTGCTCTGCTGATTTTGCAGTTGAATTTAACACAAAAAAGGAGTTATTCACATGGCCATCACACGAGACACCATATAAGCAGAAAACACATTCAGAATCCAGGCCAGCACTATTGAACAGGCATTTGAAAAACTCCACTGGCCATGGGTAAAATACTGCTAAAATTTCTTGAAAGCTAGATTTTTTTTCTGTCTGTTTAGCCCCTTTATCCAAAGGCAGAAAATGCAGAAGGCACAAAACAGTAATTTTGTCCACCAGCCAGACCTTTGTGCCCCAGTAAATTACTCCCTAATTCTTTCCTATTCTCTCTCTAGACTGCAGGTTTTAAAATTAGGGGTCACCCCTAAGAACTTGAACCGAATTGCCATCCTATCTTCCAGCTAGCCCAATGGCCTGAGGTGCTACTCAGCTGGATTAAAACTGGCAGCATCTGGCCTTAATCAGTGGAATCAAATCTGTTGCTTTTTTTCTTTCAGGAAAATCTTAATCTTTGATTAATAGCAATCTTCTCACGGAAGTGTCGAAGCAGGATTCAGAATTTCAGAAACTGTGGATACCTAGGTGGAAAACAATAATGGAACAGTACTGGGTTTTGAAATAGAGATGTTTGCAGAGTAAGCCAAGAGAACCTCTAGTCCTCTGATTTATTATCATGTAGATTTGGCTACCAATGTATACTTTTAAATAAAGAGGGTTTTATAATGTTTAGACTTTTTAATTTATAATTTTTAATTTACTGTGTGCTTATATGGGAAATATCTATGAGGAAATCTGCACTTTTCCTCTTAAAGATCTTAATTTTCTTTGTTGTTGTCAGAAGAAATACATGGCCAACAATCACTTCAAGTTCCTGGCTACCCTGTATTTTAGGTGTACTGTACTTTACTGTTGAGTCACCAGGCGTTCTCACAAAAAGTAGACTCCCTGAGACTACAGCACCCAGAAGTTACAGATGCTTTCCAAAGCCTCAATAAACTTTATACAACTGTTTTTCTGCTGTTCTGGATGATGGGGGCAGGGGCTAGAGGCTTGCACAGGATCAAAATGCCATCATTTTCACAACAGTAAATTTCACTGGTTCCAAGCTTGCTGCAGTTCCCATTTTATTGCAAATACATCAAACTGTCTCTGATATATCTAGCATGTCAAGGCTGAAAAAGGTTCACACATCAGATGCTGACTTTGAGGGGGTGTTTAGAGGCAGAGGGGGAAGTTGACATTAGGTACAAGCAGTCTTTCAGATGCACTTAAAACATTCCATTTTTATGATCCTTTTTTTTTATTTTTATTTTTTAACAGACATTGGGAGATAGGATGGCAGTGTCAAGAAGGGTGGCAGTGTACTCCTCTCATACAGGATCTGTTGATTTCGGAGGACCTGCACATGTGTCCCTGAGCATATATCTTTTTTTCCATTCCATTTAAGCAGATTCTATTGCTGGTTAAATCAACTTACAGTTAATGGTTAAATTTCAATTAGTTAACTAATATTTTTAAATTGGAATTTGATTTTGGCTGATTTTTTTTCTCTTAAACAAAGCTGTAGACTCAGCTATGATAGAAACGTTGCCATGTTTTTGAGGAGTTTATCTTTCTCCATGCATAGGATATAGAAAAATGTTCTTTAATTTCAGAACACTGTGTATACAAATGTACAGTCCTTTCATTCGCTCCTCATTTTCTCTTAACCTGACTGAAGGTTTGGTTTGGAAAGTAGTATCTAGCAAAAATTTTTAAAATTATAAAAGTGACTTGATGATATGAACCTCCATTAATTTGTGCTTCTCCTAGATAAAATCTATTCTGTTAAATTTATCTGTTAAATTTTTGTCACACCTAAGTAACAATATGCAGGCAGACAATGGAAAGGAAAGTGATGGCTGTGACTCACAGAGGGAAGTTGCCAGCAAGCTGCCATGATAAAATTTTGAGTAATACGTGGCAAATTCTTCTCTGTTTTACTGTAATACTTTTTGTGAGCTTCCTATATAATCTGATTTACATCTGTCAAAGGATACTGAAAAACCAAGTCCACCATAGTAATAAAAAGTCACCAGCCTAAAGCAGCTTTGACATAAAGTCAGGACAGACACTCGTGGCTGTATTTTCTGTATCTAGATTGTAAGGGCAGGCATATCCAGAGTTCAGACCTTCAAGGAAAAATACGATCGTTCAGCTCTCAGATATGAATCCATCTTTTCTTCACACTGATTTGTCTGATGGCATGGTCAAAGCAGTGAAAAATATATAGTCATTTTCATGGAAAACCTGCTCTATTAAACACAGATGACATGATCACAGACTTTTTTCCCCCACTCTCTTTATTAATCTATCAATTAACTATATTCTTCTCCAGAAGGTAATGTCCCTAAAGGCGAGGAAATATTTATGAGAGGTCCAGCTGACAACATTAGCAGGTGAATCAGTTAATCATATGTTCTGGGTTAAACAGCATTGCTGTTATATAGATGCTAGATCTCTGTTCTGGGGCACATATGCTGAGGAGAAGGAAAAGACAGCACCCCAGAGAAGAATGAAAGGTACCATTATTATAACTTGTATGACAGCATGCTCTTGTTGATTATTCTCAGTATCTTATTGCAGTTTCTGTTTTAATTTCATTTACAAAAAAAGGCCAGCATATTTTCTGGGCTGACTGTCACTTACAGGATTTAGTAACAGATGCAGAGTAATACTTAATTACTTCTGACTTCTTGCTATCTATAAATCTGGAGTTCATGAAATCAAATATTTTAGTGTCTTTTCCCTCTCCTCTACTGTCATTTCAGACCCGCTACCAGCTAGTAACTTTAAAACTTTCAGATTTCCTATTTTACCTAAGCTCTCTCCACTTGAAAGTAATCTTAATGAAATAAAGCAGTAAAGTAGTTTCTAAGTAGCCCAGGGGTGCTGAGAGAGGGAGGAAAACACGTAACATTAGTTTGGTATGAAGGATAGATTCAAAAAGTTTGAGACCAGAAAGATTAATTTGACAATCCTATGTGACTTTATATCTCAGGGCAGTAAATTTCACACTGCTGACTCTATATTGACACTATAACTTGAAACTGGTTAAACTGAACCTTCCCAAATGACAATAAGAAATTGGGCAATTCCATTTCCACTGGTATTCCCTTTCACTGTGCAGACATCTTCACTGTTATTATACTTTATTTCATATTCGGTGGTGTCATCTTCTAGCCATTGGACAACGCTGCATCGCCTTCTGCTAGATTATAGAGCCCCTGCATACATGCTATCCATTAGCACAGAAATCTATAAAAATTATAAAGGTAAGCCCTTAGCAACAAAGACTTAATGGTTAATTAACCAAACAGCATTTTAGGACCTTCATACTTGGTTTAAGACAGAGTTCTATAACATATCTAAAATTCATCTTAAACAACAACTAAAATTAAACTTAAACAACATAACCTAAAACATGCCCAGTTTCAGGTCACACTATAAACTCCTAACTCAGACCAGCTTATAGTTTCTCATGTAATCCCTGTATCAGGTGATTTGTCACTAATACTTTACTACAGTATTTATCACCAGGATGTTTTCGTGAAGTACCACAATGTAGCAAACTTAATTTAGTTCTTTGCAACAGATATATGCACATTAAATTAAATGCAACTTAAATTAAAGGAGGTGTGTGTATGGGGGGAGATATCTAAGGCATTCTGAGAGTTATATGAATGTAAAAATAGACTACACTTTTTTTTTAAGTTGGACATTTATAATTACTTTGCCTCAACCTTCTCAAATTTCAACAGTCTTGCAGTGGGAAGCAGTTATCTTCCCACTGGCCACAGAATGACGTGAATAGATGGTAAATACAATGTATTGCCAGGATAGCACATTCCCACTTTATATACAGAAATCTCTCTACTATGTGTGTGGAATACAAGACTTCCTATCTTTACTGAAAAATCAATTTCAGTATAAAGGCCACAGATTTAAGACCCTGCTTGTGTACATGATGAGTAACAGAGCTACAGAACAACACAGCCATGAGGAACTTACTAGAGAAAATCCCACCTTTGATTTGACACCAAATGAAGGAAAACACATTTGAGACTTTGAAAAGAACTTTATCTTTGACTGTGAGAACTTGACAAGAGCTCAGATGTAGCATGAGGTCAAGACCTATAGGGACTCTATAGTTGACCTCTGTGGCAGCCAGTCAGTCATATATTTTCCAATGTTTCCAAACATTTTCAAAATGTATCAAATTTAAGTTTGTGTCTGAAAATCATTCAGTAGCAGCCACAACCAGCAGCAACAGAACATATAATTTCTCTACACGTCATGCTTCCATCTTCTTGCAATAGCAGTGCCATCAGTCATAATCATCACACAACACAATGATGTATTTCTTCTAAGGTCTTCTTTCAGAAGCTTCTGAAAAAAACCAAAATCCAGCAGACTGAAAATATGGAAAACAAGAGATCAGAGGTCTATGTAGTACTAAGCATTCTTGCCTATCACCTGGTAAGTGATGTTCAGCATAACTTCAAACATCAGGCATCAGCAAAAGAAGTCAACCCATTGCACCAATTTCCTGCCAGTCTCCTACTGCATTCGCCTTCTTTAAGTCAATTATGTTACACTGGATTTCCACACTTTTTAGAAAGATCTGTAAGATCAGCTTCCATGTAAAACCACAAAGCCTGAAATGACAAAGAGTCTCAGCACATTAACCATTGCCAGGTGATAAAATGGTGGCTTGAAATATGGGTAACTGTGTACTTCCCATTGTAATACCATACATACTTACTCAGAGGCAATCCCAGTTAATTAAATATGATCTTTCTATAAGAAAAAAACCAACCAACTGGTAAAAAAGGAGACAATGAGGTGTTTGGTCAGCTCTAGTTCTATGATTTAATTCTTAACATGATTGGGCCAATACTGTAGATCTATGTCTTTAAGAGCGAGTTTGATCAAAGAGAAAACCATGTGGGTAGCTCAGGACCAGATAGAACTATGCTTTAAGTAACTAAAGCAAAATACTGCATATCTGAAAGAATTAGACCCAAATGGATAACTCTCCTCCTCCAGAAAAAAAAAAGAAATCATCACCATCTCTGATAGTCCTTCATACTGACACCGGAAACTGCAAGTATTGAGTTTATTTTCTGTGTAAGGTATTTATCATACTAGTAATTTCCAAAGGTAATGATCACTACATATCCTTTCAACAATGTATATTTCTGGTTTTTTAAAAAAAATCAACTGTTTGCTTTCTTTATAATTACCTGCTTTAATGTTTCCAAGGGCATTATTTGGGGTTATTTTAGATTATTTTGTCTGCATTGCAAAGATTCAACAGCAGGTTGAAATTGTAGAACTAGAAAAGTGTCAAATTCTCCAGAAAGAGATGACAAACACGTATGTGAATGGATTTAAACAGTCACCCAGAGAAAGAGGAAGAGATACTGTATTTTCCACTAGTTGCATTTCCATAGTTTTCTCCTTGGTAAGTTTCCATTTTAATGTCTCCAAAGGAACTGACTAAGAGGTTATATAAAGCATGGCACTGAATTAAGTATAATGTGATGTACTCAAAGCCCCATGCTTGACCCAAACTCCCATTCATTGACTAACTCCCTTTCCCAACCCAGTCAAGACAGTCTCCCTTAAATTAAAGGGAAATTCACAGTGCTAGCTTATAAATGCCTTCCCCAAATCACAGATTTTCCTAAGATCACCAATATTATTTTGACAATGAGCAACCACACAGTAAAAGTTACCTAAAAAGAGTCTCTTAACCCTCTGATTACAATATAGTAGTTAAATTCTCTTCTGCATTTCTTCTCCTGCCTTACTCCATAAATGTCATATAGATTAAGTTTTTTAGATTAAATGTATAATTTCTGGTGATTTTGGTCAAAACTATTTAACAAAAATATCAGTGTTCATCTTTCAAAATATTTTTGAAGCATCCAGTAGAATTATATTATTTTTTCCTTTTAGCTATTACAAACCTCCTTCATAAGGAAGCAGCCAGCACAAAACTCAGACCAAACCTACCTCTAAAACAGTGACCTGTGTGCTGATCATACTACAAGACTTGCCAGAACAGATGAGACTAATTATCAATTTGTCCTAGTATTGCCCTTCCTGTAAAGGCAAGTGCCTATGCTGCTGGAGAAGATGGAAAGCTTTTTTAGGCATTTGACTACTTGTACAGTATTTCCAATGGCATGCTTTTAATTTGTGATCCTCAAAGGCAAATATGTGTTTGATCACCTAAGTGCTGCATTTGACTAGCTCTGGTTTTGATTATGTCACCACAAATATATATATATATATTTATATATATAAAGTGCCTATCACCGTATTGATAAACATTCTTTGGAACCACTCTGACAGCAGAGGTAAGAACAGGAGTCAGCCTGTCAGTACCTCAGTGCTGCTGCTTCCAACCAATTTAAAATAAAAGAAAACAAAAATGTTGTTGGTAGTTAAAACATGATGCAGTCTTTCTCTTCATCTAGTTCCAGTAAATTCTCTCAGTGACTACCACTGACAGAAAATACCGTGATGACGAAACTCTGTGCAAGTACATGTTTTCTTTCAGTGGCTTTAAATATAACAACCCGTGGTGCAAGAGTCGAAAAGCACAGCTGGATGAGCTGCATCACAGAAGAAATGAATGACAAGAAGAGTCACCAAGAATCTGAAGAAGAGTCCTGTGGTTCCTCAGCAAAGTTTTCCTTCATATTAAACTGTTGTGTGCTTTTCTTCTTAGCTCTTTAGAAGACCACAAACAAAAATATTACTGTTCTGATTGAGAAGATTTTGTGCCTACCATTAAGAAACTGGAAATGAACAGAGAAGTAGGGGAGAATTTGTTTCAGACCTTCTCAATCTTCACTCACCGTTACTAAGGAAACAACACTGAATCATTTCTGCTGTGCTGATCCCACTAGCAAATCATATATAAAGAACATTTGATTGTACAATATATATTTGGTGTCCAATGCTTATGTGGGAGGGGAGGTTCATCTACCATGTAGTTGTTAAGGCTGTAAAGGTACACTGAATAACCAGTCATTATTCTTTTAAAAGGGTGTTTCCCACATAAAAACTGACACTGAACCCCCCTAGCCCCTCCTTGAAAATGTCTGGCACAATGCTTTCAGAATGCAACATAAGATTATCAATATGCCTGATGTATTTTAGGTGTTTGACATGTATGTTCCTGCTTTGATACTTCTCTTGGACTCCAAATTGATAAATCCATATTTAAGGGCTTGCCCTGGTGAAAGTCCTCAGCTGGATTGGACAATTTTATTAAATTAAACTAGGATGGATAGTTTTGCCATCATGTTTTGGTTTGTTTCAGTCTCAGCTTTTCATATAAAATATGACCAACATCCTCCACTCCCCCCCCCCCCCCAATCTCTATGTCTGGATAATTTCCATTTTGATCAAATGTGTGAATAATTTTTTTCCCAACTGATAAGTTGGAGAAATACTCATGGAATTGTTTCTGTTTATTCCTGCTGGTGTGGAATCTTCTTCTAAAAGAATACTAAAGCTGTGACTACAGAAGTATCACAGGATTCCTTTACCACACAAAATTGGTCTAATAAAACTCAGTGTAACTCCTGGTTACAGTAAATGTCTTGAGGGATACCTTGTTTTAAGAGTTAACATCAGCTATTTATCCCTTTAATAAATGTACTGACCTTTTCCCAATTTCTAAGAAGAAGCAGGCCTGAAGTTTCAAAGTTATTTTAAGAATAAACAGTTAGGTAACCTCTGCAACAGAGGATCTTCACTTTGAAATGTCACAGCAATGGCTAGATGCAAGCAGAGAACACCAAGGAAAAAGAGAACTGTTCTGTGAGTTTTACTGCCATCTGAAGTCTTCGTGTGGATGACCTGGTGCATTAACTGAGATTATTTTCCTTTCTTTCTTTATTTTTCTTTTTATTTAAATCAGGATTCTAGAAAGCAGGACTTCTGGGCCTCAGTGAAGCTCACTTCAGTTCATCGGAAGCAAAAGTTATCGATTGGTTTCATTTCTTTAATTTTATTTGCACAGAAAATCTGGCGAGTTCTGTGGAAGTAAAAAATATAGAGGGAACAGTGTTCAGCTTCAAAGAGTTGGAGGTTGGGAGGGTGAAACACAGTTTACTGTATGGAACCTTTCCTTTTTTTTTTTTTTTTTTTTTTAATTTGCCTTGATGGAAGTTGACAGCTCAGCCTGTATTTTAGCTCTGTCCACAGGCAGTGAAATGTGTGAGAAACCAATACTCTGAAAATTCTCATATGCATATGAAAAATCATGGTATGAAAAGGGGCCAAGGGATTAGGACAAGATAAATTTATACTAAGCTTTACACATTCCATTGACAAATTTGCTGTTTTTGCGTTGTTGCCTCCGACCTCCTGGTTACCGAGGGGATGACATTAAACTGGGAGAAAATGGCTTATTATGTGTGATAAATTCAAACAAAGATGACGCACTTTACCCACCAAGTATATCTAAGAAATTGTGAGGAAATGTCAAGCATTTCAAAAGAAAGCTGCCGTAAATTCTGATGCTGGAGACTTTAACGAATTTCTGCCAGAGTAGAAAGGTCTCTTTGTTTGGACTCAGCTGACACTCAGCGTGTGGAATATTATGAGCTCGAGGGTCACATAAAAGCTACGGGAGAAAGAAAGAAAACTGTGGATGTGACAAAACTCAGGCACTAGAGGGCTGAGAACTGGCACGAAGACTTCGCATTGACTCAGTGCAGACAGTACATGGGAATCTGCACTCACACTTCAAAAAAGGTTCCAAACACAAACATCCGTCCCCTTCTGCTCACTGTTGTGTATTCCCACTGACCCCAGTACATGCTCTTGGTCTTTACGCAAGACTTGATTTGCCCCAGTTTTATTTTCTCTTGTGTTACAGTAGAGTTTTGGGAGAGAGGAAAGTTTGGGGGGAAAAGGCGGGGTGGGGGATCCAGGCCCTGGAAAACCTCCTGTCCTGCTGATGTTACATAATTGATGAACAAATGATCACACGTTGTGTCCCTGATTCAGGTCAGGAGGTGGCAGGAGGAGGAAGTGCTGTCAAATGTTTGAAAGAAAAAGGAGGTAGGGGAGTAGCAATGAGACCCCCTGCCACTGTGGCAAATTAGCTATTTCACAGTGATGTTTACACTATATAGTGCTTTTCACATTCTGACCCCTTGGGTACAGGCAAGATAGAAAGGGCAAAAATGACAAAAATTATAAGCTAAGGATGTGAAGAAGAGCAAGTGAAGCAAATTTGGAGCACCCTTGATCCCTTCCTGTGCCCATAAAGACAGCACTACTGGGTGTCATGGAGGAGAGCCGACGGTAGCCTACTCATCCCCAGAAACACTTCAGCAATGGCCCTTGCACGTGGCTTTGCAGAGGTCTATGATAACGTTACTTTCGAGCAGGGGAGCAGCATGACAAGACACACTTGATTTGAAATGTTTACAGACTGTGTAGCTAAAAAAATCAATAAGTAACTGACAATTCATTATGGAGAGAGGTTGTTTTAAATTTACAACTTTGTTTTAAATCTAAAATATCCTCCTTCTTATTTATTTATTTATTTCAAGGGGAAAAAAAGGCGGGGGGGAATAAACCCAGCAACAGGAGCACTACACTTCTGCCCCCTGGATATCCCTCAGTCAGTTCCAGAGATGTGCAATACCTTGCGGCTGCCAGAACAAGCCATAGGTGACATAGTTTTTCGCAGCCTCTCAGACGACAGAGTATTCATTACACCCTGAAAAAGTGAAGTATGTGCTGTGTAAACCACCAGATTCCACCTCTCCTTGGGATTTAGCTTTATCAACAAAGTAAATAATAAACAGAACAATGCAAATTGGGGCTGAGCCATTGCCATCTGTAAGATCTTTTGGGAGGGTCTCTGTGCTCCAGCCCCTGGGTCGCTCTGCCCAGAGAGCCGCATCTGCTTCTTTCCTATCCACAATGCGTCAATAACAATCAGTCAGTGGTTTAACTTGGGTGTCTAGCACCTGTCAAGAGAGAGGATCAATAGGAGACCCTGTAGCCCTCTGCCACCCATGCATTTTACCCAGTCTTGCTCTAGAATTTTTAGTTCACATTCTGAAAACGGGCATGCAAAATTTAAATAACTTGCATAGTGACTTGGAAAAGGCACTGTTAGTCTTTGTCATTACAACAGTGGTTATATACCACTATAAATGGGTCCATACACAACTAGGCTATGCAGATTATGCATGACCACATGCTTTATTATAAATAGGTGCATATTCCAGTACTCGTGCCCAACACTTTGAGTCTGTGGCTGGTCCTAAAAATAGGCATGTGAAAAGGATAAAAAATGATGGGCCTGAATCATCTTGTCTCCTGCAAAAACAAAGGCGGTTGGTGAGGCCCACTCTGTCTGACAAGCATTGATGACAATGAGAGCATTAGCCCAAGGCTGAAGTGTTTTGATAATCCTACCTATAATGACTGGCTGGAAAGTTGCCAGAATTCATGAAAATGTGTTCATAATTTTCTTTTTCTGCTTTAGCAGCCTGGCATTCTGATTCATAAAGTTGCTATATTAATAGAATTAATAAAATAATAAACAGTCATCTTACTGTATACTTTGCCATGAAGCTAAATATAACCTTCCCTTAGGGAAAACCCATTAACTTTTTACAGACATTACATGTTTTATGTGTGATGGTTTAACAAAACAAAATTTGAACATTGGGATAGAAAGCTCAAGTATCTCCACTTGAACTGACCAATCTTCCAGCCTCATTTGACAAGAACAGAGTCCTGTTCATTTACTACTTTATTACATTGACAAATAAATCTCTTCATCCCCTGCTAAAGAAGACTTTATACAAAAGACCACATTCTGCGTGCCAACCTCTCTTTAGGCACTTAAATATTATTTTTAATTCTCCAGTTCAATCCTTCCTCAACAACTGCAAGAGCTGAAACATCTGTCATTTCTCAATCCAGCAATCCCTAAAGAGTCTTGTCCTGAAATAAAGAAACACAAAGGATGAATTTTATTGGTGTAGTTGGCAAGATGTGACCACAACGTTTTACACAAGTTAGAAGCCTTGACATTTCTACAGCAAATCTCTGTTTTGCCATGAATTGCACCCTCCTGTAAAGCAGGTATCATTGAGAACCTTTCGTCATCTATTTTGACATAGGTACACATGCATATACAGAGTTCATAGGATCACTGGTCATTTCCTTGTCCAAAGCCTGCAACTTCTTTTCCTAAAACAAGTATTTTTTTTTTCTGATTAATGATTAATTAATGATTAAGTAATGAGGAGGTTCAGAAATCAAAGTTTTGGTTCTCCATCGAACTCTGGAGTTTCAGTATTAAAGATGCTGCAGCTTTGAGAATATTCTAGGTTAGATAAGAAGGGGGATGTACTGCTATATTGTCCTTCCTAAATACATGCAAGAGCAAAACTCAGCAGTTCATGTCTCCTGATACCCATTGCTGTGCCTTGGGATGGTACTGATAGGGGAAAGACAGACAACCTTTGTATATGGTTAAGAGCAGTCAGAGCCAAAACAGCAGGGAGATCATTAGAGTGGATGGAGCTGGAATGGCAGTGAGAAGAAAATGAGGACAAAATACTTCTGCAATTTGCCAGTAAGCAAGATAAGTGGCTTAAATTAATCACTTGCTTTTACAATCCTTTCTTTTAGATATGCTTTTATAGATACATTATTTACATTTAATTTCTTTACATTACTGTGATAACTCTACAAGGGATTAATGTTGTGCTCTGGGTGACTGCAGCAGAAACTAAAATCATAACTATATTCATACCTCCCTCGTCCTTCCCCTTCCCAACAGCCTTGCATTAAAAAAGAAACCCAGCTGAGCAGGGAAGATGATGTTTGCCTCACCCTTGCTCTGCTATCAGTCACAGTCTTCACCTCTTCCTTGCTAGCAACCCTTTCCAGCGTCCCTCCTGACAGCTCCCCTCTGGCTGGGTTTGGTTCCCTGATCTACTTTCTCTTTTCCAGTCTGGTGCTTGTTTAGGTCCAGCAGCTAGGCAATTGAGGGCACAGGAGAGGCAAGCTCCATCCTCATTTCTGCTGCCCAGACTCATTCTCAGCCACAGGAACAAAAACTGCCCTCAGGGCCCTAGTTTTCCTTATACAAATCCTACAGTAATTTTCTTCATCTGCTCTAGGATAACAGTTCCAGTCTGAGTATTGACAAAGTGTTTTAGTGCACAGAGCACCAAACACTCCGTAATAATCAAAACTGTCAGCAGTCATATCTATATTTTAATTGGAATTACATGAAGGTGGTTGGGCTTATTTTTTAATTAAAAAAATGAACATTTGAGTTTTTAGCTCTTATTTTCCACTTTAACTTGTTCCACTCTAAATGTCATTGACAAGTCACAGCTGGGTAGTGAAATATCTGATAGAAACTGAAGGAGGGTGAGATTTTAATTATAAAATTGAGATATGTCTCCAAAAGGGGAACTGACTTCTGAAAAAAAGAGCTGCCTTAAACTTTAAGCGTAGTGGAATATCCACATGACTTGTCATTAATGCATCAGAGACAAAGTTGCTGTTTACAAATAAGTAGGCCTCAGTTTTTGACCTAGAAGTCCCTATATTGTAAAAATTCCCTCAATACAAAGAATAAAATATAGAAAGAAACTTTTCAGTGATTGAACCGAAAGCAAAAAGGATCAATACATTTATTCTCCTCTTTCATAGAAGGAACTAAGGACGACAAGGAACGGATGAGAGTCTCATGTTTACTCAGTTGCATTTTATTTAACAAAAGTCCCTGATGTTGCAGAACACCAAGTCGTTGTTTTTGTTAAATAATTAAGGCTGTCTAGGAATCTGTTTCACAAGCCAGGTGCAAAATTAAAAAGTTCCAGGCAGGAAACAGGAGATCACTGTACCCTTGAAAGCAAGTAGATACCAAGTAAAGATTATATAGCAGAGCTTACTAAATTTTTTAACGCCTTCCAACCAAAGCTGAAGCAATGAAACAAGGCAATTACACAAGAGCAACACGGAGCAAGAGATGTCAGTGGTTGTGCCCTGCCAATAATGTTAAGGGGATGAAGTGAAGTTCCTGATAAGGTCGAATAATTTAGAAATACTTTAAATCACCATCTGCATAGCTATGCTTTCATTTAAAATCAATTCCTTTGAAGTGCCCCTCCTCCCATATCTGACTGTGGCTCACTTTTCACCAACAGACACATGACCAAAATTTATTAGAGGAAAAAGTGATATGAAAGCACGTTTCAAAGTCTCCTGGGTGAGCTACCATAGAAGCTTCATTTTCAAGCCTTTCTACCAGTATGCAATGTCTTTTCAGCCCCTATTTTTTATGATTCCATGTGTGTTGAATAGGAAATAAGGACTATATTCCAGCATAAAACCAAGTAGCTGCAAGTCCACCACAATTTGTATTGAAGTAGATGTGAGTGATGTCTGCTGCTCCTTGCAATAAAGGGAGGTGGTAGAGTCATTTATAACTTCCTCCTTATTTTCCCACCTCTTCCACATGCAGTGAAGACAGTGAAATCATCTCTCTCTTAGACACCAAACCGTGACTGTTATTTGCTCACAATCAAGACACTGTAGTTACTTCATTTTCCCCATTGACAACTATCCATAATCTAGACTTAGAATTAACAGGCCTCAATGCAATCAGCCTTTTTTTTCTCTATAAAATAAGGAAAAAAACCCCATGAAACCCCATTAATTTTGCCTTGACACCATTTTATGATTTTTCTATGCATAAAATTTAAATTGTAAACCTTAGTGTGTAACTTTTCTGTCACCAGAAGGCAATAGGCTGAACTCTCCTTTCCTTAGCTTTGTGCAAATCACAATCAGAATCACAGAATCATAGGGGTTGGAAGAGACCTCGAGAGATCATCAGGTCCAACCCCCTGCCAAAGCAGCTCCCTAGCTCATATTGCACAGATAGGCATCCAGACGGGTCTTGAATATCTCCAGAGAAGGAGGCTCCACCACCTCCCTGGGCAGCCTGTGCCAGGGCTCTGTCACCCTCACTGTGTAAAAATTCTTCCGCATGTTGGTGCGGAACTTCCTCCACTCTAAATGTGTTGTTAATACCTGTATCTCCTAATTGCAGATTTGTCCTAAGGCTGATAAAATCCTCTGGTGAATAATAACCACCAAAATGATGGTTAAAATAAATCCTGTAAACATTTTCATTCATCAATCTCTCTATTTTAAAGCAAATGTACAGATGTCATAGCTACACCTATGCAGAAAGCATTCAATCTTAATGTTACATTTCACTTGCAAGAACAGAATTACAAAATAATACAGTTGTATCATTGCAGTGTATAAATCCTCTATCTCAAATGCAACTTCGGAGCAGTGAATTCCATTTAAATGTTGATCAATATATCAGGTTTTTTTCGTTAAGATTTCATTTTAGTAATTAGTTGCACAATGAAAATGCAATTTATTTGCTGCTGTCTGATCAGCAAGTTCAAACATGGCTTCCTACACTCTAATCAGTTAGTATGTAATGACTATGGACAGATACCTAAATGAATTATGGTTCATGTTCTCAAAACTAGCCTGCATATC
This sequence comes from Hypotaenidia okinawae, assembly GCA_027925045.1. NCBI lineage: Eukaryota > Metazoa > Chordata > Aves > Gruiformes > Rallidae > Hypotaenidia > Hypotaenidia okinawae. The sequence goes on from BSDF01000002.1 coordinate 64,029,472, forward strand.
AACATGAAATATGATTTGGCAGTTGATGGTCTTTGAACAGAGAGTGAAGGGGGATTTTTAAAAAAACCCTGTCCCTAAAGGCAATTATCATTAACTAAAATAAAATTTTACTAATTTACAGCACTCTTCATGCACTCTTCATACACTGTCTTACTCAACATATATGGAAGTGAACAAGATTTCTTATTAATGTTCCATGCCCTTACAATGATAAATCCTCTCTTAGAATACGGGCTTTCATGGAGGTTATCTGTACAGTATTCAAATTCTGAAATATAGGTGACAAAACCCATAACACTTATAAGAAATACAACCCACAACTGAAATGAAATTTGAGCTTTGAATCTTTGCCTCATTTCCTTTTGGTTTTAAAATTCTATCAAACTTGCATATATCCTTATTAAAAGGTTTGGGAAAAGTAAATACTAGTGTGCAGTTAGAATGTTATTTCAAAATTTCAGTGATTATTTATGCATGTCTTTTAAAATGTATTCTATATAATATCACTTAAAACCCCTTTAATTCTTTTTATGTGTATCTCAACTGATTTGACCAGGCTAAAAAAATTACTGTATCAACATATAGCTCTCTGAGAATGAACATGAATGGGATGGTGGGCTTGGAAAAGGAAGGAAGACAGATTACTGCACAGTTTATTTAAAATCTGTAGTAGGAATGCCCGTAAGGAACTCAGGATGTTTCTGTAAAAATCTTCACAGTGAATCAGAAACAGAACCGTAACATACTGATTCCTATGAAAGTTGTAAGATCTATCAAGATGTAAATACTGTTTCTTAAATTCGTTCCTTTAGATAAAATTCAAAGCAATTTTTAAGCAGTATAAAACCAAGTGGTGTGCTCTGAATCGCGTATCTGGCATTACACCATTATATTCCTGATAGTCATGCTCTTTTGTGGAGTTTTAATTCACTGTAGTCTAGGTGGCTCAGATCCCTTGGTTGCTCCAGATGTTCATGATCAAAGTGCCCCTGTTGCCTTGCAAGTTCATCGTCTCCAGCATCATCAAGAGTTGAATCTCCAAAGTCAGATTTCTTAAAACAATGTCTATCATCTTTTTGGCAACAGCCTTTGCTCTTTTCTGCATCCTCTTCTCAGTAAGAGGGGTCAACATCACAGGTCAATTTGGAGTTCACCCATGAACATCCCATGGCACTTCACCCATGAGCTGGGTAAAGAATTTCTCTTTATGTTTTCTTGGTGTCATCCATAATGGAGAATAGCTAGGAGGGGGGCTGATGCAAAAAGCAGTGGACCTGAAGCAGAGAGAGAGACTGGTTAAAACTTGAGATTTGAGCGTTTTCATGAATGTGAAAACAGCAAAGGCCCATGCACTAACTGGAAGAGGCTAAGGTTGGAAGGGTATTACATTCTGCTCTCAGGCACTATTTGTGGTGATTTTTAATTTTTTTTTTAAATGGCAGTCTACCTGTAGACATTTGATGTTCCTCCAGTGTAATAGTTGGATCTTCACTGACAATCACTGGGCTTTTCCGTAACAGGACTATTTGCCCTGTAAAATAATTACTTGATTCTCAATCATTTGGTAACAGGACTTTAAAAGAAGAAACATCAAGAACATCTGCTCTCTGAGTATTATTGTATGCCAAAGAAAAATTCATGAGCAGATTTTTGTAAGAATAAAAAGAGATATATAGTAAATTAAACCAATGTTATAAGATCAGAAATTTGATTGAGGTTGTGTAGCTTGTAAAAAGAAGTTGTTATCCACGGCTGTTAAAATCTCCTTGTGCAACTCAAGAGTATCATTGTTGACACTTCTTTACCCCTTCTGCAAAAGCTAGCAGCCATTTGTCACTTCCAGCTTCCACTCGCCGTATTTATTTTAGTAAAACAAAGCCCATTTAAAAATGTCGTAAGAAATTATCATATTTTTTTCTGTTAATGTTTTGTGAATAATTCATTCCACAGTCAAGACCCTGTGTACCTAGTTTCAGCCTTGGAGGAATTTTTATCAGATGTATAAGCTCTGGAAAAGAAGAGATTTTAGTGGAAATGCTATCTTTAAATTAATTATAGCAGTGCTAGCAGGCACCATTATACTGTAATAGTTTATGAAAATTCCCAGATAGCAGTAGATTACATCAATTGTAATATGACTTTTTATGTTATGTTCTACAAATACTCATAATTTGTAATGGTTTCAATGTGACTTACATAAGAATCAGCACAGAGGACACCAGGAGGCAACTTGCGAGGGAAGCATCAGCATCACCACAGACTGATTTGGCTTCAGTGGTTCTTTCTGAACCCCACTGCATTTAGTCATGCTTTTTATTTTTTCTAATTTGTCTTCTCCCCTCCCCCTCCCTCCCCCCAACAAGTGACTTTCCAGGAAACATTTCTGTTTCTCTAAAATTCATTTAGTCACAAAAGTAATATCACTGGCTGATTACTACTAAATGACAATTATTTTTCTAAAAAAAAGAGACAACTTTTATTTGTAGTGTAGAAACAAATGATGTGAATAGACTCAACTATACAGCATAGAATAAAATAATTTTAATTGTGTGGAGCTTTAGGAGATACCTAATTCAACTCCAGCTCAAAGCAGGTTGACTCGATCAGGTTGCTAAGCACACTGTCCAGGCAAGTTCTGAGTGTCTCCATGGATGGAGATTCCACAACTTCTTATGAGCACCAGTGCAAGGATCTGATCACCCTCACGGTGAAGAATTTTTTCTGATTGCTAATCAGCATTTCACCTGTTGCAACACACGATGATAGTATCTTGTCCTATCAATGTGCACCTCCCAGAAAAGTTTATTGCTGTCTTCTCTATGACCTCCCATTACGCAACTGTAGACAGCAGAATGATCCCCCTCAGCCTTCTGCTGCTAACGCTGAGCAAACTCAGTTTTCTCAGCCTCTTCTCCCCCAGCTCCCTGACCATCTGTATGCCAATGCTTTCCTTCAGTGGGAAGCCTCAAACTGGCCACAAATGCCACAGCAAGAGGAAAGATCACATCTTGATCTGTTGGTTGTACTCTTGCTAATACAGCCTGCTAGGCAGTTGGTCTTCATTTCTGCAGTGGCAAATAGCTGACTCACAGCTAACCAGTCCACCAGGTCCTCCAGGTTCTTTTCTCCTATTGTCTGAAAAGCAGCCTTGTTCTGCTGCTTGTCAGTCACTTTCCTCACCCAGGTGTGGCTTACAAACTTTAGTTAGACAGTATTGCTCCAGCACCCTGACAGATGCTACTCTAAATTGGCTATAGGCTGGACTTTCTCTCACTCCTCTACCCCAATAATCCAGCAAATTCACCTTAACATCCACTTACCCAGATCACATGTCACCAGTTTTGCTATAAGAATACTTTGAGAGACACATGAGCTTCATGTGGAAATTACTTTCAAGAGATGTGTTCCATAACCTTCTCAGCATCCTTCCCTATGATACTTTTATTCACCCTAAAGAAATGAGGTTCATTTCATTTTAGTGTAGAGGGCACAGCTTTGATGCTTACTATGGGAAGAGATAAACTGTAGATGTACCAATTTCTAACTGTTTTGTACAGAACAACTTTCCATAAGGAGATCTACAAGGGGACAGATTCTGCCCCATGTATGCTATCGTCCTGGGTTCCTATTCTTTCTGTGTATAAGCAAGTGTGATTTGGCCCGTTTTCTTTTGCACAAAACATAATCATTGTAGAAATATCCTATATGTGCAACAACGTTCTTACCCTGCTCAAGATTACTTTTGTTTGGACAAGCTCACTGTTTACACTGGCAGGCATAATCCCAGTACCTGTACAAATGCTAAGGCAATAACCAAGGCTACACCCTTTTCCTGCGTAAAGCGTGTTTTCTTCCTGTGCCACTGCAACTGACTACCTTAGAAGAGGAGTAAGACCCGCTTGGATTTATAGCACAATCAGATGTTCAATAGAAAATTTGGACCCAGGGGAAGTCAATGGAAAAAGTCTACCTACTCAGCCCTAACACCTCAGTTTGTCCTTGAGTTTACAAAGCTGAAGGAAAGCCAAGAGAGAAACTTCTGCACATCTTGATTTCACCCAGATATACATAAAAAAATAGAATGATCAACATGTGTAGCTAGGAAAAAAACCCCTTTATATTCCTTGACTAACTTAAACAAGAACAGTTAAAAGTTCTAGTTTGTTATGGTCAGCCCCACAAATTTAACAATCTCATAAAAGGATAAAGCATTTTAAAATTTGAATACTCAGATTAAATATTGCCATCTCTCTCAAATCTTCTATAATCTAAATAACTTAGTGAAAATATATTTGCATAACTTTCGTTACTCCAAAAGAGAGAGAGAAAGATGGCTTTAGCATTTGCCAAAAACATCAGCAGCTGCATTACATCTCAGTATAAAGGTTCGACAGGTTATGCTTCACAAAAGGAAGCTCTTTGAAATTCACGTTTTCTTTCCCCTTTCAATTCACTGGAATTAAAAAAAAAATGGTTTAAAGTACCATGCCATTATTTTAGAGCTAAACAGTTAAATGTTTTATACAGGAACATCAAAACCATATATGCTTCAAACACCGAACATTTTTTTAATGGCTTTCAGATAAAACAATTTATTTATGCAATTAACAACAACATGCAATTTCTAATAATTAGCCGATAATAGTTATCCACAAAGTACTTTATAGAATTGCCTTCTGAACTGCATTCATTCTGTAGGGAACCACTGAAAATTAGACTATAAAATTACCAGAAAATGTACTGCATTAACAAGAATTTTCTGTATTTTGTTTCCCTCACAGATTTATGGACGTGAATATTTGTAAACATTTGTTTTCAGGGAAGAACATCAGGCCCAATCACCTCACATTTTTCCAAAGAAATAAATACTGCAGCAGCACTTTCTGAAAGATTGTATTTAATTTTTTCAGAAAAAAAACCTTCATATTGCTGTTTTGCAAACTGTACACCGATGTGTCTGTAAAACACCACCTTTTGTGTGTGAATGTTGCAGCTTTCATCTGATCTGAGACTTCTGGACCTGAAGTGCTGAAACACCTTAGTAGTTTAGGATAAAACCAAGAAAGTTGGTAGCAGATTTAAGTGGGACAGTTCGGTGTGCTCAGTTCAGCAAGGGTTATACATCTTCCTTTAAAACAATAGTCAAAGGTTCCATTTTATTAAGTCCAGACACACAAGCCTACTACAAACCCCCTTCTTTAACATACAGGTTAAAGGAGAATTGGGGTACTCCTCTGACTTCTCTTTGCATAAGGACACTTTTGGAAAAAAAGAAAAAATGTTTTTTGAGTTTCTTCTTTTAGATATAGGTAATGGTCTAAATGAATGCTAGAAGGCAAGGGCCAGAGGGTCATTTTCTGACCTAGATAAGCTGGTTAAGAGCAAAAACATTTTGAAATTTACATTGAAATGTTTATCTAAATCTAGATAAACAGATTTTGTTTTCTGTGCTCTCAGATATCTATGTCTCTGATCTATCTGGACTTTTGGAACTTACTTCTAAGCAGGGCTATGAGTGCTGCTTGTTGTACAACTGGGTCTACTCTAGACCAGCCACAGCACAGAGGGCAAGTGACAGAGGGCATGTTCTATGGACATGTTTGCTTGGTATTAAAGGATATGTTAATCCAATAACATTGCTGACTTTGAAGACCATACTTTATTTATTTATTTATATTAGTACAAAAGAAAATATTCTTTAAGTGTTTGTGGTGTTGAGTGCCTGCCAACTCAGGAAAGTGGTGAAATACCATCCAGGCCTAGAAAGAACAGCTCAGATAAAGCCAACAAAAGCAGGTTAATAATGTAAAATAGAAAGTTAAGCGTTACTTTGAAGACAACAGGGAATGGTGATGAGCTGGGATAGCTATTAGCAAGTCCTGAAGTAGCACCAATTAACATGAACTTTTTCTGCGTTCAAAGATGTGGCTTCTAACCATATGATGAAGTTTCCCAGAAAGACTGCTATAGAAAGAAACAAGAATTACGAACTGGGACTTGAGGATAAAAAGGTGTGACAGCAAGAAGCATATTTATTCAATCACCAAGACAAAGAAGGGGGAAAATAAAATTAAATTTTTCGACAAATCATTGTGAGAGCAATTTAATGTTTAAGAACACACTGATAAATGTAGAGACAAAAAAATGTAAATGCTATTTTAGTTAATAAAATGATTTGTTATAAACATACACACATTCATCTTGTAGACTGTTAATTTTGAAGATATCTTCTTTGTGTATTGACAATACTCTTGGTTCTTCTGACAATAATCAGGACTAATCTGACTTTGAGCAGGGGGAATGAGAGTCAGGACATTCTGAAGAGGAAGTTCCCCCACTACTCTGGGAGTTACCATCATTTCCTGCTTTGCATGATAACCTTCACATTCTTCCAACAACTGCTCTATTTTCCTAGTTGATATCACATCTGGGAAAGTCACAATGTGTGAGAGTTCTTGGGAATCTTGCAGATTACTTCTGAAAGTATTTCTGAATAACTTCTGTGTCATTCAAGTGCACTTTTTCATTTCCTAGAAATAATGGCATATTATAATACACAAAGGTAGCATCTGAGTTCTCTTTAGACTTAGGCCAATAGCTGACAAAATAGAAAAAGTTCTGAAACCGGAAATCTTTTTGTATGTCATGCACCATATTTTGTTCCTAGTCAATACACCAACCCTATCATCTATTACTGCTAACCAAACAGGATGAAGTAATGTTCAGGCCTTTTACTTGTGTAGTAAGTCTCCCTTGTGTTGGTAACTCTTAATCAGTTCTGAGCACAAATTCTCCCAATTCTCTATCATAGAAGGTAGACTTCATACTGATTACTTGGAGGCCAATTTAAGATCCTAGCTCCTATAAAACATGCCAACAAAACTGTTAACTCAAGGAGAGTGACATTCAGAATATAGCCAAGGTGACAGTAGCTGCTCTTTCACAACATATACTTTCCTCATTACCTAAACAAGGAATTTAAGGTTCTAATTTAGGCAAGTACTTGTCTAAATGAAACCAGGGCAGATGCAAATCAGATAGCTAAGTTGTAATCTGAACTTTAGCTTCAAAACTTCCTAAGGAGCCCAAGCCTGAGAGACGAAGTCAAGGGGTTTACATTTGGCCTAGTCTGAGTTCACAAGACCCCTCAGTATCAATTTCACTGCCGTAACTAGTTGGCTTAAAATTTCCCCAAATATAGAAATCACACAGCACCTTGTAAAAAAGCCATTGTGATCATTTATCCCTGCCACAGATCTATGGTATATTTTCTCTCTGACTTAAATTGGGGATAAGATTACTTGATAAGGCAGAAACAATGTAGTGGAAAAAATGGTGGGACTTCTGAGCTCTTTCCTTCCTATTTGCAAACATAGGTATGTGTCAGCATACAGAACTCTCACAAGAAGACAGTAGAGAAGGGTAGCAATGAAGCACAACCCAGATTAATTTGTCTAAACCTTATCTTTTCCAGGGCTGTCCCTTTTGTTTCATTAAGAAATATTCAGAGAACATCACACTTTGCCTAGCCTGGTAAAATAAGACTTCAACTTTCTTACTGACAGCTTTAAAAAGCATTTATTTAGTTAGTCATTCTTCCTGTTTCTAGTCTCAGATTGATGTATAAAACCACTTTGTTTTTTCTGGTTCTCCTTGAAAAAATAACTAGGTAACTTACCCAATATAAATAGTTTGAGCAGCCAAATACACTATCCTTTTTGGCAGATATAGTAAATGACTGACTGATAATTTTACTAATATACATAATGTTTTCTTCTTCCAAAGTAGATTTTTCCAGACTTTGTATTCCCATATTAACACTGGCATGCCTTGAGCAAAAACTTAATACATGTCTCTCTTCTCATTCTGAATAATATCTTTCAGCAGGAAGAATTTGTTGATCAAGGTAAAAAATATCTTTCCTGACAGAGTTATCATCACACAGTGGCATTTCTACCATTCCAAGTTATGCTTGGCCTTATGACAGACCAAGAAATCAAACAAGCAGCGGATGCTGCTTATCTCCATACTCTGTACCAGAATTCAAGACATAATATAAAACATTCATTTCTAAAGAGTTCAGCAACAGCATCTTTAGTCAGAATGAGGATTGTAGCAATTTTTATAGCACTACTAGTGGAAGAGCATATATAAGTGAAAAATTTCTCATTAAATACATGGATATGCATGCTTTGTCTTCCACTTAACATAGTCTTGCACTGAATCCCAATGCTATTGGGCATTAGCTGTAAGGTTATTCAATATAAGAGCAAGATATCTTGTGTGCTTCTGATTAGCAGACATAACCTAGTAAGATGAAAAATGGTAGATATTTTCTCTTTGCCTGATCAAGTGCTCATTTCCACTTTTTGGAAGCTTTTTTGCTTCCCAAAGCAGACGATACTCTTTCATCAGAATGTTACATGGTGGAGAATCCAAAACCCCTATTCTGGTCACACAACTTCCTTAATTAATACCTGCTGTGATTCACCTCCTGTCAATTAATCTGCTCTGATTCTAGTTACTACAGCTCTTTGTTTCCCCATCATCTGAATCAGAATATAAGGAAGACAGCAGTACAGTTTCTTTCAAAACTCCATATACTCCTGAAAAGCAATTTCTGTGGTCAGATAACCAGAGTTAGGCAGAATACTTCAGATTATTGTTGTTCATGATCAGCAGGACACTGGGTCATGAGTTTTTAGGGGTTCAGTACTGACTTAGGCCTTAATCCTTTTAAACAGATGCCTCAAGTTTGACTTTATGAAGGTGACACATCAGATATAGTACAAAGCTGTTCATGATTACACACTGACATTTGATCCTGGTTTGCCAAAACTGAAGTCCAGCAGCGAATAAATAACTGTACAAGTCACCCTTTTGTACACTACACTACTGTACCAGCTAATCTTTAATGTATCTTTTGAAGAAATGACGTGAATATGCTGAATAACAGCTGATGATCTTAACCATTATATGGAGTTTCTACTAGAAAGTGATAAAATTTCCGCTTTATGTAAAATAAATAAATGACATCCATAGCTTTAACAATAAGTACAGTTAATTATAAGAAAATTTAAATCAACAGCAAATGACTTATGGGTTACTAATTGATATTTGTAACTAAAAAGAAGACAAGGGAATTACTAGATAGAAGTTAGGCTAATTAAGCTTTTCTTTTAATGTAAATACAGCATTGAAAGTTTCCATTGAAATTATCCTCCCCTTTAAAGAAAAAACACCTTTGTCCAAGGTCTACTCCAGCCAAAAAAAAAAAAATCTTGGAAAAAACTGAACAATCAGTTTAGTCTTTGGGTGTTACACTCATGTTAGCCTTAGGCAGGGAGGGAATATTTTACTCCTTTATTTACAGTAATTCTGTCTTCAGAATGAATATAGTTTTCCAAGTTATAGTGTTCCTAGTTCTTATACACAGTCATGTAAAGTGAGAGCCTCACACAGGGAAACAAACTATAACTTCAAGCCTCTGTACCTATAAGAAATGCCTAGAAGAAAGCTGGGGAAGAACTGTTCATGAGGGCATGTGAATAGTAATGTGGTAATGGGGTAACGGTTTTAAACTAGAAAAGGGTAGATTTAGGTTGGGTATTAGGAAAAACTTCTTCAATATGTGGCTGGTATATCACTGGCACAGGCTGCCACAAGGGGCAGGGGGGGCTCCATCCCCAGAGATATTCAAGGTCAAGTTTTATGGGGCTCTGAGCAACCTGATCTAGTAAATATGTCCTGGCTTACTGCATGGGGATCTAGACAACCTTTAAAGGTCCCTTTCAATCTAACACACTCTGTGATTCTATGATTCTGTCTAGCTCCACTGCACAAGGTAGCTGTAGTTTCAGTTCCAAGATGAGTTCTGCAATATCAATCTGATAGCTTTCCATGATGAGAAAAGTGGCTGGGCAGATGAAGGAAGAGTGTGGATGTTTGTTTATATTGACTTTTTCAATGCTTTGAACACTGTCTCCCATAACACCCTCATTGACAAACTGATGAATTACAGAGCAGTCCAGTAGGACAGCAAAGTGGACTGCAAATAGGCTCAGCTGCTGAGTTTGAAGGGCTGTGATCAGTGGCATGAAGTCCAGTTGGAGGCCAGTCACTAAGTGGTGTACCTCAGGATACTGGTGTCAGTACTACTAACATCTTCATTAATGACCTGGATGACTGGGTCTGAGTGCACCCTTAGTACTGAGTGTACAAAACTGGAAGGAATGTCTGATGTGCCAGAGGGTTGGGCTGCCATTCAGAAGAATTTAGACATGCTGGAGAAATGGGCCAACATGAATCTCATTAAGTTCAACAAAAGGAAATGAACAATCTTGCCCCTGGGGAGGAATAACCCTTTACACCATTATAAGGTAGGGCCAACAAACTGCAAAACAAAGCTTTTTGGAGGACCTGGGGACCCTTGTGAACAGGTTGATTATGAGACAGCAAGGTGCCCTTGCAGGGAAGAGGGCCAATAGCCTCCTGGGATGCATAAGGAGGAGTGTTGTGAGCAGATGAAAGAAAGTGATCCTTCCCCTCTACTCAGGACTACCATGAAACATCTGGAGTGCTGGGTCAAATTCTGGGCTCAACAACACAAGAGAGGATCAAATATACTGGAGATAGTCCAATGTATGTGATTAATGGCTCAGAACACCTGCTACATGAAGAGAATGCAAGAGAGCTGGCGCTGTTCAGATTAGAGAAGCTTCTGGGGAGATCTTGTCAATGTCTGTAAATACCTGAAGGGTAAGGTAGAGTACAGAAGACAATGTCAAACTCTTCGTCGTGGTACTCACTGAAAGGACCAGAGGCAATGGACAAAAATTGAAATATATGAAATTCCACTTGAACATAAGGTAAAAGCAAAACAAACAATTTTTTGTATTGTTAGAGTGGTCAAACACTAGACCAAGATGCCCAGAAAGGTTTTGGAAATATCCTTGAATATATTTAGCACATGATGGGAAAAGACCCTGAGTAACTACCTCTAGCTGACCCTACTTTGAATTGGAGGGCTGGACTAGACCATCTTTAGAGGTCCCCTCTCACCTCAAATATCCTGTGATTAGGCATGGGGAGCTAAATATGGTCTTAAATATATCTTGCTCCTCTATCACAGGAGACATGCTCATGGAGTTTTCTCTTATTTTCAATCATATGATTTTTAAGTTGTCCTCAGGTACACTTCAGTTATCTTTGGCAGGACTGAATTTCATTTTTTTCATTAGGTCTGCCACTATTTTGAGTTTTCTTCTAGAATCTTTTTGCTTCTTTCCACTGTTCTTTACCTGCCATTGAAAGTCTAATACACAATCCTTTTCATTACATTCCTGATAGTTTCTTTTTGTTTTTTGAATGTTTACATCTAAACTGTATCTTTCTTTTCATTTACATCTCTTTGAAACTGATAGCTCTGACCTTGTGTACACTCACTGCTTTTTAGAAATATCATATTTTATTGCAGGGGTTTTTTTTTATCTCCTCTGTAACTTTTGTCCTTCCCTGCCTTATTCTAATAGATCACTGTTTTTCTTCTATTTGTTTAAATTCATGTCCCTTCAATTCCTTCTAGTGTATGATTACAGTCTAAGGAAAATAATTCCAGAAATATGAAAACCTCATGGAAAAACTTGTCTGCAGTTCAAGGACTTGGAATAAGTACTCAGCAGAAGATGCAGATAACAGTTATCCAAAGCTCTCTGAGAAGGGACAAAATTTCTTCCTGCTTAAGAATTTACCTCTGTTCCTACCATTTTGCTCAAGATAGAGAACTGATAGATAAGATGTGAAATCAGCAATGTAAAGTTCAACAAGTTTACATAGCACTGTGGAGATGACGACTATAATGTAGAGGAAGCTTCCAGGTATCAAAAGACTTGTAAGAGTTTCTTTTTCAAGTAGCTTCCAAATAAATGATGTCTTTAGATACTAAAAGAAATAATAAAAGTAATTATTTCTAATAATAGAAATAAAAGCCTTATTTCTTCTACACCTTTTGGTTAGTTTACACAAAATTGTGGTTTTCAACAATAAGAAATCACACCAACATAAAAAGATAAATAAGCTGAAAGTTCATACTGCTCAAAGTGGGATGAAGGACTTGCCAGACTGGCTCAGACTTTCTGAGCAATGAATCCATTCTATTCAGATATCTTGTTCTAAATTACGTGGCTATTTTGACCTGATACACACATACAACCACTGCTGAAGTGCTATGCCCTCAAGGGGATGCTCATAAAGACAGTGTAGATCATGCAAGATTGCAATAAAATAAATTCTCAATTATTGACACAAATCTGACGTAAAATGAGTTTAATTTTTTTTCCCAAACAATTAAAATTATAGTATGTACTGAACTTACTCCTTGCTGGTGCCTTAAATACACAAGAATCATAATCTATTAGATTTTTAAATAAGCAGTGAGATGAGATGAATACTATGAATCAAAGATAGAAATCTGTCTGTTACTCTTCCTGCATTGTTTATTACTACCTTTATTGGATTTAATGAAAAAGACAGTAAATTTTGCTGTAAGTGCAATTACTTCCTTGTTCAGCTCATCTTTGACATTAGAAAAATTAGTTAGAGGGCTTTGTTCATTATCTTCTACCACAGCTGCTTTTGTTTATGCCTGGTAATGTCACTGCATGCTTCAGTGTCTAGCACTTTTGGGCCTGGCATAAATGTGGAGGAAGAAGAAATGCAATGTAATATGCTACTGTTATTTTAACAACTGCACTTAACATGATAGTTCTTTTAGAAATGGATATTCATCTTTATCTAAAGACAAGGGATACTCTCTGACTTTGCAAAACATTTGGAGTAAGAGAAGAAAACACAGAAAATGCAGCATCTCACAAAACACAAGAAGCAGGTAGAAAATTACATACAATACACAATGCCTTTAAAAGAAATGACTGTAGCCTGTGTAAGGGATAGACATATATCTTCAATAATTATTCTAATGAATGTCATAGAAATGGAGTTCAAGTAGGGTCATTTGGCTGGCTAGCATTATATATATTAGACTACAAAAGTAGGACTCAAAAATACCCATGTGAATTCTCAGGATTGCCACTAAGTGCTCATCCCTGTAATATTACTCACCTTCTGTTCCAGTTACCTACTCTGAAAATGAAAATTGCAAAAAGTATACTTCAGTCTTGTTGACTGTCAGATTCAGGAAGATTTGATTGTTTGTATTTGGCACAATTGAAAATTCCTCACTGAAGTAAAAAACCCCAGTTTTTTTAATGGCTACATCTGGAAGGTGCTATACCTGAGAGCTCCACTCCAATCAGGCTCCACTGGGAGTAAAACTGGAAGATCTCAGAGAACCACCTTGTAGAAATGCACAACTGAGCATACAGCATTCTTCCATGTCCTTTCCTCATCTTGCCCAAGTCTCCTCTTTCCAGCAGGACACGCAATGCTTTTAATAAAGTAGAAAGTGGAGGTCAATGATGACTTTTGATCAGTACAGTATTAACCTCTTTGAAAAAGGAAAAGGGGTAACTAAGGATGGAATGTGGGAAACCTGAAAAAATGTGATATGCCATAAAACTAATTAATACAGTATTGAATTATACATTTGTTTGCAGATCTTTTTAAAGGATCAGGTCCAAGAAGTAAGAAATAGACTAGTCATTTTATATAAAATGTTTTTTCACTAGTTAACCTTTATACCCTTACCAGTTGCCTATGGAGTTTAGTTCAGTGCATAATAGATATTTAATTTCTTTCACTTGAAATAACAGGTTAGTTACCTGCAAATCATACTATGCATGTCTTTAAAAAGATCATATTTGCAATGGTATTAATATATCATCAATCAACATAACTTCAACATTTAAGGAGACAGATAAGGAGTTAGGCTCCTAAATACATTTCTAGATCATGCCCTAATTTCTTAAAATAAACCAGACAGCTTATTGATAAAGCAGTAACAATAGTCGTGGTATTGATGATGAGTATCATAATGACAATGATGATGATGATGATGATGATGATAAGAAGAACAAGAAGAACAAGAGCAATAACAATAACAAACATAATAAGAGTAGTAGCAGTAATAAAATAATAATAGAATTAGTGTCAAAGAACAGTGTAAACATTGTTTTCTGTCATCTGAAGAAACAAAGTTGAATTAGAAAATCTGATTGTTGGTTGTTCTTTTTTTAAAAAAACAATTATTTAATCAAAGATGCCAGAATAGATAATTTAAATAATCAAGGAAAAGGTGAATCTTAGTGTTACATCTATTAATTACCTATTAAATATTTTCTCTGATGTCCATTTCACTGCACAGATAGTCAACTTGCAACATAGAAATCTTTGCTAGTGAAGCATGCATCTCTCTGCTACACGTTGGTAAAATATTAAGGGCAGGTACAATATTATAGGAGCGCTATCAAAGGGATGTTTAAGTCCATCTTTATTCATGAGTTGAGTTAAAAATGTTCAGCTTAGATGACAAAAACAATCAAGCATCTGCAAATAATGCCCAAGGTCTTCTGGAGGAAGAGCTATGACTTCTGAAGTTCTTTCTTGATTGTCAGGCATTCATGATGCACTATCAAGTGTTCTGTGTCAGATTATCCTTTCTCTTTTGATAAGTTTCTTTATCTTCTCTCTCTTTTTCAGGAAAAAAAAAAAAAAAAAAGAAGATTTTCATTTGGTTCCCCTATCTAAAATTAACCTGCCAAAATATAAAACATAAAATGAAAACCAAAAAGAAAGTATTCTAATATTACACCTTACTAACACATGTAAAATTATGGTAGAAAAGGAAGAATAAACACTAAAATATATCTGTTATACATGTTTGCTTTCATGAAATAAATGAAATTGTATAGATATGCACATCTCAGAAAAGCAAATCTGTTCTTTCACAAGTCTAGCAAGAATGTATCAGATAGAACTAAAATGGTTTTATATTACCATATTTTCCCATATATATCTTGCTACTAAGATAACCCACACCTCTTTTTGAAAGTAAATTCTCATACAACCCACACCCTCAGATAACCTACAACTGTCTCCTCCTTTTCCTTCCAAGGCATCTATGTATCTAGCAAATTCCCCTGGGGGCTTCTCGTTGTGGTGGAAAGAAAACAGAGAAGCAAAGCAATAGAGGTAAAGAAGATGATGGGGTTTAAAAAGGGAAAAGAGTAATTTGTAGTGGATCAGAGGCTGAAGGAGAACTGGGAAAGAAGGAACTCTGAAAACAGCTTTTCACAATATTACCAGTCCTTATGGACAACCCTAATTCTGAAAAAGACAAATGGGACATTGTTATTTTTAACAGCTGATCCATGAGTTCTAGCACTTGAAAATAAAGAACTTGTTTTCGAGCTATGCTGCATTTAACACCTCAGTCACACTTTCAAACTTGAAGGTGAAACTGACCATCTAAGTACACTGTCATATTTTCTAAAGTGAAATAAAATAAAAATCCTACTATAATTAGTCAAAGAAAATTTTAAAGCCAAACACTGAAATACGACACCATGACTCCTTGTTGGTACTGGTGCTCACAGGTATAAAGTAGACCATAGGTTAATCATAGAATCATAGAATCATAGGGGTTGGAAGGGACCTCGAGAGATCATCAGATCCAACCCCCTGCCAAAGCAGGCTCCCTAGCTCATATTGCACAGGTCGGTGTCCAGACGGGTCTTGAATATCTCCAGAGAAGGAGACTCCACCACCTCCCTGGGCAGCCTGTGCCAGGGCTCTGTCACCCTCACTGTGAAAAAGTTCTTCCACATGTTGGTGCGGAACTTCCTGTGCTCTAATTTGCAGCCATTGCCCCTTGTCCTGTCTCCACAGACCACTGAAAAGGGGCTGGCTGATTCCCCCTGCATTCCATGCTTAAGATATTTATAAACATTAATTAGGCCCCCCTTAGTCTTCTCTTCTCAAGGCTGAACAGTCCCAGCTCACTCAGTCTCCCCTCATAGGGGAGATGCTCCAGGCCCTTAATCATCTTTGTAGCCCTTCTCTGGACTCTCTCGAGGAGATCCCTGTCCTTTTTATACCAGGGAGCCCAGAACTGGACACAATACTCCAGGTGGGGCCTGACCAGGGCAGAGTAGAGGGGGAAGATCACCTCCTTTGACCTGCTGGCTACACTCCTCCTGATGCACCCCAGGATGCCATTGGCTCTCTTAGCCACCAGGGCACTCTGCTGGCTCATGGCCAACCTGTCATCCACCAGGACCCCCAGGTCCTTCTCCACTGAGCTCTTCTCCAGCAGGTCATCCCCCAGCCTGTACTGTTACGAACGGTTGTTCCTTCCCAGGTACAAGACTTTACACTTGTTTTTGTTGAACTTCATTAGGTTTCTCCCTGCCCAGCTCTCCAGCCTGTCCAGGTCTCTCTGGATGGCAGCGCAGTGTCCTGTGTGTCAGCCACTCCTCCCAGCTTTGTATCAGCGGGTACTTGCTGAGGGTGGATGCTATTCCCTCATCAAGGTTGTCAATGAAGATATTAAACAGGACTGGACCCAACACTGAGCCCTGGGGAACACCGCTAGTCACAGGCCTCCAGTCAGATTCTGCTCCACTGATCACGACCCTCTGAGCTCGGTCTGACAGCCAATTCTCCACCCACCTCACTGTCCACTCATCTATCCCATGCTCTCTCAGCTTTGCTATCAGGATGTCATAGGAGACAGTATCAAAAGCCTTGCTGAAATAAGCAGATTAATACGGATTTCTTCATTGTGTAGAGCACATGCAAAGTCCAGTCCTGTGACAACATGCAAAGCTGCAGCCAGAGGGTTTTTCTTAGCAAATAAAATTGCTAGCACTTGTGAATGGGAAAGTATGAAGAAGAGAAAAGGAGAGGAATTGGAAAGAGAAAGAAGTTTAATGAAACCATCATGGTATGCAATAGAACTAAGACATCTGGTGATGTCTTAAAAAACAGTTTCTATGAATACATCAGTAATGAAAAGAGGACTAAGGACAACCTCTGTCCTCTAGTAAACAGGGCTGGTAACATAGTGACGAAGGATGAGAAAAAGGCTGAGGTGCTGAATGCTGCCTTTGCCTCAGTCTTTAGCAGTAAGACCAGCTGTTTCCTGAGTACACAGCCCCGTGAACCAGAAGGCAGGTATGGGGAGCATAATGCAGCCCCTGTAATCCAGGGGAAATGGTGAGGGACCTGCCTTAGCACCTAGATCCACCTGAGGGTACTGAGGGAGCTGGCAGAAGTGCTCACCAGGCCACTTTCCATCATCTATGAGCAGTCCTGGCTGACTGGGGAGGTCCCAGTTGACTGGAGATTAGCAATTGTGACACTCATACACAAGAAGAGACAAAGGAAGACTCAGGGAAGTCTGTCAGTCTGACATTGGTGCTTGGGAAAATTATTGAGAAATCATCCTGAGTGTCATTATGAGGCACATGCAGGAAAAGCAAGTGATCAGGCCCAGTCAGCATGGGTTCATGAAAGGCAGGTCCTGCTTGACCAACCTGATCTCCTTCTGTGACAACATGATCTACTTAGTGGATGAAGGTAAAGCTGTAGATGTTGCCTATTCGGATTTTAGCAGATTTTGACACCCTTTCCCAGCATTCTCCTAGAAAAACTGACTGCTCTTGGCTTGTATGGGTGTATTCTTCACCCGGTAAAAAACTGGCTGGATGACCAGGCCCAGAGCATGGCAGGGAATGGAGTTAAATCCAATTGTTGGCCAGTCACCTGTGGTGTTCCTCAGGGCTCTGAGCTGGGCCCAGTTCTCTTTAATATCTTTATCAATGACCTGGACAAGGGGATTGAGTGCACCCCCAGTAAGTTTGCAGATGACACTAAGTTAGGCATGAGTGTTGATCTGCTTGAGGGTAAGAAGGCCCTATACAGAGGAATCTGGACAGGCTGGATTGAAAAACCAATGGTTCAACAAACCCAAACACTGGGTCTTGCACTTAGGCCGTAACAACCCCAAGCAGAGCTGCAGGCTTGAGGAAGTGTGGCTGGAAAGCTGCTGGTAGAGAAGGACCTGGAAGTGTTGGTTGATAGGTGGTTGAACATGACCTAACAGTGTGCCCAGGTGGTCAAGAAGGCCAACAGCATCCTGGCCTGTATTAAGAACAGTGTGGTGAGTAGGACTAGGGAAATAATTGTCACCCTATACTCAGTGCTGATGAGGCCCCATCTTGAGTACTACATTCAGTTTTGGGCCTCACTACAGAAAAAACATTGAAGTGCTGGAGCACGTCCAGAGAAGGGTGATGAGGTTGGTGAGGGGATTAGAGAATAAATGTTATTAGGAGTGGCTGCGGGCCAGTCACTAGAGGGGTTCACCAGGGCTCCATTTTAGGCCCAGTTCTTTTCAGCATTTTCATAAACAACCTGGACTCAGGACTAGAGGGTGTCTTAAGTAAATTTGCAGATGACACCAAATTGGGAGGAGCTCTCAAGAACTCCATTGAAGGTAGAGAAGCCTTACAGAGAGACCTGGACAGATTGGAGAGCTGGGCAATCACCAAATTCATAAAGTTTAACACAGGCAAGCGCCAGATTCTGCACCTGGGCAGGGGCAACCCTGGCTATGCATACAGACTAGGGTATCGGATGCTGGAGGCCAGCCATGATGAGAGGGACATGAGCCAGGAGTGTGCCCAGGCAGCCAGGAGGACCAACTGTATACTAGGGTGCATCAAGCATGGCATTTCCAGCTGATCAGGAAGGTGTTGCGCCTCTCTACACTGTGCTGGTGTGGCCTCACCTGGAGTACTGGGTGCAGTTTTGGGCACCAAAGTACAAGAGGGACACAAAAATATTGGAGAGTGTCCAGAGGAGGGCAGCAAGGATGGTGAACAGTCTGGAAGGGAAGTCTTATGAGGAGAAGCTGAAGTCCCTTGGTTTGTACAGCCTGGAGGAAGCTGAGGTGAGTCCTTATCAAGATCTATGGCTTCCCTATGAGAGGGAGAGAAGGGGCAGGTGCGGATGTCTTCTTTTTGGTGACCAGTGATAGAAACCAAGCAAATGGATTGAAGCTGTGACAGCGGAGGTTTAGGCTGGATATTAGTAAGAGGTTCTTCACTGAGAGGGTGGTTGGGCACTGGAATGGGCTCCCCAGGGAAGTGGTCACAACACCAAGCTTGACTGAGCTCAAGAAGCATCTGGATGATGCACTAAGTCACATGCTCTGACTTGGTTGGCCCTGTGTGGAGCCAGGAGTTGGACTCGGTGATCCTTATGGGTCCCTTCCAATTCAGGATATTCTATGATTTATCTTTCTGGCACTAAATTAAACAAGGCATTCTTCTACACCAATTTACATCTGTTATAACCCCAGTAAAAGCAATGAGCTGGCTTTTTTATGAGGACATAGTTTGGCCTCTTATTTTCTTTCCAGTTTAAAGGAGAAAGTCGTGTGCCCTTCCCCAGTGCAGCAATGGTTTCTGGCATATCTTCTGCTTATCTTCTAATTTCATCTCAGGTACTGTAGAAATGCTTCCCTCATACTTGAAGTATATGAGTCAATAATCTGAAATGTCTTAATAATAAATGGATTCCAGAACTGGATCTATAACATCTACAACATATATATATATATATATATATATTGGTGAAGAGTACCGTAAGTGGTTCAAATTATACCAAGGCTAATAGGGTGATTTCAGTTCTGCCCAGAAAAGTGACTACAGTTGCTTGTAGTCACTGAAGAGTTCTCATATATGCTCAGTTTACAACTATGATGTTGTACATTCTGACTCACCTCAGTCTGAATTTCTACAGTTTCACATCCTCACAAATAATACAGCTTCCAGATGCCAAACCAGGTCTCTTGTTCCAGCTGTGCAAATCCATCAGCTACACTTGGGCAACCTAAATTGCCTTTAATGGCAGTGTAATGTAAACTGTTCTATTGCCAATGAACAAGAAAAAACCCACCAAAAACAACAACCCCCTTAACCCCCTCCTTGCTCCCCCCCCAAAAAAAAAAGGCAGAAAAGCACATCAAGCAAGATGTCCCTTCCCTTAGGCATGTTGGTTTCGTGTGGGTTAAATATTTTTCTAAGTGATGCCAGAAGAGATGACAAAATAAAGGGGAATAGAAAAATTTCACTTTGATGTCTCACATGACATTAACTTGCTATAGAGAAGAACTAAATGGAATTAAAGCACACTGGTTCTACAATATAGTACTGAATTTCATTCTCAATATAAATATCCAGTTTATTGCATTATGTAGTATTTCCTCAGTATGTTTGCTGAAGAATCTCCAGCCAAGGATAACGCATCTGTACACTTCATAATACAAGAGGGTTTATTTCTAAGCTAATTAGAAGCCATGCATTATCCATTTAGTAACTGGCAATATATTTTTAACTATTATTTTGCAGTATTATATTCATTGTGATGAAAACAGTTTTTTCTCTATAATAATGGAAAGGTTTGAGATGTGTATGTACAATACTTACTTTACTCCACTGTAATTAAACATTAGTTCAATGAACAGCATTACTGTCTTTGCACTCACTATTTGGATTTTATTGTTCAAGAATGTGTCTATGTGAAGTTGAGAATCACAGAAGACTTTGATTTTATTGTATTGTCTTGGGAATACACCTAAAACAACTGTAGGCCTTATGGTATCTACAGTTACACACTCGGCATTTAAAAATTAAAATTAATTCTTTCCCAGCTGAGAATAAATGTTTTTTGAGATTTTCAGGGTTAGTACTCTAAACTGTGATATGCAATACACTGTATGGGTGGAAGATGAGGAGAGGGAAGGACAAATACCATAATAGTAACTAACAGTTACTACTCCGGTAGTAAAAGCTTTAATGCTGAAAAGTTTTGGAAAACCCAGGTGCTGACCAAGAAGCCATGAAATTATACATTTGGAACTCACATGTCTTCCAAGCTAACTTCTTAATTACCTATTGCAATGTAAATACCTAAACCCCTTCTGGATCTCACTCTAGGACTGATATCTACAAAGTGACTTGGCTTCTCCAAGACTGCATGTCACAATGCCTGAGGGAATACCACAATCCCAAGATAAAAATCTCTTGACTATACTGGCACATCTCCTAATGGATATTCCTTCAACCAGTTCTTCAACAAATAATGTTCTGAGTATTCATATATCAAGTATGAGGCAAATTCACAGTGGAATTCATAAAAGGTATAGGAATGAAGAATTAACTGTCAAAGACAGCAAGTAGTAAATTCTGAGAATAAGAATATGACTTAGCAAACTGTCACTGCAGTCAGTGCCTCCATCATTTTCAGTTCCCCAGATATTATTCTTTTTCCTGGAAGCAGATAACCAAAACCACAAAGCAGTAATAATATGGGAATAATCTGTTGGGGAATAATCTGTTGGGTTTTTTTTTAAAAATGAAACCCACCTAGCGCTGCTGTAAAATACATAATAGAAAACAGAGCTAATGTCTACTGTGACACAAGGCAGAATATCATGGGCCATCATTCCTGTGTCACTTCATGAGAATTTATCAAAGCTATTCTTAAAAGATCAAAACAAGATCCTGTGCTAACTTCATTCACATAGCACTGAATTTTCCAACTGTTGTTTCATTTCTCTCCACGTGTGCAAAGGTTTTTTACATAATCCAAACCTGCTGACAGTTTTGCCTCTGCTCTTTTTTTCATGAGACAAAACAAGCCAAAAGCTTTCCATCTTTTCTCGAAGTACAAATTTCCTAGCAATTGAGACAATCTTGTTGCAAACTAGTTTGTCTAGTCTGATTTTGTCCAGTCTGTGTATGTTTTGTGCAATACTCAGAACTCAGCCTTACAGCTAAGGCTTATTTTTTTCAGTTCTGAGAAGGATGAAGGGACCACTCCACATCATATTTTTTAGAAGCCAGTATTATATTTGTTTTTTCTGCAACTACATGACATTGATGAGTTACATTCCGTTTCTTATTTTTATCTGATCCCCCAGGCTCTTTTACCAATGATATTCATTAACCAGTTGTCCTCCATGCTATCATTTCTGCTGCAGATTATCCCAAAATGTATTACTTCCCTGAATCCCTTTTCAACTGCATCCTGTGTTTTTTTGTGTCACTCAGTTTTGCAAACCTAATTTTGAATACTATCACCAGTCTCCAATGTAGTTAAGAATGTCTAGAAGATTGATTTCAATTTCGTGTTTAAGAAGTACTTTTCATAACAGCAGTCATTATAGCAGCACTGGTTATTATATAAAGGTAATGGTATATGCAGGTGAAATATGGTATCACAAGTCTATCACAAGGACTGTAAGTCCTCTTCCACTTGTCCTTTGAAGGAGCTGTGGTGGTAACTTCTTTTTTTTTGAAATTGTGGCAATTTGTTCAGAGTCCAATGTGATCTTTAGGGATTATCAAGTCGAGGGCCACTGCCAGAGGAAGATACTTTGGAACAGCCTCTATTCAGACCTTTCATTACCTGCAAAACCTAGGCTTTAAGAATCAAGGTGTCTAGTCTCCTTTCTCACCCCTGCCCAGAGAATTTGCCTTTTTACTTAAGCGCTTCTCCTTATACTTCGATTTTTGTGTCCTGCAGTTACAGCATTTACTGTAGGTGTCAGTTACAATGCAGGAAAAAAAAAAAAAAAGGAAAAAAGATATCTAGTTTGATTATAAGTAGATAGCTAATTTATTTGACCAGATATGCTGCACACCATTAATTATGTTATTGTTGTGTGCAAATCCATGTTATTAAATATTCATTACTTCTAACAATTTACAGTGTGCTGAGCTTCATATTTCAGTATAACTCATCAACTGAACAGTAAGAATTTGCTTACTTTAAGCTACAAACACATTTTTCAAAAATAAGTACAAATAATGAGGTTTCATTAATAGAATAAGAGTTTCTGAACCATATGAAAATAAACAATAGCTGTTTCATGATGGTAGCACCTGATGTGGAAGCATTCATGACTTTGTAAGGCTATGTACTTAGCTGAAATTCCATTAATTTTTAAATAACAGGGTCAAATTATTTCCTGACTCCACTGAAGTCAATGGAGCTAACTGTATATATCTGAATGTGGCAGAATTTGACTCCATTCGATGAAGCAATTTATATAAACACAGATTCTTTAGTGCTAGTCCAATATCATCATGCCAAATTCTTCACTGGCAGTTTTTATAGTCAGAAGACATTAATACTGATAAGAAGTAATGCAGGTATTGATATGACCAATATACAACATAAACAAACATCGGTTTGAACAAAGTGCAATGTTAGAGTCTGCCACAGCTGGAAGTTTCCCTTTGCTGATAAGTTCTTAAAATAAACATGAGAAAAGAAGCAGGTTTTTACTGTGACTGATAATGTATTTTTTCTGGATGCACTGCTAAACATAGCAATTGGGAGTTAATAGGTAACTCATACCCATCCCCTCTAGTGCTAATTATCAATGGAGGAAAGAAAATAACTAATTTACGCTCGTGTATTTGTCTTATTAACCATTACTAGTAGAACAAAGATGCCTAATTCAAAGAATTTTATGAAATAGCTGATGCCACACTCACCTCAACGTTTTCTAAATACAATGGTAAAAGAAATGAATTGCATATTATTATGAACACTACGCAAATAGTGACTATGAACATTATGTAAGTCATAATATTGCAATGAGAAATGTCGATTACTTGATCCCACACAATAGCAGTAGCAGTGCCTTGGAAGTTATAGTAACAAAATGTTGTAAATAAATGAGTCAGTTGCAATAAGATTGATTTTAAGGTGAGACCTGGTTATGAGATATTAATTAAGATAAACCTCAAAGTACCAGCTGAGATTCTTGTTTTGCCCACAGGAACAAAATTTACACAATCTGAAGCCACTTTCTATGACCTCCTCATATGCGTGTTACACAGTAATTACACTCAGGCTTACCTAAGTATGAACTTAGCAGCTAAAAATACCCTAGCAGTTCTGCAGTTGTTGTGAAGGAGGGAACCCTTGATAAATTCAATGCTTTCAAGCAGGCACTTAAACCACATGCTAATTCAGATACTTCACTTCTAAAAAAGATAAATCCTTCATAGCTCAGTATCTCTGCATCACATTGCAATGAAGCTGGTAAGGCTAAAAATCAAACAGAAATAAGAGTGTTGTGTAACTGGTATTAATTTATTCAGGATAATCTGGTATTGTGCCTTTCCCTCAGGTGGATTTTGTCTTGGGAACATCCTCATGGAGTTACATGAAGCAGAGAAGGTTTAGCTTCTCTTTAGCCCAATAACCTCATATATGCTAATGAAACCTACAGAAAAACAGGCTTTAAGTTCACAGAAAAATGTAGATCTAGAGAGCTGAAAGGAAAATGGGAGGACGAATCCATTTCTTTAATAAGGTTTATTATCACATTAGAATCATCATGATGTCTGATGTGACAACATTTGAAGTACATCTTATTTTATAAATATCTCACCTGATTCAGTTCAGCCTCAGTTAGGCTTTGGGGGTGTTTTATTTTTCCACTAGAAACATGGGGTCTAGGATGGAAAACAGTCTTTGAGTCATCACAGTCAGCCACAGCAAATGGTTCAACTCTGTCACATAAAAAATTTACATAACTCCCTCTCAAAATCAGTTTGATTTCTTTAGCTCACTGTCCTGATAGAAATAACACTATTTGTCTTATGGTTAGAATTTCCTTGCTTCTTTCTGGACTGTATTCGTTTACGGACATTCTACATCCTATAGCTATTCTGTGACATGATCATTCTTTTTACTAAACAGTTCTTCTCTATTCCTTGTGTTGACTGACATAAAATATTCCTTATTACTAGGTGGAATGTCTGATAGCTTATGTAGGTTGTAGTTTATCTATACTTTTTCAGTTTGAATTCTTCTTTCTGAGCACGAATAATCACAGCTTTAAGCACTATTCCAGATGAGGTTATATGCAAGTTCTGTTGAATGATGTTAGCAACTCTCCATCTCAAATGGATAAACCTCCACTCATGTGTTTTAAAGTAATACTTGTTGTTTTTACAACCACATTAAGATTAGCTTATACTGAGAACATCCGGAAAATGAAGTTTAATTCTGTGTTGCTGAAAATCACCTCATTTTGACTATTCAATTCCTGTTCCCCTGGCTTTTCCTGCATAATCTTCTTTGAGATTGACAGTGTCTCACAACATTATGCTCTCTGCAGACTTGATTAATACAGTGTCAGTATTTTCTCTATCTCACACATGAAAATATTAAAAACACTCAGCCCCAAGATCGATCCTTGCTTCTATCAAAGAATCCCTTCTTTTCATAGTTGTCTGTTTAGGACAACTTCTGGTAGACTTTCTTGTAACCAGATCCTTAGCTATTCTACATTTTTTGTATTTCCCATCTTTTCCAGTTCTACTGTTATTTTCCCACATAATTCTGCTTTCATTTTGCTTTCTCTTTCAACAGCTCCAAAAGGTTCACTAGGTTGTTTTATTCTGTTCTAATTTCTTTTTAAATCCACAGTTGAATTCACTATTCCTTAAGATTTCTTACAGTCACACACTTTCTGAAAGTAACTCTCCGAACCAGTATTGCAAAGCTCTTCTCCAGCTAAAGGATAAACAAGAATCTAGAAGAATATCTTTCTCCTTTAAACCATTCCCTAATTTTTTCCTTGGAGGCGTAATTGTTCTTTCTATTTCATGAATTCTTTCTGTTTGCAAGTTAGGCCACTGTTGCTGATATGCACATTAACATAACACTTATTTTTATCTTTTCTTAACAAACTGTGCCCTTGCATATTCCTGTACCAGCCATGTCTGTTAATCAATTATGCTCTCCATTATTTATATTATAACATTTCAGGATCTGAACAGTTATTCTCATTTCTCTATAGCGGTTCCTTTTTTATCTCTTTTTTTTTTTAACAGTGTCCTGCAAACATCTGGTCGCAAACAATAGGTTGCAAAGATCAATTTGTCAGAAATAACAATAGCAAAGAGTCACAATTTTGTAGCATATTGTGATTAACACATAAAATATCCTGCCGCAGCCTTAATCTGAGATAGAAACCAAGGAGTTTCTGCAATCTACTGCATTAAAAAGATATAATGTTTTATAGATCAACAAATTAGTATTTTGACAGATTTAGTAACTGCTCTGTCATACCAACCTTCCCACTCAGGCTTAGAATTTATCAATATTTTCCTTTTCTCCTCCAAGAAATTCCTGGCAGAAGCAAACCCTAGACCTGTTGCTATGACTCAGTGCTCACCCATAACTCTAAAAGATTTCCCATGACAGCTTGCCAATAAAAATATGTCAAAGCTTGGCTGCATCATCCATAAAGTATAGTCAGAAATTACAGCAAAAGGAATTTTATTCACTTTGAAAATAATAACCATTTTAATATATTTACTACTCACTATACTTGAGTGATAAGATACTGTGATCAGAGAGAACATTTTAATTAAAAGTAAAAGCTATTATTATTATTGTTGTTATTTCCTTCATCTTGATATTGCTAAAAGTAACAAAACCTACAAACTTGCTTTGCAAAAGTTCTATTATTCTCGTTGTTTGTTAGGAATGTATAACAATGTTTAGAGAAGCATCTCATCATAGTCTTATTTAATGAAAATACTTCCATTTTCATTGGTAGATGAAATCTGTTTTCTTTCTATTATTAAAAATTTTAAGTTGATAAGCAAGTCTGGCCATAGTCAAGCTCTCTAATCTACAGCAGAAATCACTATCATTAGTATCTACCATTTCATAAATATCCCTTTAAGATACTAGTTGATATACCATATAGTCTTGTGGGAAACAATCAGGATACCACTGCTTCAAAACCAGCTAAATGTATTACAATAAATTTGCTTTCTCTGGGATGCTGAATTGGAAACCTATGAGATGTTGAATAAGAAAACTGATACCACTGCTTATCTGTCCAAAAGCTAGTGGTGTTAGGAAGCCCAGTAATTGAAAAATGGATAGCACTGATATTTGAACCTTTTTATATAACCTTTGAAGTGTAAGCCTTTTGGGGAATAAATTGCTTTTTGTAACAAGAACAATGTCAGATCCCATATTTAGAAACCATGCACTTAATTCATTTTCAGACTGAGAAACTCGTGTTGTCTTGTTGGGAAAAACATTGCAAAATGGATTAAGCTTCACCCTGGAGAGATGATAACCTAATATAAATAACTGCAGGCTGATCTTTATTAGTTACTGAACAAATATTGCCAAATAGGACAGGCGACCTTCAATGATGATTGATCTAGGATAAGTCATCAACAGCCTTGTCTCCAGAGAGTAACTTTGGGGCATTTTGGAATTGTACTGCTCTTCTTATTTCGGGTTTGGCACTAACACTGAGTAAGAGTAAGTACATCTTCTTTAATAGCAAGGTCTAAAGCTAATACGGTAGCAGAGTAATGACAACTTATTCAACGGTGGGCAACTACTAAGTATCTGCTAGAACTAATCAAACAGGATCGGGTCTTGGCTGGGGACTGAATTGGCCACAGCTGCCTTGTTCACAGAAGACAGCTTATACCCTGCTTTTTAGAACCACTGTGATTAAGAATGATTTCTTCTTTTTAAAGTGACACTAGATGGATGAAATATTATCATTATCTAGATGTCTTTGTATCCCAGTGTCCTAGAACTGGCATCACAGGAATTGAAATACTATTGATTCATATTGTAACTATTCTTTCCTCAGATTTTTCCTATTCTTTGCTCAGATTTTCCTTTTTACTCAGGAAGTAAAATTTCTTGGGTTGGAAAGTCAAGCCTTTGACATATTTGTAGTTGTATTGATTTGAAAAGCTATTGCATTCCAGGGAGGATCAGTAAGAACTCCCATTTACAAGCAGCTTTTAATTATATTTGCTGTAATAATATTAACTGATAAACAATATTGATACTGTGAATCAGTAACATAAAACACTACTTGAGAACTCATATAAATTACTGATTGTGTATGAAGATGACTGAAAATAATTAACATCTACCAGTGGAATTCCAGAGCACATAGCATGTGCTAATAAATAAAGACTCAAATCAGAACAACAAATTTAAGTATTAGCTACATGAAGGCAGAGGACACTGTATTATTGGTTTTATCACACATGAGTACTTGGAATATTAGCAAAAATAAAATAAGCACGGCTTATCTGTGCAATATTTTGAAACCTGATGACCCTTGGTCAGCTGATGCATTACTAGACATCCTTCAATAGACTGTAGTTTTCTGTACACTAATTTAATGGCAGAGAGTTATATTCTTAGGAATCCTTGCTTAGTGAGTGACATTTGGTAGCTGGAAGATGGAACAATTAGAATTATTTACTCTAATTATAAAGCGCCTCTCTATAAAAATAACACACCCCTGTACTGTTGAAGTATTCTTTACTTGCACAGCAGTAGGCATGTCACAGTTTTGTGCAGCTGGAGAGCAGCAACAAAAAATTTGTTTTCCAGAAAGTAGTATGGTACTGATCTGGGATCCTTATGTTATCTTCTCCTCGAATCTGAATGTTTTGATTTTGTTTCAGGGAGTAAAGAGCAATTTTGGTTCCTTCTGGCATCAACACTTGCAGGCCATTTATTTTCATCAGTTATCCTCTTAATATTTTTCTACCTTACTTTGGTGATAAAACCTTTTGTCCATGATTTTTTTTCTCCGTCATGAAACAATTATGTTTCTTTATAGATTTTAAAAGGGACAGAACAAGGCTTTAGTTGTCACTGGCTTCAAAATCTATTGTGTTTTCATACTCTGATATGAAATACAGTGTACAAACCCTCAGTAATGTTTCTCTCATATAATGTATGAATTATCCTCAGAAGATGGAACACGAGAAAGATGAGGTTATTTGCCTGGTGGTAATGAAGAAAAATATTTCCAATAGAAGTTATTACTTTTAATGTAAAAAAAAATAAAAATCCTAGGACTTAGGAATACTGAATAGCTTCCTATCTCTTCCATTGCAAATTCATGCCCAGTTTTATTCCACCAATTAATTTCTAAATTTCTACATGACAGCTATGACTAAAGCTATTTTCCAGGTTAAAGCAGCAGTTTGGGGTGGGGTGGTGTTACATATCTTTCTGGTATATTTATTTAGCAAGTTTTTTGCCAATATCTTACATTAGAAATATTTAGCCTGTTGATTTTGATTACTATAGGCTTTTTTTCTCTTTTTATATGCACTGTTCCATATTCCATGTTGTCTTTTGGGTATTAGTACCATCAATGCTCTCTACATTCTCATTGTGCTTTAGACATGAGTGTGCCATACAAATCCCTCTCTGTGTTTGCTTGCTTCTTCAAGAACTGTTATTGTGAAGTTAGTGAAAAAGGTCAGGGTGATTATTTAGTGGGAAAAATCGAATCTGCTGGAACTTTATTGCTTTCCTCTAAGAAATCTGACTTATTTATGACATAAGGCATTTTAGGGCACCTGATAGGGCTTACTTCTTTTTTTATGATACTTCTGCCTTTGTGTAAAATTGTGCTATAAATGATATTGACAGTGTCATACAGTACTACTGTATTGTTTTTAAGTTGCATTGTTTCAGCAATTTATAGTCAAACAAACCAAAGTTGTGACTGTCTGCCCTACTTGCAAAGTTGCAGGGACTTGTCTTCATTTTACAATATATGTTAGAGAAACTTTCAGCCAAGGGAAGTTCGGCGCAGCTCAAGGAAATGTGCACCTTTTCTTCTGTCTCGAATCTATCGCGCTCAAAATAGATGCAATATAGACAGGCGTATAATTGTGTAGGGATAGGCTTACGATTAGTTATGTTGTCCCTATAAGCAGTCGGTGACTTTTCAATTGCCAAGCCTACAGACAGAGCCCATGATCCAAGCATAAAGCTGGTTGTTTTACATATAATAACTGATACTCACCGTTTTACCAATCAGACAGCCTGGGGCAAAGGTGTGGGCTCCCTGGGGCAACTGTAGTGTTTACACTAGCAACCTTGAGTGCATGCTGTGTACAATGTGATGAGGAAGACACTACACTATTTAACAATTTCTCCATTTGTACAACATAACTGCAGCTATATCCAGTCCCATAGTCTTATGGTTTTAGCAATGCTGCACTGGATTACATAGACTGTAATTGCCTAAAAACTTCCTTCTGGCTAATATTATAGGATGTGGAATCCAAGAATAAACAAGCACAACCGCTACTCTTCTACCATTGTATTTTTAGACTTGTTCTAAAAATGCTAGAGAGTTGTGACTTCAGGAATAGTTGAGAAAAATGTGCAGGATACTTCTGCTAGATTCAAAATATTACTTTCAAGAGGCTGTAAGAAGAAAAAAAAACCCCAAAAAACCCAACCAAGAAACCATAACTGATAACTAAAACCCAAAATTGGCCAGGCAATTGTTAAGTAGCTATCAGGTGCATACAGAAAAGAGTGCACTAAGCTGTTTCTCCTATAGTCATTTCCAAAATAGTGCAGCTGGATTTTGAATTCTGGAAATTACCACACACTGTAAAGTTATGAGAGAATGGGGATTTGCAGCATCTCAAAGGAGAAACTCAGATCCTGATGGGTTTACACCCTACAAGTTAGCTGTGCTGTCCTGGATACAGCTTCTAACCTGAACATTACAGCTTTTCCATAAAATTACTGGTTTCATAAATCTGCTTTTTTTTTGTTAAAGATGTAAGAGACTGAATTATTTAATATTAAAAAGTAGTTTCTCTGCATGCTAAGCTTAATTGACTCAGTACTCATTATTATAACTGGATTATCATTGGCTCAATGATAATTTTTGAAGGGGTAGCTGCATAAATGCTTGATCATCTTTTCAAGCCATTAAACACTCTGGGCATCAGCCTCTTAACAGTAATTCTGACATGTTTATCTCAGCTGGGTTTGTAATTCTTCTTTGTTCAGGGTTTGTGATCTGTATATACAGTAGATTTAAAAAAAACCCAAACCAACAACTAACAGCAGCAACAACAACAACAACAAAAAAAACCCACGACAAAACATATCACCTTCTGAAGGAAGGGAAGCAGACAGACTATTTCATCCTAATATAATCCTTGTTGACTAATAAAATATTCTCCTTAAATAGCAATTATGCTTTTGTCCATTAAGTCTGGACACCCGGAGTAAATATTTGTTTCAGATTTGCAGGCACTTGATTACGTTTATTTTTAAAGGTTAGATAAAACTGTTCCTCTTGGTTACTCTGTGTATAATTAACCTCAGTTTACTTCCAAACTTGATTTTTAAAGAATCTTATGCAGCCCACACCATGAAAAACACTAATAAATACAGGCACTCTTTTAATTGTGTCTTTAGGTGAATAAACAGAATGTGACATCAGATTTATAGTTTCCCACCAAAATCTGTGAACAAGCTTTAAAATTCCAAATGACAGTTACCTACAAATACTTCTGGACCTCAGACACCTACTGAATTGCCCTTACCTCCCTTTAAAAAAAAATAAAAAGAAAGATTCTATATGGTTCCTCTGTAAGCCGTTAAACAGTAGCTAAAGTTTGATCATACACACCAAAACCCACCAGGATATGCTGCGCTTTTTCTCTCTCCCCCCGCCCCCCCTTCCAGCGCCCTTCCAGAAGGGATCGGATGGAGCGATCGGACCTCCTGCCTCCACCAACGGGCCGATAAGGAAGCACTATTTCCCGAGGCAGCGGGAAGTAGCTCTTCCAGGAGCCTGGCCTGCCCGCCACCTCTACCCGAGGAAAAAGCTCAACTTTTCCTCCCGGCGGTACCGGCTGCCCGCCCGCCCGGCCAGCCTGCCTCCCTCCCTCCCTCTCCCTTCCTTTCCCTCCCTCCCTCCCTCCCTCCCCGGGGCTGGGGGCGGCCCGGCCGGCGTTGCCCAGCCCGCCGCTGAGGAATGCCAGCCCGGCGCTCCAGCGCTGCGCCGAGGCGAGCAGCGCCGAGCCGAGCCAGCAGTGGCATAATCTACTAATGGCTTCTTTTCATTTCAGCCCTCCCTGAGAGACTCAGTGGCAGATTGTAGACTCAATTACTCTCATGTCAGGTGATTATCCTAGGTCTTAATGTAATCTTCCATTCACACATACCATATTTCAATTACGGCAGCTATGAAACAAGCTGTGTATTCAAATCACCAATCACCTTATCACTGCTGAACAATGTCAACTGTAAAAAACGCCAGCTGAAGGCAATTACACATGTGTTGAGAACCGATTATGATTACTCTCTGTGGTATTTGTGATGAGCTGGGGAATGTTCTGAAAATTTAATTTAATGACAATATGCTTGCTGTACAATCCATAATACCTCCTGAATCCAGCATGGGGCTATTAAAACTGATAGGAGCATATTATCACCGAACTGAAAAGCTGGGTTGGGATGGTTGCTGGATGTCTCTACAGGGAATGATAGGTAATTTCTCCACATATTTCTAACGGCTGAGGCAGACAGCTTCCAGTTCCAGCTGCACTCTGAAGGTGGTCCCTTCCCCTCCCTCCTCCCTTCCAGAGCTGAGTTAAGGTGTTTTACTGTAGCCACTGCAGAGGGACAGGGAGGTGAACGGAGGGACGGGGAGGGTGCAGGGGCGAGGGGGCGGCCTGGCCGGGCCGTTGACTCAAGGACCGCAGGGCACAGCGCCGTTTTTACCTGGGGGGGCTTTCCCGACCTCCTTAAATCCTTAGTCACTTCCTCCCTCCCTTTCCCTCCCCACCCCCCCCGTTTTGACACCCTCTCCTCTGAGGGGACTTCGTAGAGCCAAGCAGATTTAACCGGGGGAGGAGGAATAATAGCCAGTTTCTAGAGGAC
Organism: Hypotaenidia okinawae; assembly: GCA_027925045.1. Lineage (NCBI taxonomy): Eukaryota > Metazoa > Chordata > Aves > Gruiformes > Rallidae > Hypotaenidia > Hypotaenidia okinawae. Next base: position 64,062,241 of record BSDF01000002.1, read on the forward strand.
GGCGACCGAGGGCCGCAGGCGATCCTGACCTCGCCGGTTCCGTGAGCGGACCGGCACTCCCCGCCCTGCTCTGCGGGGTCGCCTGTTGCCAGGCAACAACCCTGGCCAGCGCGGCCTACACCGACTGCCCCAGCGAGGGCCCGCGCTTGCCCGCGGGCAGTCAGGGGAGCGCTTAGTGCATAGCACCCCAAATGTGTATATGCCTGTATTAAAGTGAAATCCTAAGTGGTTGTGCGGTTCCCTGGCATCCCTGGCACGGCCGTTCCAACAGGTAGTAGCTAGGCTGGCAGGCACCGCAGGAGCACCGCGGTTTCCTCGGAGCACACCCAATAAAGCACTGCTGGCCTGGATGGGGAAGCAATGCATCTCGCCGTGTGGGGACAGGGGGGCTGGAGGGGAGGAACTGGTACGCCAAGCTAATGCTCTTTATTGATCTGAATTGGTGCGATTCTAGATTAGACGCAGTTCCTTTCAGAAATCTGATGCTCTCTGCTGCCTGAGTGCACAAAGGTCTGGGGTTTTTTAAGGCAGTGTGGCCGATAGACAATGCGGTGCTGGGGACTACCGTGAGCTCCCTGGCTTCAACACAGTGCCTGGCTGTCTTTCCAAGGCTGCCCTATGAGCTCGGAAGACTTCAAACAAACCAAATTATATCCACCATTACATCAAATGCCCCTTGAGGCATGTGATGCCATTCACCTTCACATAAGAAAAAAAATAGTTCTGAAACGAGTATATGCTGAGGAGATTTGTTTACCTGGGCTCACATTTCATATACAGGGCATTTATTTTTGTAAACAGGTTCATTTTTTCATCAGATCATCTTATTGTGACAATTTGCCCTTCACTGTATACAGCGATTTTACTGTGGATTTATTACTCTGGAAGTGTTTAACAGGAATTCTGTGGTGTATGTGCTCCTTTTAAGCCTGCAAGTCAAGTAGTTCTCAGGTACTCCCCAACATGTATGTTATAGGAATCAGGGTTACCTGATTTTTTTTTTTTTTTGCTGTTCCACACAGTGCCAAGTATCCTGTCTCCATTCTTAAGTCAGCTGTACAGTCACTAGGACAAAAACACCTGAGGGAGAAGGTAACTGCAACCCATACCTGTAGTACCACTTTTATTTTGGGTACATTGTGACCAAATATCACAGGCATGTAAAACACAAGGCCAGAAAATAAATAAAGTTGCTAAAAATTACATAAATTAGGAAAGGCAGAGCGAGCAACTATAAACATTTAAACAGCATAGTTAAATTATATCTATTCTGAATTTTATTTATTCTGATCTATTCTGAAAAACAACTTCTGTTGATTAAGAGGTTTTAACAGTAAAATTTATGTTGTAAAAGGCCAATTCTAAACAAAAAAAGGAGAAAGGTCTAAGTAAGACTGATGGAAAAAAGAGTGAAACAGAAGAAAAATATGCTAACAAAATAAGCAAAGGTTTAGGAAACTTAACTCACACCAGCTTTTGGTACATAAAAGGAAACTCTACTATAGACTACAGCAATTTTCTTGGTTTGCAGTATTTACATGATGTTCTTTTAACACAATGCGGTGATTAGTATTATTATAGCAACAGTAGTAATAACAATGACAATATTAGCAGCAATGATAGTAATAACAAAGAAAATGGCAAAACCAAAACAGAAACAAATGGAGCAAGTTAATAAGGAGCCTTTAGTCTAACATGCAAAGCAGCTGTTCTAAAGGAACTAAACGGTGCACCTTCATTTTGAATTAGTCTGTAGCTAAGGAATCACTGACCTGTGAGCAGTCTGCATCTGAATTCCAGCTAGAGGCAGGTAGTTCAGGGCACCTCTGCTCTTTGCTACAGGCGTACAGAATTCACATCACATACAACTGTCAAGGAAAGCTTTCTTTTTACCTGTAGTAGAAAGGCAGCATGCAAGCTGGTTTGTGACATTACTCTTAGTATCTCAAAGCAAAGAGAAGGCTAAGAAATAAAGCAAAACCCCTCTGGTCTCCTCTTAATCATGAAAGTTGATATTATTACTAGCATGTTTTTTGCATAAAGGGAATGATATTCCATAAATTAAGGGAGCTGTAGCACAATGGCATAGCTCCAAACTTTTCTCCAATTTCTGGATCACTATCTGATGTACATTTCATATAGAGAACAGCATCCTAGCCTCTATATTACAGTGACATTAAAGATTTTTTTCTTAATAAGGTTGTTGGGTTTTTTTGTTTCTTCATTTGGTTGCACTTTGTTGTTGTTTCTCCTTAGCAAAGCTGTTGGAATTCTGTAAGGAAAGAACATAAGGTCCCTATCTACTTTACACATATTGTATGTAGATATATTTACTATGATCACAAGTAGGCACACACTAACAACAGAATCACACTAAGAAATAACTAAAAAATTACCATTCTGCCAAGAAATCTGTCGTTCATAGCAACTGCAATTTCCCCTTAAATTGAAGGAAGCATCAGCTGAGCAAAGGTGACATCACAAAGATCATTCAGGTTAACATTTTTTTCGATTCAGTAACTAAACCTGTGTGATTTAGAAAGCTTTTTTTAAAAAATAATATCTCAAAGCACATTTTAAACGTACTTTGAGGGTTTACAAGTAAAATGTTATTAGGTAAATACCCAACACAATGAAGAGCTGTATTGATTTTTCAGCAAAATGAAGCTACTGTACTTATTTTAAAGATCAATTTTATCACCTGAGCTCAGGCATGCTGGACTTCCAACAAAGAAAGAAAGAGGACAATCCTTCATAACCTCCTTCGTGACCCTAAACAGCCAGAAAATCAAAAGGCCATCCCATTTTGTTAGCTGAATTACATTTCTTCTTTTCCTCTTTGATCCTTCCTAACGTATAATTCTCTGCCAAAAAAAGTAAGCTATCTGATTACAAACTGTGCTACTTTTATTGCCCAAGGTAGTTGTTAATTTTTGCCATAGGTCAGACAGGATAGAGCCCTAAAGAACCAAGAGCTTCTTAATTGCATGGTGTACCACTAGCTGTTGCCACATCTCAGAGGAGTTATTGCACCTTGCAGATAATGCCCTTTTCCCCTGCAAGCCATGAAATAGGTTCTCCCTACACCAATGTATTAATTAGATTTCAAGACTCTTTCAAAAATTATAGCTGAAGCTGCAGTTCAGATATTTCAGAAGTTATTAGAAAGATTGTCTGTTGTGGTTTGGTGGGTTTTTTGGCTGGGGATTCTTTTGGTTTTTTTAATTGAAAAAGAGGAAGAACTAACCTTGGAGACTGTTGGGGTTTTTTTAGGATAAGGTAGGGGGAGAAGCCAAACCTGTAAACCTTGTCACATTAAAAGAATATATAAGTTTTGATAGAATTCCAGGTTAAGTTTGTCAATTCTGATGTTGTAAAAAGTGAATGAATTGGCACGACCTGTAGAAATCTCAGGAAACGTTTGAAATTTCTTCAGCTGGCTGTATATCAAGCATACAGTGAAAAAAGGAAATAGAAGGAAAGTAGAAAAGAAGGGCAAAAGGCGAAATGGTTTGTGTCCATTTAAGAAAAAATCAATAATAGCATAAAATTGATTTAGTGCTTGTCATAAAACATAAGTAAGTGCTGGAAAATAGAGAAAATTGAGTCTCAATTTAATCTGCACAAAAGCCACACTGTACTGATGAAGTGATCTGAGGAGAGAGCTACATAAAACCTAAAGACAGATACTTAATTGTCATATTAAAGACTCTCTTTTCTGCCTGCTGGAGTCGAGGGGTAGGACCCATTAATCATGTGGATAAGGGGCATTGAAATCAAATCTCAATTAAAATCTGTTCAATAATGTCTCTAATATGTTTTTCAAGCATTAATTTTTTCCCATCGATTCTACACCCCATAAATCAGATATGTTGCAGTGCATGTAATAGTTTATGGAGGAGAGGATTATGGTTTTATGAAGTTAATGCAGCAGAACCATTTAATTTACGCAGGCTAAAGTTTTATGTCTGTTGATCATTTCTATTGTTTTCTGTGGGCAAAAATTCTTTGGGATATAGACCTCAACCATTTTTTTCCCATTTTGCTCTATGTGTTTCTGCCTGTGTACAAATATCCTGACACAAAATATCAATGTATAACTACGCCCTGGCTTACATGGCCCTATTTGCAAAGATGGTTGATGAAGGGGATGCACCATTTTTTGGGGGGTGATTAGGGTTTTTTATTAAATACTGGTTTTAGAGGGTGAAGATAACCTCTCATAAAACATAACAAAGAACCACTTTTCTGCTATTATATTATGCAGTGCCTGGTGAAACACTGGCAATAGCGTGGGTATCAGCAACTCAACTTTTTGGCTTTTACATGAATCAAAAATGCTTTCAGGCTGTGATCATGAGAAGTTTTGTATGAGATGTAAAATTTGTTTGTGACCAGTCTAGGATTTATTTTTTTTTTAGTCTTTTTTACACTTAGAGAAGTGTTAACCCTTGCTAAATTCTCATTTCAGCAACTATATTCTTCACCCGTGTTTCCTGACAGACCCAATTGGCTATATCCTTTTTCATTTCCTGTCATAAGGTCTTGTGTGGGTGTTGCTATACAGTGTTTCAAAACTGACAAGTTCTACCGTAGAGTCAGCTGCATTTTGCTGGTTGAGTGAATGTTTCATGACCAAATCAACTCGCACAGAAACAAAAATCAAAGCTTGTTTTTATTTCAGTGATGCAGTATTTAGGCCACAGTTCATAAACACTTTTGGAGATTGCTGGACATGCAAGAAGTCCAATATATTTTCATCTTAAAGAGCTACAAGGTGTAAATTCTCATTATCTTTCTACATACTCCAGGTAAGTAGCTTATTCCAGCTAGCTGAGGCTGTCAGAAAGGTGCACAAGAGCCAAGGAAGATGAATTCCTGATATCTGCATGTTGGTTTTGCTGAACGGACACCCATAAATAGCGAAGGCTAGGACTGCTGGTGGACCACAGGTGGGGACTTACAGGTGTCACTAGAGAGCATCCTTTGGCCTTACTAGCCTTTGCTTGTCTTAGCATGGACAGTGAGAGGGACAGTAGTTACCTCACCGACAGAGTCCTAAATTCCTTTCCTCACACAAACAATTCCTCTGGCTGAACAACTATGTTCAAAACTCTGGCCAAACAAATACAAAGTAAATGCTCATAATTTTATTAGGCATGGTCACACTTCATGCATTTATAACTTCTTCAGTTTTGCCTTTTCCTTGTTAAGTACGCCTTTAGTTGCAAACACGGGGCTAATGATGTCTGTGTCATGTATTTAATTCCACTCATCGCCAGCCCCCACTTATGAACTGCCACACAATCAGTGGCAACCAGTCCTGTGAGTTTTGGCTCGAGACTTCAGAATATTTGAACTATTTGATGGAGATTTGGTGCAAGGTGCAATTCATGGTAAGACAAAAGTGTCGTTAAACTGTGTGCCTACAACATTCTGAGTCAGTCTCTGGATCAGGTAGAGAGGCACCTCAAAGACAACTATAAATTTACCATATGTCCTAAAATAGTTACAGATTTGCATTCTAGTAATATTACTGTCTCCTGATGCCTCCTCCTGTCCTAAACTGTTCCTCTACCCAGAGCTGTGATGAGATGCAAAGCCATATGAAACCTGTATGTTGTCTTACACCCATTAAGGATCTCTCTCCATACAGAATAGCTAAGAACCCAAGAGTCAATTCACAGTTAATGACCCAGGAGCCATAGTGGAGGCAGTGCTGGGGGCTATGTGCAATGCCTTGTTTAAAAATTAAAAGATAATATCATTTTTATAAAAATGTGCATCTTGTCTGTTGGTAGCATGGTTGCACAACAATGGAAAGACAAAGTAAAAAATGATGAGACAGAAAATTGTGAATTTTTTACTCCTCTATCCTAATAATACATTTCTCATGCAAATAGAGGGAAAAAGTCACTCCTAAATTACACAGTAGTTAGGCACACTCTTTTACAGCAGAAGACTGAACATGAGAAGACTTAAGCATTACTACTGTTAAATAATGGTTTTATTATTTTTATGAAATCACTACATTAAATAAAAAAAGTAGATCGGATACTAGTTTGCATTATAGCTTAAGATTTTGCTAGCATTGCTGTGTCAGAAAAGACTATGAAAACTCAGTGAAGTTTTTCCACCAAAACAAATGTCACAAAATTCTATTAGGGACAATTCCTTTGGTTGAAACTACCTGTGTCACCCCTTCAAGTTTTCATAATATAATTCCTACAGGATAGCTTTACGGGCAAACAGTTCTGGGTGTAGACACAAATACAATTTAAAAATGCTTGGATTTTACAGAGAATGGGGTTTCCTGCTTACCATTTTTAGTAACGGAAGATCAAAATGTTGAGTTTCAAATGTGCTTTGTGTATGCAGTAAAGGGTATATTTTAACATGGTATAAAATTACCCTGTGGAACTCATTGCTACAAAATGACAATGAGTTGAAGAGACTCAAAAGAAGACTGTAGATTTATCTCAATCATAAAAAGCTTCCACAGTTGCATCAGATAGGATAAAACATTTTTAAAGGGGATATAAACCCTCGTGCTTCAGGTCACAAACAACAGAGAAGATTTAGAAATACACCTAAAGCCTATGAGCAGATTATTCTGCTAAGGTGTGCCATACCTTTTCCTGAAAACTCTTGACGCTGGCCGTACTCAGGGTTCTGTATCTCTCGTGTACCACAGTCCTATGGCACATCGGTATGAATGCTTGAATCTTTTAGTTACCCTCACAGTTCAGGCAGTTTCCCAAGTGTTTTGCATGCCATTTTTTTCCCATCTAATCCTTCTAGTTAGTGGTTAATCCACTAGAAGTTATCCCTTCCAAGATGACACCCCGTATTACCAGCTTTCATTTCCTCCATGCAGCTTACTAGGAAAGGTACTTCTTGAGCCTTTGGCTGGGCTGCTGAGTGCATTGAAAATGGTACCACTGGACTTCAGGCCACGGTTCTCCTGGGTGTAGAATGCCTCATGGTTGTTTCCATCAGTGCTGTTTTTAACGCTAGCCACAGGTAGAAGTAAGAAGTAAAAAAAAAAATTTTCCCCATAATTTAAAGAACAGAATCCCCCCCCCCCCACACACACCTGTTAATATTCAAAGATGGATTAAAGAAAGCTACATTATATCTTAATATACCTTAGTATAATGTTACATCTTAATTCAATTCTAACAGATTCTGTTTCCTCCAGCTAAAAAAGCTGTCAGGAATCCTACACAGGTGGAAAGCTTATCATAGGCTGGGTCACAACTCAGGGTCCAGAATGTTCTCAGTTACTCCCTAAAATTCCATTCAGATCCATAATTTTGCCCTGGTCATTTCTAGCAATTCTAGAACTCAATTCTTAATTAAGATGTCAAACTTTAGCACTTTTCCCAAAGGATTAGCGACTGGCCCCTGCTAATTTTAGAAATATTGATGTCCCTGGGGCATAAGCTATGTGAAACTGTCTCTTGTGAGACAGTAAAAAAACATTAGTAGTGAATAGCACAGTGCTTAGGTAAATGCATTGTTTATCAGTTCTTTCAGCTGGCAGACAGGGATCAAACCTCAGTATCTAACATTTTATACATTAAAAATACAGTCCCTGCAAACAGATAAATGGATTCTCGTATATACTAAGGAACACAATGGATGTAGACCGCTTCTGATTTTTCACTGAAATTAAACTATAATCACACAGTTTGAGGAAATGGACTTTGGGTAAGTGATTCCTAATTTGGTTTTGAAGGACACCATGACAATAGGATAGCTTTCTTCTATTATCACATTACGCAGTTCCAGAGACCATGTTAGGTATTATTAAATAGAAACAATAGTTCCTATGTCAATACACACAACATAACAAATAAAGATAGTTCCTCTGGTTTTGTTATACCTTACTCCTTTTATCTTACTCACATCTGACATTTTTAAGTGAAAAGAGAAGATTTGCCAAAAGATCAGCAACATCTTGTGAGGAATGAGGAAAGGTATTTTTTAAAGTGTAGGAGCCACTGAATCAGAAAGGTGGGATAGTGCTAGAGGTGCTTTTCAACAACAGGTCACTATCCCTGTTTTACTAAGGTCTGAGAAGGCTCAAAGGCTTACCAAAGTTTGCCTAACAGTAACCTTGGCAATGCCAGGAACAGCACCCCAGTGTCCAGAATACCCACTGGTGACATCACTTTTTTCTCATGGCAAAAAGCAGCTTAACTACCAAGTCATAGCTCTGCTTTTACTATGGCTTAGTTTTTAGCTGTCTTGGTAATTTGTGCTGCCTCTTTTCTTTGTTCCCAACCAGGGAAGTGTTTAAACTGAGCAATATACAGAAAGAGGGAATAAGGAGAAAGGTCTTTCAAGAATGCATGTAATCTGTTGCTTTAGTCCAAAGGCAAAATATTTGCTTTTTAGAAACACTGATGAGAGAAGGAGCCTCTTGAAGGTGACAGAAAAAAGGGGGCTGTGCTTCCACCAGAGATGCTAATTTCTTTTTGATTCATGGCTTTGCTATTCAAAATAAGGATTGTGATCTTTACATTTGTTTGAATTAGAACAGTCCTAACATTTGTATGTGGAATACTTTCTATCCCTGGAAGGCCTTTCAGCTTCCCAGTATAGTTGTCATGCTTTCTGCCTCCAAATCCAAGATCTTCCATTTCCTTCAGTGGTCTGTACAGTCGGAATACCTAAATGTGTCAGAATTACACATGCTTTCTATCAGCGGGAAATATTCACCGCACACATGTATGGGCAACAGTGCTTTGATGCTAAGGGTCAAAGTGGAAGAGCCTTTTTAAGTACAGGTGTCCCAGTGAATCCAGGCAGAAAGATTCATTTGTTTGGGTTTCTGAAACCAGCACCACTACATGCTGAGATAAAAAAAAGAAAAGAAAAGAAAAAAGAAAAAGAGAGAGAAGAAGAGTGAGTATCGCTTCCCTTACTGCCTCCCTTCAACAAAGCCTCACTGGCATTCGCTGCAATAAAACCAATCACAATGGCATCATTTTATATGTGTGTGACTCTCAAATATAGTTCCCCAAGCCGCTGTTCTACATTAACAGCAGTTAAGCACCCATTGATGGAGGCTTAAAATAAACCGCTACCCAGTGGACTCACTTGTAGCCACCACACATTACTCAGGAGAGGGTTCCATGGGAGCTGTGGCAGAGTTTATGCATTTAGTTGCATTTAGGTTATGAAGAAATACCTATTTTTTACATAGTGATCTCTTTAACAACAGCTTCTCAGTGCCAGCAGATTGCAGTATCAAACATAGGCCTCCCTTTAACCTGACTCTTAAAAACTTTTGATGAATGTGTTGTTTAAGATTTTTTGCAATAAGAAGCCTTAATTAAATGCAAACTGATTCCTTCAAATCTTTTCTGTGACAATGCAGGCATGAATGGAACACATCGGAGAGCTCACACAGCTCTAGTTTTCATGCAAAAGACTCAAGTCCCATGAGTGAGCCAATTACAAATTATAGTGTAGGTGAACTCGTTCTTTTCCATTCACTGGAGCTGATTCTGTGTCATTAATGCTGATATCTTAGAAAGGAAGAAAAGGCCTTTCATCTCTCATTAACATTACAGAGGAGAAATTAAATTAATTCTATGATAGATGAGAGCTACATATATGGAACTAGTTCAGTTGCCTACATTTTAATAAGTCTTTACAGAAAGCCAGAGCCATATCCAACACCAAAAGGCTCGCTAATCCTCTGTGGTGTCTTGCACTGACCTCATTGGCACGGACTTGTTATTGGCTGAGGTTCCACCACTGTTAGGCTTAAATCAGCTAGTGCGAAATTTTAGCTGAGTGTTAACTGTGCCAAAATCCATCTTTAGAGCTCTCAACCTTTCAGCACCCAAATGCTGAACAGTGGCTCTGGAACAGCAGAATGTGGCTTGTGTTATGAATCTGTGAAGGCGGAGGCTTAGATCTATATAAAAGGGCCATAATTTACAGGAAACACCCTGTGAAGGAAATGTTATATCTACTTACAGTTGCACATGCAGTAAAAGACTCACCTAATCTTGGCTGGATGATGTTTAGAGACCAAAAAATCATATTTTTTTCTCAAAAAAATCAACACCATCAAACTTGGAAACTGGCCATATCTCTCTGTGATACATTTACTGTAGATAGCTATATACAGGTATCTAAATCAAACTGCCACAAATGCATTTATCTGCTGCTACTCCTCTTTTGGCCTGAACTAACGCAAACACACATGTAAATAAACTTACGTATATGCCTTGTGCCAGAGGCAGTAAAGCAAATACCATTCAATGCTGGCGATGTAGTGATACTCAGAGTTAAGTCTTTGCCACATCCATTTCCTGGCGATTTTTGTTTGTTGGCTGCTATTGTTTTTTTTTTATTCAGTCTGGCTACTGATGCAGAGCCTTGTGTATCAGGAGCAACCCCAAAGCTCTTCTAGACTGTACTGAAATCCAGAGTCTGATGAGTTCTAGCAGCCTGTGATTGTAGTTCAGGGGAACTGCAAATATCTTTTTCTCCACCAGACATGTCCCCTGCATCAGTATGTTGTGACACAGGAGGTGAAAGACCAGAAAGGGACAGGAATAAAAAGGAGATTATTTTAATTCATAGATGTTTAACATTGGCATTTTCACTGCAGCATTCTTTGTCTCTTAAATAAGGTCTAAGAAGAAATTTTATAACTTTGCCTCAATAAAACACTATTTTTCATAGAGTCCCTCAGTAAAAAATATTTCATGCATGATTCTACTAAGTGCTTATATCATAAATACATCTTGCTTATAACACTTGTTTGGATGTGCTTGATGAAGACTGAGTTACTTAATAATAGCTGAGTTTAGGTTGTGTACAACAAAGCCTTCACAATTAATTCATTAATTAAAGTGATGTGATTTAATTATCACTTTCATCTTCTTTTTTTCCCCAAACCATTTTATTTTCTTTCTGAAAATATTAAAAAACACAAGCCCCCAAAATTCCAGAATGCCACCATACAGTGGGACAGTTTCAAACAGCATTTTGTTTTGTAGCTTTTATTGACAGTCTTTCTGAAAATACAACACTCTATTATGATTTCTGAGTTGTACTCCCAGAATATTTCTCCCACTCAAAGCAGTGACACAAGCAACTGATTTGGCAAAACTCAAAGAAGAAAGTTCTCTAGAGCAGGACAAGAGCAGGAAGAAAATGTGGGACTTGGAAGAGAGAGGGCCAGAGCATGCTAAAAAGAAAAAAAACCCCAACATCCTGTTAGTAATGAAATGAGTATTTGTTATTCAGTGGGAAAACAAAGAGACAAGTTTGCAAGGATACAACCACAAAATTCCTCCTAATTTGTGCCACAAGGGGTATTTGATCAAATACACAGATCATCCCAAAATGATAAGATCAAGAAAGAGATTATAATTTTTGTCAAGTAAAACATAAAATTCACCCTATTTACCAAGGAAAAAAAACCAGGAAGGTGAAAGTGAGGATCATCTCACAGTGGGTCACAGAACGATTTTCAGAATTAACAGAGATTCTGTTATCTTTATTTTGTTTGGGCTAGTTCAGGAAGCTGCTGAAACACCTAAGTTCATCTTGTATGGGGTCCCAAAGTTAGTATTAGGTCCCTAAACATCTTTGTGGGTTTTACCTGTAGCCCACAGTCCTAAACAAGAGTGATCACCGTCACAGAAGCAACCACAAGCTGATGGCACAAGTAAAACTGGTCACTCTCTCTGTAAGTAAAAGTGGCAGCAAGGCACTGAGGAAACCAACAGGCATTAAATGGCCCTAACCATACTCAGCTGGGGCCTCCATCCATGACCTCCGTCCATGGTCCAGGACCTCCAGTGAAGCTTAGTTCCTCGCCACACCCTTCCGGTCCTTGATAGCCCAGTCCTTGGCCGTGGCTTCTGAATTGACCTCAGACCCAGGTTATAGGCAGTCCTATTTCTGCTTGTGTTTTTTGCCATCATGCCTTGCTGACTGGGTGTCATGGACAGCCCCAGTTGTGCTTTGTTACCCCACTCAGTCCTTTGAGAAGCTCAGAGGGCCACCAGTCCTGCAGTGACTGAGGAAGTCACTGCTATTCCTTTCTGTGCTGTGGCCACACACCACCCTGGCTTTTCTTTCCCTGTGGACCAGCCTCATTTTTGGCACACTTTGACAAGTGGGGCCTTACTCATTTTAGATCACACATGAGTGATCCCATAAAGTGCATTTCTGAATCTCTGCACGTGCTGCCAACTCTTCCTCATGCGATGGGCATGAGAACTGAGATAACCCAGATGATGGAAAACACTATGATAGAAGGTGCAAGTGAGTATGCAGTAACTGCATGAATTGAGTCAGCTCAAGAATACTGGTGCTCGTTAGCTCCACCTTAAAAATTGTCTTAGCAAAGCCACTGGACCATCTTGGTACTCCTGCTGTGAATGGTGTTCAGTGTGGCTAATGTTTTTAGAGCTGATAGTTTACCAAACAGATATGTATATAGATTTTTATCCATATCCATTATAAACACATGCAGATTTTGAATGTACATATTTGCATAGAAATTTTGCCAGCATTATGAAAACATGAATGGTGTGTATTTTACAAGGTTTTTTTAAAGATGAAGTACTTTACAAATTCACACTACTGTACTGTCATGCTACAGTAATATTTTTTCTTGTTTTGTGGTTGTTCTTCTGTATCTCTGCGAATTCATACTTTAGGTGAGAGCATCCAGTCACTGTGATGTGTCTCAGGAATTGACTGTTATTATTGAGCACTTGGGAAAAGGTGTCCTAACATCCAAAGCTGAAGGTGCTGGGGTACCATTATAAAAATACACATATAAACATTGCTAACTGTCAAGTCCAGAAGCTCTCTAGGCTCTTTAGTTTCATACATCCCTATCGAGCAGCTGATGTTTGAGAAAAGGCAGTGGGTTTATTTCATTCCGCCTTGTGTGGATGTCAGACTTCAGCTGAACCCAGCAGAATCAGAGCTAAGAAATTCTATATAAATCCTCACTAAGCTGTTTGTTCCAAGTAGAAAACATGCTTTTTTTTTTTTTTTTTTTTTTTTTGTCTTATGCTACAAGATTAACATAGCTTACAAACCTGGAAAAAACCCCACAACAAAACCATTCTTCGCAAAGCAGACCATAAAACAGTTGTTGCCAGAACTTCATCCTTTTATACTGGTTCTTTTTTTTTCAGGACTCAGCTCTGCTAAGCTCCCTGCTACAATATCTCAGCTTGTTCTATTTGACGGCTGTTCCCCTGTCATCACTCATTTTCAGTGGGCAAGGGGGAGCAATTGCTGGGCATCAAATCATCATCAAGTAAACCAGCCTTGACACTAGTTAAAAAGGGAGATGGATGGTCAGTTGGCTTCTACAGAAAATATTCTCCTAAGTATCCTAGCAAGGTCCCTTGATACCAGGCTAGTGCTTTTCTTTCTTTTTTTTTTTTTCCTTTTTTTTTATGGTAGTGGAGCAATCACCCATATTTCTTCTGGGTCATCGTTTGATGGCAGGTTTTCTCAGGGGAGGAGCACAGAGGTTAGGTGAGTAGTCTCTACATTCAACAATTAAACAGCAGAAATACAAGCTGTGAGGGAAACAGCTTCCTTGCACTTGCCTTCCTTGCTTGTAATGGGCAATGAAAACTCCACACTTGTGTAACTTCAGGAATTCCAAATACACTGGCCATCACTCATCTGTGTATTACCTACTTTTCCCATAACTGGATTTAAACGTATCTTTAATTTCAAAATAAAAAGTTTAAAAATAAGATGAAAATCAAAATTAAGCACACAGAAGTTTTCCAGTTAAATAAGAGGATCTAGGGCACTGTGATTCTTTACATGCTTTAGGAGCGCTGGGCTCTGCTCCTTGAAGTAAGCTGAAAGTAAAGAAATCACTAAGTTGCAGATTTGCTACAGCTTCTCAAAGATTTTGGCACTTACATGGAAAAACACAGGTGGCTATACCTGGAAGTGACCTAAATTACCACTCACTCCAAACAACTGTATCACTAAGTTTGGAGGAATAAAATGTTTTGTTTTGTCAAAGACTCCAGATATGAATAAAAATGCGTTCAGGGAAGAAGCTGCCAAGATTTCTTACATCTTAGAAATATGTTCAAGATACTTCAGAAGCAACTAAATGCCCTTTTACTGCTCCAATGACCAGTTAAACTGAAGACAGTTTGTACAATTGAACCATGAAAGGAGATGGTACCAGTCCCTTAGATGGTTGCATAACACTATTGGGAAAATATCTCCACTCTTCACTCATTTGTAGAATGATTAAGTAAATCATAAATAACAGCAACTTCTGTTAAACTTATCATATGATACAACTGTCAGGGAAATAGCAAGGGGTATGACTTAGTTATATGGATTTTGGGTAGTACATTTGTATTGCACATTGTGTAATACTGGGACCACCATTGGAGTCTGGCTGTACTCATAGAGGTACAGGAAACGTCATGTGACTGACACTGACTGAGGAGACAGCACAAATGTCTTCCTAAAGCATAAATCTTTTGTTAGAGCTAAATATACAGATAGACATTTTGGGGTAATGGCTATAACTTTGAAGGCACTTTTGCATCTCTCAATACTATTGTGTCTGGAAGCCTCAGCTGAAAAAAAAAAAAGGAACAACAACAACAAAAAAAAGAACCCCAAACTTTGTCAGAATTTGGAATTGGAAAAAATGGAACAAAAGCATTGTACATGCAGTGAGAGTCTCTGTGTAGGAATTTTGGTGCTATCACAATATTATTACTGCAATACAGGAAAAGCAATTTTGATAATAATTTTACAAAAGTGGTACAGAAGTTCCCAAAAGCATAACCCTTCTCGGATTTATCTGCCTACTGAGCTCTCATTAAAGTCAATGGGAATTTGGAGACTCTCTAATGGGGGAAAAATCAGTACAAAGCATAAATGTTCAGACGGTGTCTCGAGGTCCTTACTCCAGCAAAATTCTTAAGTAAATCAGTGGAAATTTTGTCTCTGGGGGCACGTGGGGGGGTGAGGGGGTGGGCAGAAGAAATGAGCCTCATTTTGTTTGTAGAGACTGAAATATTTAAAATGCTACACCAGCAATAACTGTTGGTATGCTCTTACCGTAATCATTTTTAAAAAAAGTGTAGGCTTTAGTCCTGCAATACCCTGACACCTCTGGAATTTTGTATAAGCTAAAGCAAGCTCTCAGTGCTTACCAAAGGGAAAAAGAGCTCAGCACTCCTGTACCTCCCTAACACTGAACAATCCCAGCGAGGCAGGATGGGAGCTGAGACCAGCCAGTGACAGCTTGATTGAGGAAGAGGAATAATGTAGCTGAGTGCCTTCCAATTTTCATTCACATGATGCTCTCTATTACCCTTAGGGATAAGAGGTACTATTTTAAATTCCTTTTAGCACTATTTATTTAAAACATATTTTACTGGCGTATGACCTATGTTTAAACAAGTCATATAATGTAGTGTCCCAGGAGAGTCCTGGGGTTATGTATTCATGGAAAATACAAATACAGAAGAATATTAATAATTAAGTAGCATTTAGGCTTGCAAATATTTCTTAACATGTACAAAGCAGGTCTTTTAATTTCTATTAAGGAATTAATGTACTGTATGTAAGTAATACATAAAAATTAGTTTATAATTAAGCCATTATATTATTGACTGGAACCATGGCTCTGTTAATCGTTGTACAGGATGGGCTATTCCAAAGATGGCAACTTGCAGTCTCTGTATTCACTGGAAATGTGAATGCCTACATAGTAAAAATAAATACATTGGTCTTTATCAAACAAATGTTTTTCTTTTGACATGAGACTCAGAGTTTACAGGTAGAAATAGACTGTTTCTTGTTTTGTTGATTCATGTCTGTGATGTCCATGATGACTATGCAGTTGTCTGTACCACACTTTCAGAGGTATCTCTTTCATTCGCTCTAAAGGAAGTAATACGGACAAAGGTTATTCTTAATGGAAACTCTTATTGTTGTTTCATGGAGGAATTAAAGTACAAAACCAAATTCAGATATTCTAAGACTGTGAAGTTTGTACTCCGATTCAGGGAACTTAAATGATCTCTGTCAAAAAGAGATATACTATCAAAGGGTAGAATTGATCCTGGTTAAAATTAAAATATTATTTATAAATTAAAATAGTATTTATATTTGCCACTTTTGATGTTTTAAGATTTATAACTCACCTTTATGTTATTACTGAAAAAAGTTTTTTATGAATTCTGACAATGCTGCAAGTCTTCAGAGGTGGGAGCCATCAGGTAGAATTGCAAAGCATGGAGTAATGGACAACTGTGAAGGTAATGGACAGCTACGTTAGCTCATCTCTTTGAGATATCCACAGAGTACCTGGTGTGGCATTTTAAAGTCTTCTGTATGACGGCCTTGCTTGCTTGGGTTACTTGAGGGTATTTCAAACCTTCCGCTGAAAAAAAATATAATCAGGCAGTTTCAAAAGGCAGGTTTAGTGTATGGGTAATTCCTCTTTGGGTGTCATTCTGTATCACAAATTTTCAGGTAGCCTGGCTGTTTTGAAGGATGGATGGCTGGTCTTTACTGCAGACTCCCATCCACCGCTGCACTTCCAGTCCTCAGAGGCAGGCTCTCAGTGGTGCCAGCTTGTGCAGCCATACTCTAAATCTGCCTTTGGAAATTGCCTGATTTTTTAAAAGCCTTCCAAAAATGTTTTTTAAAAATATTGTTGTGTAGGTCTGAATTGGAGCGTGGCCATGCAAACAGAGGAATCAGCACAGCTTAGGGGCAAAAAGCCATGAGTGAAGAGCAAAACTGAGAGGGAGGGCCAGCAACAGAGGGTATTAGATCCTCAGCTGAAGGATTATTGGAATCAAATTGTATCCTTGGAGGAAGCTAACTCAACCAAAAGACATCAAAACATCCTTCATCACTGGGTCTGGATTGGTCACAAGCCCTTCATTTTTGTTTGGCTTCCCAGAACTGTATGTGCCCACGGCAGCAAAGCTGGGGTAGTTCTTTATGAGGACATTGGTTTTGGTCCATGTTAATACAGACCTAATATCAACAGACCTTATGCACTGACTGATGGATGCTACAAGAAGAGACATATACATTACAGTAGTGTGATATTGGAATTCGTGTGGCCTCCAGACGTTTCAGTCAGAATTGGGACTCAATAGTACTTAATAATTGATACATATGAGAAAAGCAGTAAAGTTCAAGAGATTTTTATAAAATATTTCTTTCTATTTTTATTACTGCAAAAGATAAATGCCAATGTGATGATTGTTAAAAAATGTTGAACCTAATAAATGCTACCTAAATGAAATATTTTAAAATATTTATGCAGGAAAAATAACATTTATTTGACAGATACTTATCTCAGTTTTGGAGACTGCAAAAGCAAATAATATCTGCTTTACTTAATTAATGGGAATATTGTTGTAACACTTCTAAAAATGTTATTTCTATTAGGTTTTGTTCAGTAAGACTGCTGATATATCCTCCTTTCTGTACCAGTGTTTTTCATTTTAGTTGTATAAAAAGAGATTAAAAAAAGAAGCTGAAAGCAAGCAAGAGGATGTATTTTCATAGACCAGTATTAAATTATTGACAAGAGGAGGAATGAATACCACAGGTGAAACACAGAGATTCTCTATAGTTTTATAGAAAAAGTCTGAAAAAAGAAATAAGGGACATGAGTCACTAAATGATGAAAAACTGACATCTTCCTTAAACACTGAGTTGTATGTACTTCTGGGACTTACACTCTCCAGTTTGGCCTCTATTCCTCTTTCTGACAAGTAGCTTTAACAAGATTTTGTGCTATTGTCATCTAAAAATCTGTCTTAGTATTCTCTTTGGGCCTGATTCTCTTCTTACCTGCTTCAGTGTAAATCAGAGGTCAAGAAAAGCAGTAGAGTAAAATGACTTGAAGATTAAAGTAAGATCTTTTCTGTGAAGTGTAATATTTCTGTGTAAATATTCCAAATTGAGCATTTACAGGCATATATAGCAATTTCTACTCACTTTTTTCCCGTCAAAACCTTTCAGACATGTAAGTGACTTCAGATTCACACTGAAGGTTAATATCAGGAACTGTGTGTTTTTGGGTGTTTTGTTTGTTCTATTTTAATACTGCTACCAAATAAAGAATGAATTGTTACTACAACTTTGTCAAATGCTTGTCTATGTACACTGAAGACAGTAAGGTTATATTTATATTAAAGGACAGAGGAACAGTTGATATGATTTTTTTTGGATTTCAGTAAGGCTTTTGATACAGTGTCTCACAGTACCTTGCTGGACAAAATGTCCAGCATACAACTAGACAAAGCCATAATGCATTGGATGGGCAATTGGCTGATATGTTGGGCCCAGAGGGTGATAGCAAATAGGGTTACATCTGGCTGGTGGCCAGTCACTAGTGGGGTTCCCCAGGGCTCCATTGTAGGCCCAGTTCTTTTCAACATTTTCATAAACATACTTGGCTCAGGACTAGAGGGTGTCTTAAGTAAATTTGCCTCACCTTAAGCATTGTGTGCAGTCTTGGGTGCCACAGTACAAAGGGACACAAAAATATTGGAGAGTGTCCAGAGGAGAGTCTGGAGGGGAAGTCTTACAAGGAGAGGCTGAAGTCCCTTGGTTTGTTCAGCCTGGGGAAGAGGAGGCTGAGGGGAGACCTCATCATGGTCTGTGGCTTTCTGATGAGGGGCAGGCACTGATCTCCCCTCTTTGGTGACCAGTCATAGAACCT